>VWZX01009540.1:835375-1228857 GCA_013399015.1 Galbula dea
TTCTTCCTCTTTACTGTACCCTGGTGAGGCTGCATCTGGAATATTGTGTCCAGTTCTGGGCCCCTCAGTTTAAGAAGGATAGGGAACTGCTGGAAAGAGTCTGGCGCAGAGCCACAAAGATGATGAAGAGGCTGGAACATCTTCCTTATGAGGAAAGGCTGAGGGAGCTGGGTCTCTTTAGCTTAGAGAGGAGGAGGCTAAGGGGTGACCTCATCTATGCTTTTAAATATGTGAAGGGTGTGTGTCAGGAGGATGGGGTCAGGCTCTTCTCAGTGAAGCCCAGTGACAAGACGAGGGGCAATGGCTGTAAGCTGAAGCATAGAGATTCCGTGTGAATACACTTAGAAATTTTTTCCCAGTTCAGGTGCCAGAGCACTGGAACAGACTGCTCAGAGAGGTTGTGGAATCTCCTTCTATGGAGGTATTCAAAACCCGTCTGGATGCGCTTCTGTGTGACCTGGTCTAGGGAATCCTGCTGTGGCAGGGGCGTTGGACTAGATGATCTTCTGAGGTCCCTTCCAACTCCTAATGTTCTGTGATTTCAACATGCCCAGTGGGTTAAAACTTGAAAATGCTTCATAACATGATAACCAGAATCCATGGTATATGGATTTGGTATTCATCTGAAGGTGAACCTCAAAGTAAACTTCACTGGTTTTCTGAAAGTTAAGTGGTGCTATTTCTTTGCCGCTGTATAACATGTTAATACCTATAAATGGATGCAAGATAACCTTTTTTTAGTTGCTGGATTAAACTATTTGTGGTTCATTTAAACTAACAGATTGTCTTACCTATTTCAGAATACATAACAGATGAATGCAGTGCCATGGAAACTAACATTAGTTATATTGCTGTTCAGTGTCAATTCCATTGCTCTTCTGGCGTCTGCAGGCTAAGTACACGATGTGTAAATAAAGTCTGATTTGGATAAACATGATCAAGACAGCATTTAGAGTTTGCTGTTAATGTCTTAACTATCTAGCTTCATATTCTGTGTTTCTGTATGCATCTAAAAATAAGCATGTTTCTACTGATGATTGTAACAAAAGTGTTGCCCATTTATGCTCGTTTTGGAATGTGATAGTTGTGCTTGTTTGTCTGTCTTAGTCCTTATTTTGTTTTAAGCTTTACTCCATAGCATGAATGTTGAGCAAACACTTAATAGAGCCCCACAAGCAGTGTCTGTCTGGAGAGTTACCCTTCATCTGTAAGACTGGCACAAGCCTCTTACTGAAGCAGGTGAGGGGAAATAGATGTAGCGTGGATGGAGTTGAAATGGGCATGATAACATTGGCAACCAGTCATGAGAGATACATTGTGTGTATATATATGCACACATACCCTGAAGTGTCTGCAATTCTAAAGCATAACTCCTAACTTTTAAAGCAACTTCTTGTAAGAAATCAATGAATAACTATCTTTTAATGCTATGTATAGAAGAGGAATGCTTGCTTTTCTCAAGTATTGTACCAAAAAAAGAGCTGCATCTTGGCCTGCTGCTGCTCTCAGCCTGTTCTGATTGTGGTGTAAAGGTATTTGTTTGGGTGCTTATTTTTTCCGTAGTTACCAGCCTCATGTCCACTGAGAAAGAGAGATTTCTTAACACTGGTTTTGGCAGAAAAGCTGCCTACCTTAATTTTGTGTTTTCTGGAAAACTTGCTGGGTTTTAGTGTTGTGGTAAGTCACAGGCATGTTGAATACTCTGTTTTTATTAAGCAAGTATGTAAAACTGGGTTATCTGTAACAAAGCAGGTTTCCAGCTTCTTTGGTAAGAAATGTAATAAAATGTTTCTCTGTCTTGGCTGGTGCAGGAAGTTAAATACTTTGGTGTTTTTGGCCTCACCAGCCCTGAGTAGTTCAAATTAATGGTTCAAAGGTTACTATTGTCCTTTCCATTGCTATAAAACCTAATACAGGCTAGAACTGCAGTCTTTGTTGTTACTCTATCAGATACATAGGTAAGTAGATGATAGTGGCCTGGTAAAAGGAAAATGTTACAGGCCAGTAGACGAAGCATTTTAAAGCACCTTTGTTAAAAAGCCTTCAGGTAAATGGAGCGTGTGGAATATTAAACTCTTACAGATGTGCACTTTCTCCATGATCACAAATAAGGATGAACTCAGTCTCCAGAGGAAATCTGGGAGCTGTTTTTTATTGTCTCAGTGAGGAGAAATGCCATATGAAATGATGCATTCCAGAAATGTTCCCTCCAGCAGTTTTGCAGGACTGGCTCTAAGCTTGTAGCTTAGAAAGCGGAAAGTGTCAGAGGCTTTCAAAGCACTACAGGTATTAAATAATAAGCAGTTCATGGGGTGTGATCCCTGTATTGCTGCAGAGTTATGCTTTGTAACCAGTTTGGCAAAAGTAGAAGTATATGGAAGATGTATCTGTATTTTAGATACATGAAGAGTTTAGCAGGCCTCATATCTTTGCATGGTTCAACATCTCACCATGTGTAAATTAAAACTGTTTTAATTAACTGTCACTTTGGAAATGAACAGAGGGAACTACATTCCAGATTAGGGTTCTCATAGCTCACAATTTTGACTAACTTTTAAAATTTACATAATTTTATGTTCTTGAACTACATATGATGCTAAGTAGGTTTTAAAACATATACCTACACATACATACAGCCATGTTATGATTTCTGTTGTATTAATAACTTGAAGTTTTGGGGGTTTTGGTGTTGTCTTTACTCTCCTTCACTAGGTAATTTGTAGTAGTGCTTTCAAAAAGCAGTTACATTATTGGTGAATGCAAGGCTCCATTCACTTGTTTAGAGATTCTACTAGCAGATGTATATAAAAATCACAAATTTCATGGTATTTTGTTGGATAGATCATCTGTTAACTTCTAAGAAAAAATAAAGACAGCTGTCAAAATCTTTACTGAAGTGTAAAGGCTCCAAGAAAGAAAAAATAAAAGACGTCTTGTGTCTTTTACCTGGATTGTTTGGTGTACTTAAAACTAGAGTTGTTGAACAGATAAATGTCTGGCTTTTGTGGTCCATACATACCTTAGGTGTCAGTTTTGAAAACCTATGGTATCATATTTAATAATAAGAATTTAAAACACATTCTGTTGCTGTTTCCACCAGGAGCTTTTTTGAGGTAAATGCATTCTGGTCATCCCTTGTGGAGGGATAAAGATCCTGGTTGTTGATTTCCCATCTGACTGGGCTGTGGAATAGCTTAGGTTGACAGACTTCCTCATTGGTAAGGAATTGGTTATATACAATACAATTTAGAACTCGTATCCATTGCAAAAAGAAAAAAGATCCCAGAACGTGACAGCAGACCATTATTTGAGAAGCACTTTTATGTAATGACTTTTCATGTTTGGCTTCCTTTTGAACCTGGTGGACAACTAATGAGTCAATGCAAATGTTTTATAGTCATTAACGATCCATATTATTTTTTTAATCAAAACCATAAAACTATATGTACCAAAAAAGAATCATTCAATTTCCATTGAAATGGAAACTGAGAGGCAAAAAAACTTGGAAATAATGAGACAGGAATTAAAAATATGTCAGTTTTTAAATGACCTCTACATCTACCTTTGTCAGACCAGCTCAGCGTCATCCGATCATGGTTTGAAGATATAGTGCTATTTGTTATGCTTAAGTGTTCTGGGAATTTACTTGAGATTTATGTTGGTATTAAAAATCTCCTGGTGATGCTCTGCCAGTGGATGTACGACCAATCTAGGTGCAATGCCAAATTAGAAACAGAAAACAGTCTTTTTATTAAAAGGCATCCAAACTTTTCAGACTTTCTGGATAGTAGAAATGTTAATAAATCTGTTAGATTTTTGGAGCTGTGCTAGCCGTGGTTACCTTATCTTTTTATAATATCAGATGTCCCAGAAATGAGAAGTTCTTTTCTAGAATTGTTTTTATCTCAGCTGCTATGTTTTATGTAAACATAAATCAGAAAGGTTACCAAAAAGTCACAGAACTTGGCATCTGCCTAAGGCTTCAGAAAAATGCTTGATGTTTACAATGTAGAGTTGAGATAATGCTGTACGAAAGTAAAATTTGATACTTCTAGTGCTTTGTGTTTTCAGGCAGCTAGGGAACATTTTTGATACATTTATCTTTTAGCTAACTTTGGAGCATTTGTTAGCTTGAAGTTGGTGCCATGTTGTGATAAACTTGTGCTGTGGGTAGAAAAGCCTTGTGTCTGTTAAGAGAACAGCCTTGTTATCTGCCTGCAGAAGGTTATATAGATATATGTTGTTTCAGCTTGCTTATTCTGTTCCATTTTAGCAGCCTGCCTGAAAGATATTCTTTGTCCTAAAATAGTGTTTCAAGTTCACTGGGATTCAAGTATTACCTCACAAGTGCCGAGACTGTTTCAGGAAATGATGAGATGCTTGGATCCCCTACTGCGTTGGCTAATTTAACATCCGAGGAACATGTTTGCAAGTCCTTATTCTGTGAAATGTGTAAAGAACCTGCTTAATGCATCTCCTAATTTCCCAAAAGAAGGTGAGCTCATTCTCTCAGATGTTTAGTGCCAACAAAGTCATGGAATAAAATGCTGTTGGCAGTAAAAGCCAGGACACAATTTAAGAAAGAACCTCTCTTTAAGGAGGTCTTCTGCAATGTCTACTTTTTCTTACCCCTCTGAGCTTTATGGATTTGAGGAATTAATCAAAATATATTTCAACTACCATAAGATTGTGTCAGGTTAACAGGTGACGGTGTCTGCTTGAGGTCTTAGTGCCTTGTGGCTCATAGTTAGCTTCTTGAGTCGGTGTTGCTGTGTGTTGGCTTTTGGAGTCAGTGAGTATGCTTTTCTTCACTATTGTCACCTCAAGTAAGGAGGTGGGAAAGATGCCAGCTCTGATAGCAGCCAGCCCTTAGGCATTTACGATATTGAGAATATATCCTTAATGATAAACTCTGGGTGTCTCAAATACAGAAATGGAATTTGAGGAAAAAAAAAAGATCTTCTAATCCTAAGCAAAACTTCATCCACCTGGGGTTTCCCAGTGTCTTTGCTGATGGCATGTTCTGTTCTTTTTCTTGTAAATGGCTGAATAATTAACATCACTATCTTGGCTTCTCACAGGTACAGGGAGTGGAGTAATCTCTCGTGAAAAGCTTTCTGAACCAGTCTGTGATGGCATTAAGTGTGAATTAAGACATAGCCATGTTTTACTACTATGTTGCATGTATCTGTTCCTTTTAAGGTGCTTTCCACCCACCTCCCTCCCCTGCCCACACACAGAGTTCAAATGCTGGCAATATCCTCAACATCTGTAACAGGTCTGTCTGGAACTCCTTGCATTCTCCCAGTGTGACATTATGCAATTTCTACAACTTCCAGAAAACGCTTTCAGTTGATTCTTTTAAGACTTTTTATGTTTAATTCCAACTGAAGTGGTGGCTACGTTAGAGCTGCTTACAGGGGTATATGTGACACATACTATAAATTGTTGGAGAAAATAACATCTCAGTCGCTGGAGTGTTTTGAGTTGTGGTGCTATACATCCAGTCCTGAGTATAATCTCTCTCTCTGCTGCTAGCAGGGTACAGAGGGTGGTAGCTGGGCAGAAACCTGTGTCCTCTCGTTCTTCATGAAGGCGAACAAAGCACATGGGCATCATTCGGATACCTCAGTCCAACACCAAATCCTGTCTCTCCTGTGAACGAATTTTGTTTGTGAATGACTAATTATTTAGCATTAACAAGACTGTGGCTGTTCATAGTTCCATTTAAATCTCTGCAAGAGTTCAGGAATGATATTTTTGGGCAATAGACTGTATCTCCAGATCATATAATTTGCCTACTTTAACCTAGTCATTTTAGTACCTTTCCAGGGTGATTACTCTTAATCTTCTGTTCTCTGTTAAGTCTTACTCCTGTGTGTGTTGGCTAGTTCTCAACATCCACTTCAAATACTGATGCATTTAAGTGTTACCAAATTATTTGTATTCTTACTAGAGTAATAATCAACAAAGCTCTTATTTATGTTAATTTCAGAAGTGATTTCTAGGTCACAGATAAACAGTACTACCTGACCTTTTCTGAGAGTAGATTAAATCCTTGTAAAACAGGGAGTTAGAGTAAGTGTGCAAATTCAGCTTAAAGATTTTTTTTTTTTAGCCAAAACCATGGTTTCTTGCAGATTGATACACACATGAGGAGAGGCTGAGACATTTTTCTGGTGTTCACCTGCTTTTTTATTTATTTATAAGTGATGTACCAAGTTTTTCTTGTATCAGTGCCAGTGGAGTCAGACAAAGTGTCTTTGCTAATATTTTGGAGCTATTGTCAGTCAATTCCTAATTAAAAAATTCTTTCTCTAGCAGTTTCAAACTCTCTGGAGCTTCCTTTTCTATTTATTTCTATCTGCTGTTTTCTTCCACACAAGTATATATACATACCTGTTCAAAACAACTACCAGCAAATAATTTAAATTCCTTCCTGATTCTCTTAAATCTCCTGTAAGCCTTTGACTGAGCTTTAGATCTTTATAAAAATCTAACCACAGAATATGATGCCAAACTTGAATGACATTTGTTCAATTGATTACATTGAAACTTATATTTCAGAAGGGTTTTTTTGTGATTGTTGGAACAGATGTGCCCAGCTTAAGAAGTTGAAGGATGTTTTTTTTCCCCTTGCTCCAAGTAGTGCTGCAGGCTCTGAACAGACAACTAGACTTCATTTCCTCTCACCCACAAGGTAACTGTCTGCCTTTAGAAGGCAGATCAAGGGGCTCACGTGCTGATGTGCAAACTAGAATAGTATCCATGCCACTTTCTCAAAACCAACTGACTGCAACTGCAGTGTTTAAAAGACTACCTCTGTTACAGGATGATTTGCAGGCAAAGATCTTCCTAGTTTTACTCAAAATACCAGGTGTAAACCAGGATTTTTCTTACCTGGAATGGTTACAAAAATGAATAGCTTTTAAACTGCTATATCAGGACATATTTACACTTGAAATTATGCTATAAGCAGGGTCCTTCTTGACATCTATATTGTTAAACATTTACATTCTGCTTTGGTAATTCTCTGGGAAAGCAGGAAAATTACTGTAAAAAATTTGCTTAGAAAATGTAAGTAGGTTAAGCTTTGCATAAAACTAATACTTTTTTTTAATATAAGAATATAATGCAAATGAGAAGTTCTTTCTGTACCTAGGCTTCTGTTCTGGGAACTTCAGATTCTAGAGGACTTGGTGTATAATCTGTTAATGTTTCCATTTAGCTGAACTAGCTTTGGGTCAAGATTGGAAGCAATGCAGTGAGAGCAGTGGTCTGTACATAACTGTTCAGTGTCTTCATAATTAGCAAGTAAAAATTGTTTCTTAGTCTTGTAAGGCCAGTTGAAGATAAAATGTGGTATTTCTTAGACACTGATATATCAATAAAATGTCTTTTGTATCTTTTCTTGATGCTGTTTTGTGGTGAATTGACCAGCTCAGCAGCTAAGCACCCACCAGCTGCTCGCTTACTTCCACTCTGTGGAAAAACTGCTGGGCTGAGATGAAGGCAGCTTAATGAGCAAAGGGAGGAGAGGAAGAAAGTAAAATAAACAGTAATGCAAAGGTAGTCACTTTCTACCTTTCATCAGCAGACTGCTGCCCAGCCAGTGTCCAAGTAACAGCCAGACCCAGTACACATACTGAATGACCTTCCTGAGATGTTAGGAAAGATACCTCATTTCTCTGATAAGTGTGTACAGATAAATGAGAGCTGAGATCAGTCAGACTGCGCTCTGATGTTTGAGGCAGTTGGATGTTTTTATAATATTACTGTACTGTTGAGCTTTAATTTTTGTGTGAGGCTTTGGAGGAAGAGGATCGGGATGGGGTTCTGCTGCCAAAGTCAAAAGGGTAAAATGAAGAGGGAGGGATTGCTTGTAGGCCATTAATTTAAAAACAGTTGTGGCAGGTAGAAATATGAATGGGATTTGCTATTTGAGCATTGAGTCGTTAAGTGTTTGGGGTAAGTTTCCGACTATTTTTTTTTTTGTGGTTAGCATTCACACCACAGCAGATTTTCAGCTTACATTAGGAGAAAAACTTGTGGATTAGCTGAAGGAAAGTTGACTTCCTTTGGGCATTTTAGGTTATGTCTGAAGTATGTTGGTGGGGCACCTTTCTGAAATGTGTTTTGCTTTTGCAAAACACTATTTGGAAGTGTAAGTCTTGAATTTGTAAGCACTTTTAAGACTGACGTTTTCAAATCTAAATATTTAAGGTCAGTTGTTGGATTAAGAGACTGAGTTAGTGCATAACTTGAAGTTTGTGTGTTCTCTGCTCAGAAAATGAAGATGCTAATATTTATGTAATTTATCCTGATCTTTTGGTAACCTGACTTTTAACGTGGATGTGTGAAAATACTAGCTAGTTTTTGCAGACTCTTCAAGGGAGTAGGGTGCTGGCTTTTTATTAAACTGTTGTTTTGCACCATAAAATATTTTGTAAGTAATGCCCAGACAGTAATTTCTGTTTGCTAAAATATTTCATCTTGGGATCTCAAAATGGTTTACAAATACTGGTGAATAAAACCTCCTTTTGCTTCTGTGAAGCACATGGTGGTTTTCTCATTTAATGTATGGAATGAAACCCAGATGGATTAACTTAGTCCTATGCTATAAGCAGCAAATCATATCCTCTCCTCTGTTTCTGCAGGAATTGTCTATGCTTTCCAACTCTTCGCTTTATGAGACTTAAATGCACAGCACAGTGATTTACTGTTGATCAGTTTTCTAACATTTTATTGGAAATGAAACAGCCCTGCAGGTTATGAGTTGCTAAATGACAGAAATCAGGAGCTCCCCCAAGTTCAAGCTGTTTTCAAGCTGTTTTAAAGTTTAAAGACTTATAATAAAGAAAATAATTAAGTGAATGGTGTCAGAGAGACCTGGGGTTTACTATTAAGCTGTCACTGACTGGACTGTTAACATCTTTGTATTGGCAAGTTTGTGGTTGCTCACTTTTTAAAAAAACAGCCCAACCCTGTACTCTGTCACTGTTGAATTTTCAACTAACCTGAAAGCCTGTCCACTTTGATTTTGTTTAATATCTCTCTCTTCAGCCACAAGGCCTAGTGGTGTGGCCATGTTGTGTCTGATGACTGTAGCATTGTCTCAGAACTGCTGACTCCATAGGTTTGAATAAACTCAGCACATGTGGTGTCCTCTAAAGCTGGAGACAAGTGTCTGTTACTGCAGTTGTTCTTGCTGTGTGCTAAAGACATTTAAAAAAAATGCATCAGAGATTGAGGTAATTGGTGTACTCCATTGAAGGTTCTTCTGGAAAGATCTTTTACTGGTGACACAGTGCTGAGCACCTGCTTGTCTCAAGTCTGGAGAGGTGCAGGCATTTTGGAAGACTCATCCTTGATCTGCAGAAAAAACAGAGGTACATGGGTATAGTTTAATCAGTTAATCTCTGTATGGTGCCTCACTTCTCTGATGAAGTAGTGTAGCATATACAGTGTTGCATAATTTTAAAACAGTTTGAAGCCCTTAGCACTGGGATATTGGAAGAAGTAGTAAATGCATCATTAAGGACAAATCATATTGCATCCGGTTAGTTTACTCTCAAGACAGCTCAGATAGCTTAAACTGACACAAAAAGGAGACTAAGAGCTTTCTTTCTCAGGTATGTAGACTTGTTTCTTCTTCCAAGGAACAGATTTTTAAATGAATCTTTTATTAAATAAGCATATGCTGGAGTGGAGAATTAACTTCTGCAAAGCATTTGTTAACTGTAATACAGCTCTAAAAAGGCCTTCCCTCCTCCCCAGCACTATGAAGCAACTCTCCTTTTTCCAAAATAAGAATCAGGAAGAATGAGGAAAACACTTTTTCCTTCCTTCTTCTAATCTCCCTGTACATGAATGACTGCAAGTGCTGCTCAGTGCATTTTTGTGCAGAAAGGATGAGATGGAAAGGCAAAAGGTAAGGAAAGGAGTGAAAAGCAAAACTTTAAAGACAACATTTGAGAAGAGAGGGTATTTGTGTGTGAGTTTGCTCTGGAAAGCAGTCTGGTAACAACTTTGAACAACTGTCTCTGTATAGCCAAGATTATGTTAGTGTTCAAACTTCTTTGATCCTAGAACAGCAGCTCCACAGCACTGAAGTTAATGTGTTTTCAGGAGTTTTCTGCACCACAAAGTCTTCTCTGCTCTGAGTAGAATCCCTGAAGATAAAGACACTTACCTGAATGCTCATGTCAGAATCGTAAGCTTCACGTTTTCATCATGCCATTGCTATGACTGCTATGGAACATTGTGTATCCAGCATGACAGGATAACTTTGAAACAAGGGGAGGGAGCATTTGAGCTAGTTACTTGTAGCTTTTAGCAGAGAAAGCCTCTATAATTTCTGTTTCTTGAGAAGAATTGGAAGAAGAGAAATGATGTCTTAGGGAAATTGGTATTTTTCTGCTATAAACTATTTTATCTGCATAAGTTCAGTTGACAGATCGTTCTGTCTTAAGTTTCCTGACAGTTCTTTAAGATGTTTTCAGATAAACAATGCCACCAATGTTGCATAAACAATTTCAGTTGATTTCTTTAGATTTTTTTCTGATAAATTTTCTGAAAAAAAGGTGTCATAAAGTGATTTACTTAGTGATGAAAATACTCTGTAGACATTGAAGGGAAGACCTGATGCATTTTAAATAGTCCTTGAACTGCTGTTTCCTGGCACAGTAATACAGTGTGTTGGTGCCAGCATTGAGGCTCTTTTGTAAATTAAATTATAAATTGTGTAGCTGGTCATGTTATATGGATTTGTCTGATTCTGAGTAAACTTGCCCATCAAGTTTAAGCTTGGAGACTTTTCTCACCTAGACAGTGTTTGGGTTCCTTATCTCTTCTGATTTGCATGGATGACCTAAGGGCAGCCAATTTTTCACACTCCCCAGCTCAGTCTTAACTTGAATTCAAGACTCAAATTTTAATTCAAGGGTTTCTGTACTCTGCTCTGTTTTGGTTAACAACTGATAATAGTCTAAAACCTGTTGTTCTTTTCCCACCTTGTTTTTTAAACTCTCCATTTGTTTCTTATTCAAATGTCCTTATCTTCCTGAGGTTGAGTTTTGCTTGTGTCACAGGAAGATGTCAGATTTCCTTGTCTTGGGCTACATGGCTGTTGCAGCCAACTGAGGCTTTATTTTTGCTGAGGTTTGAGCAGGCCTTTAGCACCTGATGTCAAGGTTTGTCCTGGCTGTTAAAAGCTATGCCAGTCAAGTATGGGGAAAAACATAGGAAGGTACTACTTGTAGGGATTTTGAGTTGCTGGGGTATGTTGTTTTTGTAAATTGCTGAGCTCCTGATGAGGAAAGACTGGTGTTCTTGCTAATTGTAGAGGCAAAACAATGTCTTTACTGCTTTTCACTTTTTTTGTATCCAAGTAGACAAGACATACTACAAAATCTGAACTAGAGAATAAGAGATTATTAGAACTCTCATGGTAACAGCCAGGCGTTAACTGCAAGTTTGGGCTTAACTCCAAGGAAAATATGTATCCTCACAGAAGCAAAGTTATGGAATTGTCAGTAAGCTCGAATAAGATAGAGTGCAGTTGAGGAAATGGTGTGGCCAGTGTGCACAAACATTAGTAGCAGGACATTTGAAATCTGAATATGTTAAATGAACAACTCCCTTTGCTTTAAAATAAGCACAATGGACAGTAGATGTGACCTTTGTGCTTAACAGCACTTGCTCAGGATATGTAAGTAACGTGAAAATGTGAAATACAGTAACAGACAAATATGCTAAATATGGGCTATAAAATTGCCTCATTTTAAAAAGGAGAGGAGAGAGATTTTTGAGACAGAATACTAGAAATTACTAACTGCTCCTAAAACACAGACTTTTATAAATTACTAGTATTTATTTTAACTTAAGGAGAAATACTGGTGGTATATTGGGAAAAAGTTTTATATTGATGGGCTATAACATTAGTGGTGTGTGCATGCAAGAGTGTTGTGTGCATAGAAGGGGAAAATACTGATTTTAATAGAAGGTGGTGTAGTTCTTGGTCACACCAGTGTCAAGGAGAACAATGCCTGGGTGGACAGTTACATAGCACTTGCTTCCTATTCACTATAGATGACTTTGTAAATAAGGCTTCCTTTTTCTTGGAATTGGTTGTCTTAAAACTCCTTTGCCATTGCATGTTTAAATCCCTGAATACTTTCAGGCCTCACTTACTTTAATGCCTTCTTTCACTTTATTTCCTCCCTTTGGAAACAGGATCTAGCCATTCAAATTCTGTGCCTGCTTGCAGAAAAGTAGTGGTTATGTATAATGGGCCTTGTACCTGTTAACAGATGATCTGAAGTAAAAACGTGGGTGATTGGAGTTAGAGGAAAGGAATTTTGGTAATGACTGTTTTGCAGTTTGGCTGTAGACAAACCAGTCTATGGTCTAGCATTGTTTTCAGTCATGTTTATCCTTATAGTTTATTCAAATTAATTAGAAGGGGAAATTATTATTTTTATATTAAATCAAAGATTGGCTTAGAAAGATGAGCTACTGATAAGTTGTATCACAGGCAGAGTGATTCTAGATTCAGTATTTGGATGTATGTCAAAACTATTTTAACCTATAGAGGACCTCAAAAGACTGCTCCACATTTCCACTTTAAATTGTACCAGATGTTTATTTTACTCAACATGGTTACCTTATTTCAATGGCAGTGAAGGACACCTCCTTCGTTGCTTTGGAAGGTTGCCTGAAATCTGTCACTAAAAACATTTTGACACTGTCTCCAGCTTTGGAGCAGAAAACAGTGACAGTGTTGCTTCCTTTTGTTCATCTTAGTCAGACTGGTTCTATAAGCTGGCTTGTCAAAGCTGGCCTGTCACATATGGTGGGAAGAACTCGGAGATCTTGTTGGGATGTGTCATTTTTCTTCTGATCTCTATCAGTATGGGCTGATGTGACCCTGAAGAGCTAGTGTGACTTGTAATGAAAAGGCAACATGACAACTTCAAAGTCAGAATGGCCTTATAGGTGCCTAAAAGCAATAGAGTTGCATATCTTTTTTTCACCTAGCTTGAAGTTTGTAAGGATTCACAAAACTCGAATTACAAGAGATCTTTGTTCTGTAGATCCAGCCTCATGTGTTTTTAAACTGTGTTCCTCAGAGTCTTTAGGTCATGTCTTTGAATGACCATTGTTACCAATGATCAGTCACATTTCAGAGAACTTGCACTCTGCTAAGATGCTGCAGTTGTAACTTCTGTTGTTGTTCAATATGTTAATTTCTGAGTGCATCATAAATACCTTGTTCTAGAAAAAAGATTTGTCTCTTGGTGAAACAGAGTACAAAAGAGGAGTGCTTCCTAGGCAAAAGCACCTTCCACAAGGAATGGACCAGTGGCTTCAGGGAAACGGGGAAGAATGTAAAATAGGAAGAGCATAAAATCTGTTTCTAAATACTATGAACTGGAAAAGCTCAGTCTGAGGTGTGATGCGGAGCTGTTTGCATATGCTTTAGGTAGAAGTGGAGAGACGAAGCTGAAGACACTATCAGAGAAGCATGTTTGAAAAGGATGCCCCCTTGAAGAGCTAAATAGTAAAAATGGTCTACAAGATTGTATTGCAGGACTCTCAATACTTCATATTCCTTTAAAAGGAAATGCCTTCAGATTTTTTTAAGCAGTTACTTTCGTTGTCCAGCTAGTAGTACTTATTTAATTGCTAATAATCATTGAGAATGCACATTAAATGGATCAGGCTCTTGGCTGAGATTTGAACTACATTTAATGCTCTTGGGCACATGCTGTCATTCTTGGAGTGTCCTCCATGGGTTTAAGAGCTGGACTTGATAGTCCTATTGGGTCCCTTCCAGCTCAGTCAATACTATGATACATTTGTTGTTCTGTCTCTGCTCTGGTGTGACCTCAGAGGTCATAGCAGATAACCTGATAATTCAGAAGTATCATTCCACCTCTTACACCAGTCTTATCCCTTACCTTTTTTGTTTGTTTAATTTCAGCATTGGCCATTGGGGTTAATATGATGGTTACTCTCTTTACTTTGCTAGGCACTGATTAAGAATATAGTGATCCCAAGACTTTCCTTTTGTTTCTATGTAGTGCTGAAAATCAACATTGTTAGTCGTGGGTGTTTTGGTTTTGGTGTTGTGGTTTTTTTTTTATTAAAGTAGAAGAGTTAAGAGTTGAGACTTTTTTCATAAAGATGAAGCCTCCTGTTGCTCAGAATATCCTGTGTTTACAACCTTTGGGTATTCCTCAGGGACCGATGGTGTCATAGATGAGGACAGTTTTCAGCAATACAGTTTGTGCCAGCACAGGGCTTGGTGATGATACCAGTGTCAATCAGAAAGGTTTTAAAGTCCTTGTTAAAAACATTAAAGTTCTTGCCAATCAGAGGATGCTTTTTCATATGTGTTTATTCAGGGATTTGAAGGGAAAATCTTGAGTGCATTTTTCTTTACAGATCATATAGACTTCCATTTTTAATTCCAGATCCTGCTAAATTCCAGATGTTTCAGTATATTGGCACCAACTTGTTCATCATTCTAGTTGACGGGGAATAATGAATGCAATGTAGAAAGTAAGCAATAACTCAAAGTACACTCCCATACATCCACTCTGTATCTGTATCAAACTGAAACAAGCAAGTGGAACTTCCTGAACAAATGATGCCAGCCTCAGGCAAAAGTACCTTCCTAAAACCAAAGCCACACGACTCTCCAACAAAGAATTCAGCTGTCTTGATTAGGTTTTATTCACTTCAGAAAAAACAATTGCAACCAATGAGGCAAAGATCTTGTCAACCGTCTCCTTCACTGTGATGGACCCATTCCCTGAACAGACTCAGGCGGAGATGCCATATAAAATACACAACATGGAGATTAGATGATCTTATAATACCAAAAAGGAAAAATTAGGGTACCATAGAAAAAAATAATCTCAGGTTTTCTAATTCTTGACTTTCCATCACACTACCCACAGTGTTTTGATATTTTTAAATACAGTTGTTTGTCAGGGGTTTTTTCACATGGGTTCTAGTAAGATTACTAAAGATTATCCATTATTCAGGAGAAGGGAAGCTCATGGTCTAGGTTTAAATAGCAGCTTTTCAGCTGAAAACTCAATGTCCCTCAACCAGAAACCAGAACGCTTCTTTAGTCTGGGAGCCCTTTTCATACTGTACCTATGGTGCTCTCTCTATTTAAATTTTCTCCTTTAAAAACCTGTCAGTCAACAAATATTATTTACATCAGTTTAATTATTCTCTGCTATCTGCTAAGTTAAAAGCTAGGTTACTGTCTTAGAATAAAGCAAAAATATGTGTATGCTGCAAGATGCTAGATGAAAACACAAGCAGAAAAGGGAATAATGTGTTCCTTATGAAGCGCGCTTGTTTATTCTGTACTACTGGAGTGTATTGCTTTCTGACAAACCAAATAACAGAAATTCCATCTGTAATTCACAATAAAGAGCATTTATGTAAGAACTCCATTTGTTTGACATTCAACTCAAAATTTTATTACCTCAGCTCCAGTGTAGCCTTGTTCTTTCTGCATATGGACATGATTACTTTAATTAGTACCAAATACTTCTGTATATTCTTGAAGGCATGAATTTTTTTTAAGCTTACATATGTATAATGACACCTTGAGAATTAGAAACTTCAATCCATAAAAAATTTTTGTTTCCATTCTTATCTCTGTACTTTGAGATTTTTTTCTACAGGTTGACTTATGAGTCCAAAGCAGCTAATGAACAGTTGACTTTACTCACAAGTGCTGCAAAGACACTTCAGGTGATTAAAGAAGATTATTAAGCTCTTAGCAGCATTTTAAGAAGTTTTACATATTTGTCTTCTAACAAAAAACAAAGGACATATGAGTCCAGACATTTATGCACAAATGAAAAGTTGGTCTCATTTTAAACTTTATGTATTTGACTCTCTAACTGCATATTGCATTTGGTCTCACTGCTAACCTAAGATCCAAATCTTATGCTATACCCATCCACTAATGGTTGGACTCAATCTTCAAAGTCTTTTCTGACCTAAATGATTCTGTGATTCTATCAGGGCTGGGTCTACCATTGACTCACTTAGTAATTGTTAAAGTAATCATTTATATTCTCTGTGCTTTAGTTCCATACATTTTCTTTTACATCAGATGGATTCTTAGAGGAACAGTTATTTGCAAAGTGCTTTGAGGCTGTAAAAATATCTTAAGCTTTGAGAACTTTTAAAGTCTTGCTTGACAAGGTCAGGACTCGTGGTCTTCCTGTCCAAATGAGTTGCAAGTAGTATTACCCTTAAATTACACTAAACTGTGTAAGGAATAAAAATTAGGCCACAATGTCCTGTGACTTGTGGTGCATCTCAGCAGATGATGCAAACAAACTTTACTGTGGCCACACAAGGATCAGAAAGCTTGCCAGAAAAAAATGTGGTCTTCGAGGGCTAAGAGTGTTTCCAGGTGTCTATAGAGATATGTGTGTTTGTTAACTGCAATTCAAGACAACTCAAAATGATTGATAAAACATTTAGCATTTAGAACCTTCTGTGTCAACACTTTGCAAGAAACCTTGTTATTATTCTTGGCAAGAAACTGTGGAAACTGCTAAGAAAACAGTCAGGATACTTTTGTATGTCAGGGAACTGGAATTTTTCACAGAACAGTTTCTCTTGTAAATTTGTCTGCACCTAGTTTAATCAACAGAATTTGCAGCCATTAAGAGGTTGTGCTTCCATATGCTACCCCATATAAATACATCTCAATTAAGACAGGAGCTGGTTCAGAGTCCAGTTGTTTTAATTGGACTTGGTACAAAAAAGAGCATAAGTTATGAAGTTAACCATCAAATGAAGTACAATCAAATGTAGATTACGGGGAAGCTGCTTTCCTCTGATTTAAGACTTTGTAAGTACAAAGGCAGAGGAGGTTGTTCAGCTTTGCTCACATGCACAGCATAGACAACAGTTGCAGTTTAGGCTTCCTGATTCTAGGAGAAATATCCTTCCCCTCATTTAGGGCCAACTAATTGGGCTCATGGTGGGTGGAGCACATTTAAGATACTTTCAGCAGAACTCCAGGTAATTACTGTAGCCTTTTTAGAATGCACTGCATAGTCATTGTACACAAAGCATCTTTGTTATTTCAGCAAGTTGTGCTGGATTATTTCAGAGGCTTCACTTTGTTATTCACATTTCTCATTGTGTGCAACCTCCACTCAATCTCTTAAAAAAAAAGAAGGGAAGCAAGCTTTCCTGTAAGAATTTCTGACATTTTTAGGAAGGTACTTTTGCTTGTGGCTGGCTCACTTCTCAACTACTGTTTAGTAGAGGCTGGTTTTTTAACAAATTAAATGTTGCACTATGCAATATTAAACTGAAATTATCAGGTCCTGAGAAGCTCAAAGCAGACACCCAAAACTCTTCACATTAACCTATGTGTGACTCCACTCCTTGTCTGTATATGGGATTAATCAGTTTCTCTGGACAGAGATTTCCTAAAAGCAAAGTAGCTATGAAGCACTTAAAGTAGGTTTCGGTTGCTAAAGAAAAGAGTAATTTCATGTTCAGAATGGAACTTCAGCAGTGTGCAGTGAGTGAGGGCTTGGATTGCAAGCTTCAGAATGAGAAGAAGAAAAAATGAATAATTTCTTGTTGAAAGCCATCCTGCACATATATAGTTGTCTTTTTATAGCCTTATTTTAAGTCTGATCTTGGAAAATTAGAACAAAAAAAATATGTTAAGCTCAATAATATTCTACAGGACTAAAAATGAACTATAACAAGAAGAGCTAGATAGTAAAGGGGCTGGCACCCCTATCTGTAATAACTTGCAGACTTGTCTCCTAACTTATCTCCTCATACATGTTATCACTGAGACAGCATTTTTCTAAGTAGAAGCTTTGTGGCATAAAACAGTCTTGTAATTCTGCTGTCTTGCTTGTGCCAAAAAAGGGAATTAAGTAATCTTTCCCCTTTCTGAAAACTTTATGCATATAATGAATTTTGTGACAGAAAGTGATTGGAACTATTTCTTTATTTAGCAGCTTCCCATTGTATCAAAGGTAATCTAGTGGTATTTTCTAGTAACTGTTACTATTAGGATGAGGTTAGTAGGTAGAGTTAGCAACTTCTATTGAATCATCAGAGATGGACAAAGACTGTTACATTGAGGGCAGGAGAACTTAATTTAAAGCATGTTTATTTAAGCTTTGTCAAGAGGATTTTTGGGGAGAACAACTCAAGTTTTTAGATCTGCATTGTTCTGTGAATTGTTTTGCACTATAATGGGGAGAAAACATTCTAGACTGCTCTAAGCCTTACATAGAACTCTACTGATCTGCCAAGTTTGTAACTAAAAATACTTGAATGATAGGTGTGATCACTTCTGGCTTTGCTTGCTCTTCTGGTTAGTATAGTAAATCATACATACTATAGGGTACACTCACAGTAAACCTCAGAACAATGACTTGAATCGCTCTTCTTTCTGAAATAATTCTGGAAAGTTGAGGATCCAGGATAGGAGATGTGATGGAGTATTTTGTAATGGTTTGTTATCTTGAGAGACCAGTGGCATGCAGACTGTATGTATACATTTTAGTGTAGTGAACATAGATTCAAATTCAATAGTGATGGTGTTCCTGGAGGAATAAATCTGATAAATCTCAAACACTGAGTGCTGGGTCCACATCATGAAGATACAGGATGACTAGAAATTTCCAGTGTCTGTAGATGTCATCTATAATGGAGCTGCTCAAGCAGCTTGCTCTGATATTTTTATAATTTATTTTATTTTTATTTTTTTTAATGTTAGGTTGGTACAACCAAACATAAAGACAAGAACCAGAAACAGCCTTCTAGGGCCATCTGGAATCTTGCTACTCCCAGCTGCTTTGGGTCAGAGAGTGACTGGTCTTGTGATGGCAGGTTAAATGTAATGTAGTGGTCTAAGAGGAAATCATTGCTTTTGTTTGATCTTCCTGTACTTGTTTCACAAGCTTTCATATACCACTTGCTAATCAAGAATGTAGTTATGTGCTAAGAGAAAGGAAGTAATTCAGCTGCTATTGCAGTAATCAAAGTACACTAGGAATTCGTAATCAGTTGTATAAATAGACTTCACAATAAAACCGATCAGTGTAGTGTCACAGGAAGTGGAATTGAAGACCATCTGCGTTCTTGTTCTTCTTTCCCTGTGAGCACATCGGGTAGTGTTATGTCTGTTATCTTTGTGTCACAGGAGTGTGACCTATGTGGGGGGAAGTCCACCTGAGATTACAAAAGCTGGGCTGTGCTGCCTTCTGCCCGTTAGTCTTGTGTACCTGCTGGAACCGTTCATTTTGATCCTGTTGATCAGTCTGTTTTGTAGAATACCCACCAGTCCACCTACTTCTCTTTTACTCTCTTCTTCCCCGTTCAACACATCAGGAGGCCACTTGTACTCAAAGGCTTTCTGTGTGTTCTCTAGCAAGTTGCACTTTTTGTCCCCCTCCCTGTCTTGTGGTTCCAGAGAAGAAATGTCAAGCAATGGAATATCATGTTTTACTCTAAAGGAAGAAAAACTTAATATCCTGTGTCATAGCAGAGGCAAAAATTGCTTGTCTTTCTTGTATGTACTCTTGTGTTCTGCCTCTGTGTTGTCTATCCAACTATTTCTGAGGTTACTAGGCCCCCAAAGGGATTTTGAATTACTTTGGTTGTTGCATTATAATTACTGTGTTTGCTGTCTGTTAAGATCCTCAAGGTAATAGGGTTGGTTGGTTAAGACATGATCTCTGGATCTTTGTTTTGGTGATCTTGTTGTTCTTTTAGGTAGTCAAGGCATTGAAAGATTTCAACTTGCCTAACTTTCCAAACTGGAAGAGGTTGAAACTTGTGTCCGTTCTCTGACAGATGGGCTTTCTGCTTGTGACTGACCTGTTAACAAAATTAAGGTGTGAAATTCTGCTACCTAGGAAAACATTAACTTTGTGCAATACTTAAACTTTTATTTTATGTTATCCTGTGTTTTTCTTTTATTCTCGTTACTTCTTTCTGTTCTTAGATATTTTCTCAGCAACCTTCTGAAGATACTACAGCTAATTACTAACTCTGTCTCCCTTCTATAATCTGTAATATAAATGAGTTGCCATTTCTTATAATTAGGTGTAATTTGCTCTGCAGTGGGCTCTCTACCAAAGTTCACAGCTTCTAGGGTTTTTTTTTCTAACTCAACCATGGCCTTGATTCCAGTTAATAATTCCAAATACCATTTTTGAGTATTCATTTTTTCTGCTATTACTTCTCATCTTGATCTCAAACCTGATGGTGCCATAACCTGATGATAATAGAGTACATAATATTTCTTCTGAACTGCTACTCTTTCCAAGTTGAACATAGAGTTGTACTCTGAGTCATCCACCAAACTGTATGGTTTTGACTTCACTAAGTGTATGTCTTGATAGAGCTGCGTGTTTCCTGTGTAATAGTGTTGTATGCTATGTTCTGGACATCGTTGGTGATTGTGATCTGTTTGTGCTTTAAAGTTACATTCATAGAGAAAATTGAGGGGAAAAAATACTGGTGTATTTAGAGCCTCATTTGCACTATATATTTTTTATTTATGTGTACACTTTTTCAGCCAGTCTAAGAGCTCTTCTAGGAAACACTTCATATTGCTTGTATCTGAACAGCTTTCAGTGCTTCGAGGCCTGTATAGAAAACATAACTCCCTTTGCTTTTAGTACTCTTGATGTCAGTATAGGCTTTAAATCTTACAACTTTCATCTTTAGTCCTACATGCTGTTCTTCACCCTTCAGAAGGTTTGCTCTGTGGTGAGGTGCTTCACTTGCAGAATTGGTTCCGAAGTTGTGGAAAGACTTCTGCGAGGAGGTAAAGCAGAGATTTTTGTCTTACTTCAGAGCCTCCATGTGTATTTGGGTTTGCTCAGTTTGTACAAATGGCGTAACATAATTCAGGTAAGCCTTGCAGGGAGTGTGTCCTCTTGCAACCAGCTTGCCTCTGTCCTCAAGAAACAGTTTTTTTCATAATCATACCTGAAAAAAGCAATGGATTGGTTAGTACCCAGTTGTGTCTCCTTGCTTGTCACAAAGATTTTTAGTATGTGTAAGTAGATGGCTACAGCTTTTGCTTTCCTTACAGCAAAAGCTTTTCTTTGTTGGGCTGTCTACATAGCTCAGTCTCAAAATCTATTGTCTGGGAGTTTTTGATCTCATCCTTGTCCTTCCATGCTCTGTATTTTCCTTTTATTTTCTTTTGCTTCTCTTTTTCACTTAGATACATGCTTATTTTGTATTTGCACGTAGACCATTCATAAATACTTAATATTCAGTGAATTAATGGTTTATGGATAGCATCTTTCAGTGCATGCATGAAAAGGGTTTCTCCTTTCTCCTTTGTAAATGAAATATGTATATCTGCATTCATAATGTGTTATTCTGCTTTTTTTAATATAAATGTAAACTACATGGGCCTTTTATGTTGCCCTGTATCTTTGCTTGCATTCTGAATGCTTTCTGTATTTATATAGGTGGCTCATCATGGGGTATGGATCATGCTGGGGATTTATGTCTTTGATTTTTAAACTTTACCTATTGATTCCCTCCATGTTTATCCCCTCTATGTTTGTTTTTTACTTAACTATGCAGTTTTGCAATGTTTGTTCTCACCTAGTAAGCTTTTGTTTGTGTTTGCATTTACTTACGCCCTGCTAGTTGGCATATTGAATGCCATTGTAATCATACGTTGTGCATTGCTGAGTATTTGTTCCCATACCTTTTTGTTAGCATTCAATTTAATAGAGTAGTCAGATTCACTGGAATCTGGTTTCATATGTGGAATATACTTCTCCTATGAATGTAGCAATAACCAAGTTGTTCTTTGTTAATTCAAAGCTCCCTATCTCTTTCTGGCCCAGTAACGTGGAAAGCATTGTGTTTGTGCTGAGCTTGTGTCACCAACTGCAAGGCAAATTTTCTGTTTACCCTGTTTTTACTTGTCCCTGTGCAACCTACATAAAGTTCAAATTAATGCATGAACTGGCAGATTTATTTGTTGTAATTGAAAAAGCCTCACAATGTGTGTATTCCTTTTACTTTTTACCTTGGTTCTACACAGGTAGTGCTTTGATCGAGTATTTACAATCTAGTAGTTGCTTTCCTGGGTTTACATGCAATCCTTGGCTTGCCTTCTGATGCTGTTTCCGTCATTGTTTAAGTTGCCCAAAAATTTGTGTCAGTAATGATGCAAAATTACGTAAATGCAACACTCAGTCTTTTATAATCTAATATTATCAAACTATGATGTGTTATTCAATCTTGTTTAGTCATGCTTTTATATGTAAAACCACTCATCAATGCAAGAAGCGTGTAAGCAATGCGACAGGACTAGAGGGAATGCGCTTAAGTTGTGCCAGGGTAGGTTTAGATTAGATATTAGGAAGAATTTCTTTACTGAAAGAGTGGTGAGATATTGGAATTGGCTGCCCAGGGAGGTGGTGGAGTCACCATCCCTGGAGGTTTTTAAGAAGAGGATTGATGTGGTTCTTCAGGGGATGATTTAGGGATAAGAGTAGTGTAGGGCTATCAGTTGGACTAGATGATCTTGAGGGTCCTTTCCAACCGTAATGATTCTGTGATTCTATAATGTTTTGCCTTGCTTGTTTGTTGTTTTATAGTTTTGGTTATCCCTGAAAATTTGTAATTAGAAACAAATATTTTCCAGAAATACTGGGTAGCATTTGAAAAAGTACTTCATAATCTTTAATTTCTGTTGGGAATATTTTCTAATATGAATTATCATTTTTAAACAAAATTGTGTGCCAATGTCATGGAGTTAATAACTGGCATAGCTCCATTACTACCGAAGGTTAAAAGTGGTTATATACTTTTTTTTTTTAATGTAAAGATGCTGAATAAGAAGGAAATTTGTACTCCTGGGATAACAAGGCTGTGACTGTTAGGGTAAATTTGGGGTATCTTCAGAAGATGTCTAAAATAGAGTTCAACTTTTTTCACACCCCACTGCTGTTTATGTAAGGACAATTCAGATTGTGTGAGTTTATGAATTATAAGAGTAACTTATATTTACACTATAACTTGTATTTACAATCTCAGCTATAATGACTGACAAACTAGCTTCTGGGATGATGTGCAGAATGGGTTTTCTCATTTTGTGAGAAAACACACAGCTGTGCAGATGCAGTTTGTTAAAAGATTGTTTTTCAGACATTGACTGAAGAAATGCCTCGATTTTGAACTAAGCCTTTTAACCTTACCTTGTCTCGTGGAATTTTCCATTGTGAAGTGCTGTGAATGTGTCACACACCTTTCAAAAGCACATCATCCGTAAGCGTCAAAAGTGTGGTTTGTTTTTCAAATAGGAGAGCTGAAAGCTAGGCTAACACAATCAACCATCTCAACACCTTCTGTGGAAAAGAGCTTAGTTTGCAGAACTTGCATTAAGCTGTGGTTGGTTCTTTTTTTCAAAATAATAAGTAGTCAGTAGTATGTAGGCCTTGGAGCTTTCTCTCCCACACCTTTTTATCTTACTATGTTTTGTTTCTGGGGCTGAAGCAATCTATTGTGCTGAGTATAAAGAAGTAAATTGGGCGTGGCAAAGTAAAAGATACCGTGGAACTCATGTGTAATGTAATACTCTAAAACCTGATAAATATATTAGTGTGTATTTATGCAAAATGTATGATAAATAACATTCTAAGGTACTTGGACACATGCTTTTTGTTCATTGTTGCATGAACCCATCACTAGTTAATAAGGTAAATACTAGTAATAGTAGGGTAAAAATGATAATGGCGAGTTTAACTTTATACAGTTAGCTTCTATAGGTTAACATAATCTTTCTCATCAGCATGCATAAGCAGGTGATATTCTTTAGAGGTCAGTATTCCATAAAACTTAAAGATATTTCAGTCAAGCCTTTTTTAAAGCATGAGAGGTATCCATGTTCCAGTTTATTTTATTGTCTTATGCTTGTATACATGTACCTGTGGAGATTTTCCTCTTGCTCTGACATCTCCTTTCATGAGAGTGCTGCTCTACTTTATGAATTGAGCAAACATTTCAATAAGCATGACTTTGTTCTGCTCTTGGGGAAACTCAGACTTATCAGCATGAGTCTATTGAGAACGGTGAGCAAAGGTCCTCTGAGTGTGCCAAGTCAGCAGGCTGTGTGTGCTGGGGCCAAGAAGTGCATTAAAGAGACAGCAAGTTTAACAAGTCAGAACGTTTTCAGTATTTCCATATTTATCAAACATGTCAAGGAATGTGATCACAAGGCCTTCCAGGGATTAACTGCTCTAGTATTTTGACTGTTGGGGTTTTTTTTTTAAACTGTAACAAAAGCCAAGTTCTCAATGTGCAGCAGTGCTTTCGTATCTATGAATGTGAAGAATGACTGGCTGATCTTGGAGATCTGTTCTGAATGGCAGGTAGCATTCTCTGAATGTTTAATCGCACCCTGCGACTGATGGGGACTTAGCTCTGGGAGGTGACTAGCATTTTGGCATATTTCCAGTGACCAAAAGCCTGGAATGGATTTTCTGTAGTGTCTGTAAATATAGTTCTGTAGATCAACCAGTCAGTAACACTTTGAAACATACATGTGATCTGAGCAGTGAATTAAATCTCTGTATACTTGCAAGTGCCATCAAAGCATTTGGAATATACTGGCTTAGCAATGGGCACAAGATTTTGAAAATTAGAATGAATGTGTTCTCTTCCTACTAATACTGAGAGTTATCCAGAAAAGGAGAATAACAAGTGAGGGAACCCAACCACAAGAGACAGATGCCTGTAGATAGAGGTCTGTTTGCAAAATGAGTTTGATTTCAAGACTAGCTTGCTGAAACGTGACTTCTAGGAGTTATTCAGTAGATTGAGCTATCCCACTTGTGGTGCTGTGTACTTTTGTTGTATCAAAATTATGAACAGAATGGTGGTAAATGAAGTAAAAGTTGTACATGAAGCATATGAAGGTGAAAAATCTAGGTAAGCATTGAAATGGATGGAAACATTTTCACTGGTTTCGATACCTTTTTGTTTTCCAACAGTTATATTCCCTAAACTTCAGCTTCATAGTTTGTATTCATGTTCTTCTAATCAAAGACACAGAATCACATATGTGTGCAGGCATGTTTGTGAATAGGCATGAAAAACTAAACTTCTGGCCAGTTTCAGCCAGATTTGACAGGAAATTGAAAAAAAAAAAATCTTATAAATGTATGGAAGTAGATGACCAGCTTGAGAAGGTGAAGAAAAACTGTAGGTGCCCCTAACCGTGAGAGATGATTCGACAGGTCCTCAAAGTTCTTAGCTTATTGCAAATAAATAAGCCAAATGCTCCAAGTGTAATGTAGTCTCTTCTGGCAGTAAAACTTTTAGAAGAACTGTGGTCAGTTCTGCTTGAAGAATTTATTTTATGTGTCAGGAAAAAACTCATGGAATAACTGGAGCCTTTGCAGTAATCTAGGAATATTGATCAAATATAGAAAGAGACCATAAAAGAGTCCTTTTGATCTTAGTGAGTCTATAAAGTTGTTGCATCTTGTTTTCATTCAGTGGTTAAAGAATCAGTTGGTTTTTGCCATAGGTTTATTGTGATGAAATAGAGATTTGATGCAAGTTCTTATTTGTTTTGGGTAAAGTGCCTTTTCTTCTTCCCCCCCCCCCTCATATTTTTCTTGTTATTTTGGCATTTTGAGGGGTGGAGGTTTTTTCTTCAAACGCTTGCATTTATGCATACCAGCTGGTAGTTCAAGGGCTGGATCCATAGGACGCTTTGTATCCTGCTGTCCTTTCTTTAAGGAAGAAAGGACCACATATGAAGGGCAACCCATGCTGATTCCTGCATGTGGGCAGCAGTTGTCTACATGTTAGTGTATAATAATAAGGTGGAGGTGAACCTCTTGGCCATGCATTTGGCTTTGCTCTTTCAGCTGCTTGCTTCTGCTGAAGGCTTGGGCAAGCTTAACTAGAGAAAGAGATACTTTGTGCTTAAGTGCTAGAAAGCTATGTAAAAGCGTGCATTGACAGTGAGTATTAAAATACAGTGAGGATGCTTCTTGGTAAAGATTGAGGATTTTTTCTGTATCAGTCTTGAAGGAGAACATATTTGGTCAGAACTCTTACTATTAATGAAATCATAAAACATGATTTAATATTTATTGGTGACCAGCAGGTGCTAATGTAGCTTTCCAAGTTAAGGTAGGAAATAAAACTTAGGCATGGTATAGATTGCTCTAGGTTAGCTCCTTTGTTGACAGGATTGATTTTAAAAAATAACAGTTCATGTTCAGTGAAGTCTGTCTGCACTAAGTATTTTGGCATGTCTGGAGCCCAGCCTGTAGCTATACATGGTTCTTGCTGAGACTAACCTCTAATATATACAGAGCATGAGGGTGAAAGAAATATTTACTATTAAGATCTGCTAGAGAAATGAGATTATCAATAGTGCTTTGCCACTTTTATGTAGCATGTTTCATCTAAACATTGCAGAGCACTTTAATACCATTTAATTAAGCTTTAAAATGTCCCCTGCTATACATTGGTTATATTCCTTGTTTACAGATGGAAGAAACCTTGCAAAGGGTTATAAGAGTCAGGAATAAGCTTAATAAGAGTCAGGAATAAAACCCCAGGAATCTTAAATCCCACTTTTCTGCTTTAGGCTTAGATCCAGCACACACTTCTACAGGTGTTATTTCTGCACTGGTTGCCTGCTTGAAGTTAAATACCTGAATAAGTACTTGCAGGAATGGGGGTGTAAAAATTAGGAGTCTTGCCTTTTTCAATCTGAGAAACGTAAAATTCCAAGCATATTTCAAGCTGGTCTTGGGCTTTGCACTCTAAAATACATATTAAATAATTCTGCTAGATAAGTGATTGTTTTCTTTTAGAAAATAATCAACTTCTTACATCTTACAGACTAAAATGCAGAAAATTTAAATATATCCTAAAAATGCAGTTCTGTACAAGTTGGGCGTGGAGTGGCATAAGAATTCAATAACGTGAGAGTTCTTCCTTTTGTATTGTCGGACATTCATACGCAGGAGGAGTGAAGCATGCTGAAGAGATGGAATGCTCTTGAAGATTGGCTCAATAGAAAATGCTATTGAACTGCATCAGAAATAGTGCACATGCACTTAAGTCCTAGTAACAAAAGTTAATTTTGTGAAGTGATGGTAGGTCATCATGTAGAAACAGGGAAAACAGTGTCCTTTTGGAGAGGCCTGAATGTCCCTGGGTAACATCAAAATATGATTTTAGAAGAGGTATATCTTGCAGATATAGGGAAGTGTGAATGACATCTCATAAGGCACTCTTGAGACTTTGTGTCATGGCAGTCTGGTGAAGTCCCCACTGACTGGAAAAGGGGAAACATAACCCCCATTTTTAAAGTGTCAAAGACAGAAATTTTTCCTTGAAAATACTCTTCTTTGATGGGAGGTGTTGTTAAGGTGCCAGATTCAAAAGCATACAGATATTTTTGTGCACATGTATTAGTTTGTAACCTTCAGATGTATTCTAGAGCTCAAGGGAGGAAGGAGAAATATAAGGCATGCCTATAGTAGGGTTGTGTGGCAGTGAGGGACATAAAATGGCCTGATGATCTTATTATTTCACTGGCTACTCAAGTGGCTGAGCTTCATGTTAGTGTGACAGTAGTGCTGGTAGTACCTGCTTGTGCTAGCGAGATGTAAGCATGAGTTATGTACTGGTCCATACTGTGTTCCCACAGTTAAGAGGCACCAAATGTTTTGAGGACTCTGCCTTCTCTTGTTTCCTTTGCCCAATGAGTTATACATGCATTGCTCACACATGTAACTTTAAATACTGAGGTATAGTCACTATTCAGTGAGAGATGTATTTTCATCTCCCTATTTCTCTTATTTTTTTATGCTATCAGTTTAAAAGTCAGAGGCTACTGAACTTGGATCGCTTCAATAAATTTGGGAGTGTGCCTCTGATATTTAGAGGTTGGGGACAAAAGCTAAATCTTGTGGTATGACAGGAGTGAAAGAGAACATAGCTGATGGAGTAGGGTGCAGGTACACCAACTAGGGCCCCAAGAGGCACGACAAACTTGTCAAATTCATTTTAACGCCCCTGTCCCCATTCTGTGTCCCTTCTGTACAGAGAATTTTATGCAGATTCCCACATTTTATTTTAATTTTCTTTGGCTGTAACTGGTTTCTGCAACATGATTCAGAGAAATTCAGAGAATAAAGTACTGTCTTCCAAATACCTGTTTTTGAAAGAAATACTGATTGCTTATCAGTGGTGAGAAATAAAACATAAAAGTTATACTGTAGTGGACAGGTGTGTTTTAAAAAAGCTGCTCTTAGGGATTTGGTTTTGTCTAATAAAGGAACAGTAATGAGAACAATTATTCATCTTGCCAAATCTGTGTTATGAGCCGAAATTGACTTTATTAAGCTATAATAGGAGCAACAATTTCAATAGCACCAGCATTTTCCCTGTTGAGACTTGGTGAGAAAATGTGAATGTAGTCGAAATAAGAGAATGAGAGACCATGGAGTATAGCAGGGAAGAGGTAAAAAAAATGTATTTTCCACTTGGTTTCTATCCCACCAGAAAAAAAAAAATCCCATTTCCTTTTCCTTCTCTGGGGTAACATGATGGGAAATGGAAGCAACAGAAGTGCAGACATGTATAGAGAAAAAAGGTATAAAGATGGTTAGCTGGTTTGACCATGTCTGTGGTCACTTTTGCAATCGAGTCAGTCACACGTTCCCCTGCCTCGCCCCTTTCACTTGCTGATGGAGTCAGATTTCTCTGTTACTTTGAGGGTTGTTTGTGGCAGCAGCAGCAGCCACCTCCCTGTTCAACAACAGCACCTCCCTGATTCCATGGGAGATCATCTTCCAGGAAGCCAACAGCAGATCTGTTTACCAGCAGCAGCTGGGGATAGAGTAAATTGAAGCAAGATTTTTTTTCCTTTTGTCTGAAAGAATGAATGAAGTGTTGGGATGGGACCTCATCCAGAAGAAATTGTAAACCATATGACTGTGTTTTGGTTGTGCTGTATTAAAAATTGTACCACTTTCTTATTTAAAATAGTGTGTTTTGTGTTATTTAAGATGATGTGTGTGTTTGGAAATAATTTGACTGTATAAAAAGTCATCATGCCAAGTGGAGTGACTATACTTAGTTTTATACTGTGATTTCTTGACTCCAGGAGTATGTGGGGTGGCAGAATGTGACTAAGGCTGGGAACCCGTCAGGCTAACATATACAATACCTAGGCACAAGATGAGGTGATTTGGGTCACAGAATGCTTGCAGTCAAAATTAACATTGACAATTGGGCTTGTTTTGAGATCTTGGTTCATACAGAGAAGGAAAAAATACTTGGTTAAAAATAGTTAGGATTAAAATGTAGAAAACCATAGCAGATGGGTGTATGTGTTTCAGGACGTGTACTCTTTAACTTTCATTTCTTTAACAATGGATTCTCATGCTGAATTGATTACTCCATAGCTGTTTCCTGCATAATTTCTAACTTTTTTTTTGCTGAAACATCCTGTAGCAGCTATTGTAGAGACAGAACACTAAACTTGTTCGGAAAGAGTAGTTGGATTTAGTCAGCCTCTCTTCTCCTGTTTGTGGTCTGTCAGAATCCCTCCTCTGGGCTGATTCATGACTTACAGCGTGGGAGGTTTAACCCCAGTAGTGCTTCAGAATGCCTACTCTCTGTCTCCATTTTACTTCAGCCCATCATATCCAGTCCTTGTCCCAAGGTCAAGCTTTCCATCTCTTTTGAGGGTCCTGTTAATGTTGCAAAATATAGGTGAATGTAAGGCTTCTGCATGAAGTAGGAAGACATAATTACTAAAGCTTTCTAGAATATTTTAGTCAATCTTAAGACAGATTTGGTTTCTTAGGCCAATTTTTTTCAGACAAACCTAAAGCAGTGCTGAAAATGTTTATACTGTGACAGAGATAGGAGACAGTTTAAAAATAAATCTCTTAAATTTCCATTTGAGTGGAAACCCAACTGGGAAAAAAGATTCACTAGATATTGAGTGCTTGCAAAAAGGCCTTTAGCATATTAACCTGATCTATAGATGTTTCACATACCACTTCATTAACATTGCATCTCATGAGTCTTTCTATTTGTGACTTCCAGAGCTGGAATTTCTAGGGATGAGGCAGCAGCTATCAAAAATACAATTAGATCTAATTGTTGTGAAATAAGTATTTTATTGGCACGGATGACAAGAGTTGAGAAATACACATTATCTTTAATCTGTGCATTTCAAATATCTTTCCAGATGAGCTAATTAGGCCTTCTAGATAATTAGATGTAACTCATAAATAAATAATGGGAAGTGACTTGCCTGGTATCACGTAGCAAATCAAAAGCTGCCTAAGGTGAAACCTGAGAGACCTGGCTCCAGATTTCCTACCATCATCACACAGTCAGTCTGTAGTTCTCCATGTTGCATCTAAGATGTATTTACACAAGACCATGAAAAATTGAGGGCTTTGAATTTTCAGCTCTCTGCTGCAGCTCATACCTCACAGTAATTCAGAGAGTTGTTGCTGAAGAAGAGTAGAGCTCCTCTGCTGAATGAAGAAATGATTATTTAAAAAGGCAGGCTATGGGGAGAGTGTGGAGAACACCAGCATGTTCCTGTCACAAGGTGGAAGCTCTGGCTTTGTTAAATTGAGTCCTGCTTTGCAAATAGTCTCTACATTAAACAAACAGGAGTTTGGTGTTCCCCTAACTCAAAGGATTGCTTTATTTGAGACCCTGCGTGTGCTTGAATGCTTTTTGTTGGTTTTTATTTGTTGTTTGTTTGTGGTTTGTTGTTTTTGAGACTGAAGATCACATTGATCCCAAAATGAAACTTCAGTATTTGCTATTCCTGTTAGTGTTGGTAACATAATTTCTTTATCTTTGTGTGAGAATGGACTGCTATTTTGTCAGTAGATTACCCCCTTTTGGTTGCTCTGAATATCCTTGTAAGAATTTAAGTCTGAACTTCAAGTCTAAACTATTATTCTTAAGAGTATTAACAATATTGATAACCTTCTGTTTATGCTGTCTCTGCTGAAAAATGACATACCCCATACAGGGTCTGTGTGCCTGTAATCTGCGAAGTACAAGTACTCACTGAAATACTTAGCATGTAACGAATTAGGATGCCTGTAACTCTTGCCTCAGAGCTTCACTTCCAGTGTGAAATGTGTGCTATGGATCATACAAAAGTCACTGGTGTACTGGAGCATGTTGTGACACTCAAAAGCAGTAGGTGTTACTGTGAGTGTCTTTGCTTATGCTTGAAATTAACATTTTGAAGGCTTAAACCCAAGTTTTTCACCTAACTCCTTAGTCTTTTGCTTTGATGCGTGTGCTTATGGGACCCTCTGGCAGTACCCACATAAAGTGAGCAGGGCTAACATGCTGTGTTGACCCCCCAGGAAATGGGAGGTGTCTAGAGTTCAGAAACAGACTTCCAGCTTGTGAAATTTTATCCAGTTTCTTTGTAGTTTTGGGAGGAAAGTTCAGGAAATGGAGTACACTTCTGTTCTGAATTCGGGGAGTCTAGGTCCTTGTTGAAGGTCAGAATTCACGTTTTCGTGTTAAAGGGATCACAAAAAGAATACAAAGTGGCATTTTCATATAAAGAACTTAAGAACTTTGTAATATTGGTGTTTACGAGGATAATATTTTGGCATAGTTTGATCTCATTATGCAAGAAATAACCACATGAATTCTCCCTCTGGATAGCAATACACTTTTTTGGTGTATTGTTTTTTCTTTCCCTGAAACTAAATAATAGCATGAGAAAGACTCTTTCAAATCAGACTGCAGCATTGATAACCTTTTTGGTTTTAATTAATAGGAGTTGTGTTTTGCATGCATAAGCATAAATGTTACTTGACAAGAATTATGTCTTACCACATTGTTATTAAGGTACAAGTAGAAATGGAAATCAATTTCTCATGGGAAAAGTGATGTTGGTGAAAATATGCAGCAAGTCATAGAGCATGAATTTAAGTAATGTATTGCTAACCAAGCCGAATGATGAGGCAACGGGAACCACGATGAACAAGGATAAATTCCTTTATCCTGAAGACAAATTCATTACTATTAAGGTGCAGAGAGTGTAAGAAAAACAGCACTCAAAGTAGCTACACATTACCAAGCAGCTCTTGCCTTCTGTGCTTTCTCTGTGGAGACACCATGATTGTGTGATTTACACAGAGATGATTCCGTAGCAGTTATATTAGATGTGATTGTTGAATCCGCGTTTTAGAGTTGAGACCAGATGCTATAGCCTCCCCATAAAATGATCCCGCCTTCTGAAAACAGTTCTACCAGCTTCGCTGCTGCTACCTGCACAAAAAAACTACTCCTTAACATAAGGATTGCAGACAGTGAATACATGGCATTCTTCTTACATTGCCAGTTGCAAGAATCTCCAGCTGAGTTTTGATAAAGGATGGAATACTTCTAAGTAACAAAATACATTAATAACTTAATATCTCATTATAGAAGTTGTATTTTGCTTTCTGATGTTCATGAGAGATTAAAGATCAGTTCTCAATACGCAGCCAAGCCAAATCAGCATTTTGTTGTTGCTATAAGTAGTACTGCTTCTTTTTCCTCCCTTGCTTGTTCTGATGTTCATCTGGTCCCTTGGGAAGTTGATTGAGGTTGCTAACTTATAGAAGACTTGTTCTGGGTAGATTAGCTTTCCACTAGTGAATTGACTCACTGAAGGATTGTATGAGTATCAGAGCTGATGAAAGGAAAGCATCAGGAATATGTAGCTGGAAAGGGGAATACTAAGAGAAGGAGGGAGTATGGGACCTGTTTTTGGCAGTAGTTTATCTGTTACAACAGGTCATCTGATTTCCTCTTACGGCACCTTAGCATCTGTCGTCTTTAAATCGGCCTCATTTTCAAAATGCCAGTCTGAAAGATAATCTGTCTATTCAGAGAGGTGGAGCTACTTGAGGAAAGAAATGAGCAGAAAATAATTGAGTCCTACCAGCAGTGAGTTACTCTCTCAGCTGGGAATAATGGACTTCCTGCTGGTACGGTGAATTACTTTGACTTTTTGAATGAAGTTGTGTTGGTAAAGAGGAGAAACCTATTTCTTTCAAGGCTTGTCTTTCTTATTTGCTAGTATTCTACCATTAGTCAGTGGTATTGTGGATATCGGGTTGCAGCACAAGGCTGATGTATGTATGTGTTGGGGCATTGGCCCTTGCACACTTGCTCATGCTGCAGTCCTTCCTGGACTGGGATAAACAGCAAAGTTCTTCTGCCTCTGCAGTAACTGTACCAAAGAAATACATGATGTCTGTTTCCTTAAGATCCAGAATTCTTTCATCATCTGCAGGCACAGACTTTTTGTGCTTTCAGAAAAAATACATATGCTTGGAATGATTTAAAATACAGTATTTGGTACACTGTGTTTATCCTAAAGCTCTTGAGCTGGAAGTAGAAAGTGCAGAAAGCCTCAGAGGCTCACAGTTTGTCAGTGCATCTGCAGAACAGGTGTTCTCATGCTGTTGATGGCCTTTGCAGAGTGCCACAAGAGTACTTGAGCTTGTGCTGCCAGGCTTAGCTGTGTTTTTATTCCGAGGCAGGATTTGAAAGGATCAAGAGAGTCTGCCTTTTACTGACCTTCTGTTTGTTTGTGGACAGGAAAGAAGTTGCATGTTTTCCCTTTAAGGTTGCAGTAATGGCCATGTTGACTATTTTAAGTGAGGATTTTAACATATTCCTCTGCCTTTATGGATAGAGGGCCACGCCTGCATTTTACTGGGTTGTAGCCTTGCTGCTGTGACTCTGTCTTTTCATTACCACGTTACTGGGGGGTCTTTTATGTCCAAGTATAGAGTACTTTCATACTCCAGTTATGTGCCTCTCAGTAAACATTTACACATATGAGAAGGCATGATAAATGAGCTTTTGGGGTGAGCATTTAAACTTAACAGGTTTATATATATAATTATAAGCATATGAAATTAGTCTTTGTCTATGACTTCTATCAAAAGTTTCCTTCAAAAACCTGTAACAAGTCACAGGTTTGTTAAAGTACCACAGAACCAGATCAAGAATGAGCAATTGTAGTGTTAATCATGCATGTCAGCAGTGCAGTGTTACTTCTTCTTGCAGTGGCTGTCCTGTTGATACTCAGCTAGGGATGATGCTTCTTTGTTAATTATTGGAGAAACTGGAGTGTGTAGTTTGCTAAAGCTTTTCTGGAAGACTGTTCATGTTTCCTGCCTATACATGTCTTAAAAACAAATGTCTCTCTCAGTTTCTTGAATCTCTGATTAGAAGTAAACTTAGGTATCATCTCAAAACAACAATTTTGGAAGGATTCCACAGCTAATAGCTGTATTTACAGTGAGCAGAGGTAGCCTTGTGATGACAGTCTTAAGACTAGAAATCACAAGGTTTGAAATCTGTTCCTGCCTTTGTCCTAGGTTTAGCTCTTAATGTAGGCAAGTCACAGCACATCTCTGCTGTGAAACAGGGATTATACCTTACTACTTTAAAACAGCGTTAAGTTTGCTACCCTCTCTAAAAAAGAAGCTTGTAAAAGGAGTGCAAAGTGCCATGCAAATTCTGTATGCATTTCATTTGAACTCTGGATCTCCAGTGTGAAGGAAAATGAGTGTTTGTTATATCTCACACCCCTTTGTGTCCGTAGTACTGCAGCTAGAAGAAGGCTTTTCTCACACAGAGCTTCCATTTTTTTTTTCTTTCTCCCCATGTTTTGAAAGCATTCTTATGTTACTACATCTGCCTCTGTCAGTCATGCCAATAAACTGTTTGCATGCTGGCACTTTCGAATTTTTATCTAATATAAATTTTTTGTTGTTTCTGATACTCTTCAATTTCTTCAGTGCTGAGCCTTGGCTGCTCTGCACATGCAGAAGTAGAAGCCATGAAGGCAACTAAAACCACAAACCATTTGATGAATGGCAACTGGCTTTTTTGTTATTCCTAATTAAGATATGAAAATTGAGAGATATTCATGTTAGTGCCACTTTTCTCTTTGCATTTCTGGTCAATTGTGACCTTTGACTCCACAGTTTAAAATGCTTTTATTCTTTTTTTACCATTTTTGATGTTGGTGTTGAGATTTCAAAAACAGCAGTTGTTTTGTTTTGTTTTGTTTTGATTAAAATATTCCTTGGTTTGGCTTTTACAAACTTTCCCTCCCAACCTCTGTCTTATATAGTTCTGCTTCACTTTCCTCTTTGTATCAGTTAGGAAGTGAAGACAACAAGTAAAATAGAGTTCAAACCATTGAGGTATTGGCTGGATGTTTGATGCTTGTTGGAACATGCAACAAACACACCATGCTGTTCCCAGCTCATCTTTTATGACTCCTTAGCACCTTTTTGGGAAAAGTTCCTCCTTCTAGGCTAAGGGGAGGGAGGAGGGAGATCTCTCTTCAGCCTTCTCATGTGTTTTGTTTTAGTCCTCTGTATGTACAATGGCCTGGCTTGAAGGCTAGCACCTTCCTGTGGTTGCCACTACCTATTTTTACCAGGCATCCTTCCTTGCATTGAAGACTTAAAACTTTGCATTTTGAGATTAACAGCTAAGGTATTAGCAAGGCTTCAAAGAGCCTTTTGGTGGAACAAGTCTGTTAGGGCACCTTTATGCAGTGTTAGTGAGTTGTTGGAAGTTTACTACTTAGGCTTTATTTTTTTCTGCTCTCTTTGGACATCTTGATAAGTTACCTGTTTTTGGAGTAACTGACAGATTAACAAATTACAGAAATATGAAAAATACCCTGTTACTCCTTTTTTGTAGCTTGGGGTGCCTGGTAGGAGTTTAAAATAACAAACATCCATCAATGTTGTTTTCCTGGTTCAAATGGCAACTGTTTGAAACATCTGCTGCCTAGTGGTGTGTGGATAACATACTTTATTAGAAGTCACATGTCTAGAGAGTTGTATCTGAGCCAGTCTGGTTTAATTTTTTCTTTCCAAGCTACACTGCTAATCTTTGCTCAAAAACTAGGTTTTGGCTAACGTTCCTCAACCTCAAAGCATGTAATTTGCCTAAAGGACATGTTCTTCTGCATTTGTGAAGCATATAGGTATGTGAAGAGCAAAGAGCTCTGGCATAAGCAGCCTGTCATCTTATTCAGTAGTTTTTGAGCTAAGCTCATTGCTATTGATTACAGAAGGAACTCCTAGATCTCGGCTATGTCTGCCTTTAGAAATAGGGGTCAGCACAAGTTAAATACGGATTGTTTTGATCTGGTTTATAACAGCTTTGTTTAGGCTTTTTTTTTTTCTACTTCCTCTGTTGGTATATTAGTATAAATCACTAAAACTTACTTGAAAGAAATGGAGCAATGCTGAGTAACAGCTGCAAAGGTTTTGGACCTTATTTTTTTTTCCTAATGTGCTTGTTTTAGATGACAAAAGATCTCATTGAGAGAGAGAGCTAATATTTAAGCAGCTAGTTTAGCATTTAAAAAGAAAGTGTAACAACATGCAGAAACAGACTTTTTCTTACTGTGATAGCTCACCTCAACAGTAGGTCCAGTGTTTAAAAGTCTGATGTAGCAAATGTCGTGTGCTGTATTGTGATTCCAGTGTACGTAGTTGTACTAGTTAAATACTACAGAGTGAAAAGTCTGCCTAATAAATTTTCACAAAGCTTTTACTTGTGAAGAGAGAGATAAATATTTGTGCTTGTGAAGAACTTTGTACACATTGATGGGGTAAAATAGATTCTTTTGCTTGCTTCTTTCAGTGGTTTTGAAGAACCACAGAAACGTTAAGTATTCATCATGACTGAACAGAAGGCAGTATCTCAGTTTTCCACCTAGGTCCAGATCCAACAGTCAGAATGAGTTGAATTCAGAGGAGGAGAAAGATTCATGGGGAGGTTGGTGTTCAGTTTCCTTTAGGTTGCCTAGGGCTGTTTTGGGTTTTATGTGGGTTTTCTTCTGCTTTGTTTTGGTTGGTTTGTTTGTTTCTTCACTGTGATCGTTCAAGGTTCCTTCCAACTCCTAACATTCAGTGATTCTGTGATACTGCAGCAATCCTTGGCCTGTACCCAAAATGTCCTTGTTGTGCTTGGAGATAATATCTCCACTTCACTGATGATACACTTCATTTCTCTTCAGCTTCCCCTTGAGCATCAGAAGGCAATAACACCCTGACAGTGAAGTGTCTCGCAGCCACTACCTTTCTGTACAGCGGAGTCTGTCCAGGTGATTGCTGCTTTGGTGAACTTGCCAGTTCTAATTCACCATTGCCCCTGAAGCCTCTGTCTTCTCTTTCTTGCCAAAGGCTTCTGTAGCTGGAAGGAAGAGTAAGGAGCTGAATTTATTCTGTCTCTCCCTACATATGGACATTCAGCCCTTGTTATGAGGCATTGCTATTACTCTCATTGAACAGTTAATGCTAACAATGCTAAATACTTTTAAAGAAACATCTACAGGATTGTTAATGCAGTTTCATTTTCATGGGGTATCACCTCACCATTTTGTCAACAACATGGAACAGTTGCTTTAGCACTTGAAATGGTTGCCTCCCAGTTGGCCACTGTGCTCTTTAGCTTGTGGGATGGCAGACTCTGTGGCACTGAGAGGCTTATGGCAACATTTGCTGTCAACAGTCTTTGGAGAAATACTTTGGTTTACATTGAGAACTAAGTTAATGAGACTTAGCAGGTGTAGTAGTCATGGCAAGCACTTTTTTCCTCAAGGTTTTCCCACAGAGCTCTGAGAGTCCTTCTCCCTGGTTATTAAAAGGCTTCAGTTTCTAGTGATTCTCACTCTGACAGAAACTTACATGTGTTTGGACTGATCAGGGGAATCGACAGAAAGAGAAGCACTCAGTCCACTGCAACTCTTAGCAAGTTAGGCTTTACAGTGTTGCTTGCAGAAGCCATGTGTTGAAGATTTCTATAACAGCATTGCTCTTAGATTGCACTGCTTTGGTGTTTTGAGTGTCTATCAATAATGTAATCCTCTAATCCCAGAGGTGTATATTTTTGTGATAATCTCATTTGTGCTTGCTTTGTGTTAGAACATGTTCAGTGACAGAATAATATTTTGCCCAAAGACAGTTGATTAATTTTGCTACATCAGGACTATTCTTTCCTCCCAACTATTATGTGCAGGCTTCACAGATGAAGCTGTGTTTCAGCTTTCCTTCTTTTATAGGATAGATCATGTAGGTTTTAGTGCCATTTACCACATCATATTAGGCAGCACTGTTTCCTTCTGCCATTTTGTGCACAATGTAAAGATATCAAGCTGTAGCCTGTGCTAGCAGTGCTGTATGTCATTTATCAATTTATGTGCTCAGTTTTCACTCCCAATAAGGTTGTTCCCCATTACTGATTCTGTTACTTACTGGCAAGCCTAGAGAAGCACTCTGTGATCAGACTGTCTAGCGAGAGTCTGGGAAAAGAACTGGGATTGAAGCTTCTGGCAGAGCAGTTGTGTATACCTGGCTGTGTGTTAGGATTGTGCATGGTGTTGTCCTTGCTGAAGGTGGGACTTGCAGTCCTCCTTCTTTGTCCACCAGGACATCCACGATATTAGTAGTAGGCTTCGTGTATTCTTTTCAGGACAGAAAGTACATTTGAAGGCTGATTGTTTATTTCCTCCACTATTGTGGTGGATTGATCCCAGCTGGCAGCTCACTCACTCCCTCTGCAGAGCGATGGGAGAGGGAACTGGATGGGCAAAAGCAAGGAAAAAAGTGCGTCCGGGTAGTGGCAGTTTAAATCAAGGGGAGGACACCACAACAAACACCTCCCTGCACTCTCCCTCACAAGTGGTGCAAGGGCAGTTACCACCAGCAGACAGATGCCTAACCAGTATCCAAGCAGTGGCAACTTTGGGAATCTCACCCCCCTTGCCCTCCCCACCAGATCTCCACCCCATTTTATGGCTGAGCATGGTGGTATGGAATAGCTCTTCAGTCAGTTCAGGTCAGCAGTCCCAGCTGTGCCCACTCCCAATCTAAAAAGAGTGGCAGAACAAGAAGCAGAGAAGGCTTTAATTTTTTGTAAGCAGCATTCAGCAGTGGCAAACACACTGGTGTGTCAGCAACAGTGTTTTGGTCACCAGTCTAAAACACAGCAATATGGGGGCTGCTATGGAGAGGACAAACTCCATCCTCGGCAGACCCGGTGCAGCCAGTCCACCTTGGACTGTTGCTGACTGTGAGGCAGCTTTGTTTCAGGTAACAACAGGTGCATGAGTACATACTGCTGGTCAATAAAGGTTCAGGCAATTCTGAAACATTATAATGTATTCAATCAGTAGTTGGAATCAGACCAAAATCGTGGATTAAGCTAGGATTAACTTCTAGAATAGTCTATGCACTAGCAAGTTTCTGAAAAGTTAGATTCCCAAGTTCAGTGTCTTAATTGTAGTTTAGTCATTATTTAAACCTGACTAAAATATTTATCCTTTTAGTTTCAGTATCTTCAAGTATGAAATGATAATGTTGATAACACTGAATTCTTAAGTGTGTGGTAGTAGGAAGGTAGTAATGATAAAAGTAGGAGTGTTTGTAAGGATCCTTTATTTCTTAAGAATACCAATAATTAAAAGCCAAACAAACATAAACCCCCCAAACCATCACCACTGTGTTATTCTTCTTGAATTTTTTTTCTGAATAAGAAAACATTCTTGGGAAATGTCCATGAATTCTCAGATTTGTCTTAATCTTGAGACATTTAACAGCAATGCCAAATAACACTGGAGCTATTGTTTGGAGGTAACCCGATATTGTTGTTGTTCCATGTTAAGTGGAGTTGTGTGAGGAAATGCCAGCTCTCTATTGAGGGAACTCAGTCAACTGGAAGAGTTTTTTGATTTCTTGCATTACTAGCTACCAAATGAATGTGAAGAAGTGATTTAATCCAAGTATGACAGTTTACTCAACAGCATCTGAAGGGCTGAAGTATAAATGAATTGTCCTTTGCGGGGGAGATTTCTGGAACGTAAATCACAAGCAGGAAACATTGGTTTTGAGCTGGTCCATTCTCTATACATAGACAAAAGCCTGTATCTTTTAAAAAAAGGTTAAATTAATACAAAGTAAAGCAATATGACATTTCACTTAGAATATTAAGAGAGAGGAAAAGGAGTTAGTTTGGATCAGCTGCATTTCATGAAATTCAAAAGAAATTTTGTTCTGTTCTAGAATCTTCTCACTGTTCCTTTTACCAGATCTTTTTCTCTCACATACGCTAGGTAGGTATTGTATGCCTTAATTCACTCACAAAATCAAGGGAGTTAGTGACAACTAATCCTTCAGCAAGTATTTAGCAGCTTTGTTTAACTTAAGTGACAAAATGCCTTGACATTAAAGTGCTTTTTAAAATTTGGGGTTTAGAAGAGTTAGCTTGACTTGTGTCATTCAGTTACTTTAATTGAATTTAAATTTTGGGCCAAGAACTTAAAGCAAAGCAAAAAAGGGAAATAGTGTTAATGAAACCTGGGGGGAGAAACACTTCTTAAATTTGGATGGTAGAACTTTGCAAACAGACCAGTCTGTAGCTTTTGAAGATTCACTGCAGCTGAGTAACATTAAGTACCTCCTGTTTAACTCATACGAGCACAATTTTTACAGGCAAATGTGAGATATTTGCCATTTAAAAGTAAATAAAGAACCAAGGGAATGTTTATGTAAAATCAGCAGTGTTTAAAATCTTGGTACTTTGTACAGTGTGGTATGTCACTGCAGGCCTCAAAGGCCAGGCTCCTGCAGGAGAGAAACTAGACAAAGCAGAGGTCAGTTTCTCACAAGAAAGGTCTTAGATAGTCTGAGAGAGAAAGTGGGAGTCAGCTAGCAGGAGCCTGGCCTTTGCGGCCTGCAGTGACATACCACAGTACAGGCTCTTCAGTCTTGGGACTTTTTAGTTCTTCAAATTCCCTTTTCATCTTAATAATATAATATAAAACTCTATATCCTAAAATATGAGGTAGAACTTTTTGTAAAAAGAGCTTTGGGATGCATTGACATGAAAAATGTTATGGAATTAAAGGTAGTATTTAGACTGTTAAAGAAGCACTTGGCTGGTGCTGACTGCAGCTAAAAGTAAGTTTCACTACTTTTCATGTATACTAACGGGACATAGAGTAGAAGTGTGGCAAAACAAATATACATTGTATAATCTAAATTGATTGTTAACTTTGTAACAGAATTCACTTGACTGTAGCAAATGTCCAAAAAAAGACCAGATGAAATCAATTGGCTCCTCTCAGTCAGTCCCTAATCTTCAGGGAGTTGGTTTCAGTGTTTATGCTTAATTGTATACTATTCAGTGAATTTCTCTTCTGTGTAGAGGGAGGAAGGATGAACTTAATTTTGGCAAAGTTTCGGTAATGTCAGTGACTGTCTCCAAATATCTGTGCTTCCATAACAGCAACTAATTAACCCCTACTGGACTATCCTCCCAAAGTAGTCATGAATTGCATGTTGTGTTATGGCTGTATTTCTCTGCAAATGCAGTGTGTCTCACATAGGAAAAGTGCTTCCTGCTTGGGGCTATTATAATTTATCTCATAAAAATAATAATAAAAACCTGTTCCATATTTCCAGAAATCCTAACTGCAGTTTTCACTGTGTGCCAGTTTTCGCTGCTGGCACTACAGAACAGATTCCTCACCCAACCTCATTCAAATCAGAATGAACTGGGCAAGGCTTCCAGACTGCTTGGTCCATCACATGCTCATTGGACAACTAGTTCATTAAAACTGGGGCAAGCATTCCATTAAAACTAGGGCAGGTCCCAGAAAGACAAGCCAATGATGTCAGCTGAAAGAGCCTGTGCAATTTTTAGTTGGTATTTTTAAGGTCAAGAAGTGTAGAAGTTCCAGTATTTCTTGCTAGGCCCCATTTAAAGGGCAGCTTCTATTTCTGTATGAATGGGAGTTGTGGCAGATCAGCAGTCTTTAACTGTTGATAGTGGGAGCTTTAGGCCAACTGTGTTCCATTGATAAAATGGTTGGGAGGAAGGAATTTCACCCAAGGGAAACTTGGTTTTATGGCTTCTTTCATAATCCTGTCTGGGGTGGAATGTTTGGGGTTGTCCTATGCATAGACAGGAGTTGGACTCGAAGATCCACGTGGGTCCTTCCAACTCAGGACATTCTGTGATTGTATGATGGTAGTAAGAAAAACATAACAACAACAAAACCACCTTGATAAGTAGGTAACTGCATGAGGTAAAGTGGGGTTTATGGTTTTCTTGGGTTTGGGTTTGTTTATTGTGGTTTTTTGGTTTTGGGGTTTTGGTTTTTTTTGGGGGAGTTGTGCTTTTTTGGGGGGGGTTGGTTGGTTTTGTGGGGTAGGTTGTTGGGGTTTTTTTGTGTATGAGAATGGCCAGATTGGAGAGAGAATTCAGGCATCCTGTTAAAAGAAAGAAGGGGGAGGGAAGTTTTAAATGAGGCTAGGAGTGATAAGAGATGAAAAAGGGAATTTGATGGAAGAGAACTGTGAGAGTGGTTGATTCTGTAAGGAGGACTGGCAGAGGAAATGTGCTTGGTTGCTTTATCATCAGTTTCACTCCCTTTTCCTCTTTTAGTCAACAATGATTTTCCTTCAGTCTTGTTGATCACTCAGGGCACCTGGAAAGACACTGGTAAATAGGCAGAAAGCTTCCTACTTTTTTGCCTGGTAGTTGTTTTTAGCACTGAGCTTTACGGGGCTCCCAGTAAGGATGCTGTTGTCCAAGAAAGAGCAAGGGCTTGGCAGGCTCCAGAACTGTAATGGAAGACTCCTAGCAGGAGGAGCATGAAAGGGAGGGTGTCAATTTCTTCAGGATTTCTGGCCCCAGAAACTACTTGTTTTATGGAAGTAATTTTTCTAAAGCTTTTCCTGTCTCCTTTATGGGCAGAATTTGAGAGTGACTTGACATATTTTGAAATACTTCATTTTTCAGACAAAACAGGAAATGTTTTATCTCTAGATAATATCACTGTTGACATCAGAGACAAGCTTCATCGCTGGTATAAGCAGGTGCAAGTGTATTGACTTGAGAGAAGTTGCACACATATTTGCCAGAGGTGAACGTCTTCTGTTTCCACCCATTTAACAGTTGGGTAAATAATGATGCACACAGTTCTCCTAAGGGGATTATAGCAGAGCTACAATGGAGTTTATTCAGTTTTGATAGAATCAAGTGACTTCACTTTGTAGGCTGGTAATGCAATTTACTACCATACCAAGGATTCAGGTCTGAACCAGATATAACTCGTTTCACTTGTGCATACAGAGCATTGAACTGAGTTGGAGCTACGTGTTTTCTGTCAGCTCATTTATGAGTTTAGTAAAGGCATGTTTAGGATTGACCATCCAAGGTCCTCTTGTGTCTAAAAGGGACTAAACCAAGAGCTTGCGATGCAGCAGTTTTTACTGGCATGGAATATATACAGGGGTGAAAATAAAATAATAAACTTTTCTTCAAGCATGTCTTAAGTCAGATTGGTGTGTTTATTTGGGACTCGGTATGAGGGGGTAGGCAGAGGGGCTTGTCTTTCCCAGGCTCTATACACACTTCATTAGGGTTACTTTATTTATATTACAAGGTCAAATGTGATCTTGGTGTACAGGCCTCTGACTCTAACAGAAATTCCCTTGATTGTTAGTGAGATTTTTTTTTTTTCCCCCCATCCCCTCCCAAGTCACTTTCTGACGTCCGGCCTGATTGAAAACAGGCAGAAACTGGCACGGAACAATATTATGTCATCCTTTGCTTATATTTCCTACCCACTCATTCTTTATTTTAATGTTATATGAGGTCTTCACCAGAGTGTGACATATTGCTGTAATTACATCATTTGAAAATGTGTTTATCCCCAAGAGTCGTGATTTGATTTAGGAACTGTTTTCTCTGCTTTCAGTCTGTTATTCATAGCATGGCATGACCATCAGGCTTCTGCAGCAGGACTTGACACACCACTTTAAATATTTGCAAACCAAAACACAAGAGTCTATTGATGCATGTGGGGAGGAAAGAAGGAAGGGGACGTGATTTAAGAGTCGATAAAATTCTTGCAGGTTGAATAAACTCTAATAATATTGTGGTAGTTTCTGGGTAGGGTATTAATTCATTCATATCTCTTTGCCATATAAACAAATGGATTTTTATGGGTGTTATTTTATGTTTCTGTAGGGTGCTTGTAATGGAACTGCACGTCTGGCCCTTGGCCTTCTGCAATGGGAAGCAATAGGTCTTGAGCATGTTTGCTAAGAAAATTGCTGTGACTTTTAGCCGTGGTTTTTGATGCCCGCAGAAAAATATACTTAATTAGAACACAGAAGTTAAGGAAACATCAGAGTAGCATTCAAAAAGCTTTCAAGATCAGCCCCATGAATTGAACAGCTGTGTAAATGTGGGAAACTGCCAGTTTTAGCCTAAGAAGCAGCGGCCTGTGTGGAAGAGCTGCCATCAGAGGTATCAAGACCCTCTAGAGACGTGAAACTCAGACTGAGTCCACGTTTGGATTTTGGTTGTGTGGGGTTTTTGTATTTTTTTTGCTGTTGTTTTGTATATCTTTTGAGACTTGCTGTTACACAAAACATAGATCCTGAGAATATATCTGAAGGGGGGACAAAAAAAAGAAAAAAGCTTGAGTTATGGCTTAGAAAGAGCCAACTAGACCTGCTCCCACAGCATTATTTTGCTGTCTCTGGTGATTGTTACGGGTCATTGAACTGTTTGCTTTTAAACTTCCTGCTTAATACATAGTTGTTGTTTTTTATATTTATATACACAAAATGAGAGAGAGCATGGAAACAAATAAATGAATTAAGGCTCACTCTAATCTCATTTTTTTTAACTAGTTTGAGATTACTCATGGAACAGGAACTTTGCAGGGCCATACCCAGGACTGTTTTGTTTTGTACTGGATTATTTGAGCATTATATATATGTCTTTCTATATATATTTATTTTATTGGAGAAGAGAAGGCTCCAGGGAGACTTCATTGCAGCCTTCCAGTAGTTAAAGGCAGCTTATAAGAAAGATAAACTATTTAGCAGGGCCTGTAGCGATAGGACAAGGGTGATGGTTTTAAATGAAAAGAGAGTAGATTTGGACTGATTATAACAAAGAAATTTTTTACAATGAGGGTGATGAAACACTGGCACAAGTTGCCCAAAGAGGTGGTAGAAGCCTTATTCCTGGAAACATTCAAGGTCAGGTAGGAGAGAGCTCTGAGTATGAAGATGTCCTTGCTGACCACTGGGGGGTTGGACTAGATAGACCTTTAAAGGTCCCTTCCAACCTAAGCTATTCTATGATTCTGTATCACTTATGTTCTCCTTCAAGGAAGAAACATCTACCACATTTTGAACAAAGTCTAGACTTCATACATTGAAGAAAGGAGTATGGCTCAACTTTTCCTGAATTTGATTCTTAACTGTACCAGAATTCTTTGTCTCTGTAGTGAGCCTGGGCAGATGGCAGGTGGTGACTCCTGACTTCCTGTTTCTTAAAGGTTCTTGGCCTGACATAAAGAAAAGTCTTCTGGGGGCTTAAAACACATACATCTCTCATGGGGAGTTCTGGCTGCTGTGCTGGCCTGACTTTGCTTTCAGCCTGCACATCTGTCAGTGAGAGTCCATCTCTATTCAGAAAAGGTATTCCTTAAGCCTAAGAGTGAGAGTTTTTGCTTTACACACAAATCAATGTTATGCCTGTTTGCCACCTTCGTCCTGTTATCCTTAGGGAACAAAGTGTTTATTAGGGTCTAAAGAATGGGCCCCTTGAAGAGAAATAAAGGTCACATTCATGCTTTAGATCTGGTTTTCCTCTTCTGAGAGTGAATTTTAGCTGTGGACTTGGAGTGTTGAAGGGAATGCAGCTGGTTTGGTGTACTTGCACCATCCTTTCCAGTTCCCCTGCTGCCCTGTGTTCAGAACTGGGGAGTGAGGGAGGCGGTTGCAATCTGAACTGCTGAATCCCATGAGCATAAAAGCATACAGTTGGAGAATGTTAGGTCAAAAATTTGAGTTTCTGCCATTTTGCAGTCTTTGAGGCTATTAACAAATTATAAAATGTATTTTTTAATATTCTGCTTAGCAAGCACTTTGAATTTGTTTGATGATCTGAATTGTTGGATTCTTCATCAGCTCAGGCACACGTTAAACTTCCTCTTCCACTGTGTCAAGTTCCTTTCAACAGGGTATGGTTTTGTAGCTTAGATTTGTTTTATGTCTAAGCATAGGAAGTAAATTAAGGGACTTTGATTATCTCATTTGTTTTTCAGTATACTCTTGCTCACGCTGCTTTCTCAGTGGATTTCAGAATTGTGCTAGATATACTTTTTAATGAGATTTCCAAATCATAAACCAATTCATTGAAGAACTTCTTTCCATATCTGCGTGGAGAAATCTCACTCAAAATCCTATTTTTCTTCTGTTAGAGCCTTGCAGTCCAGGTGCATGGTTATGAATGGGCTTTGCTTTTGTATTTCTTGGAAAACATACAAGAGGTGTTAGGGTAATAGTTTTGTTTTCATTGTACTGATTGCTTCTAGGGACTTTCTGCGTTCTGGAAAAAATTCCTCTTGCCCTGTATTCTTGTGTTTCTCTTCTGGCCTTTGTCTGTTCTTCACTGTCAGTTCAAACCAGTGCTGTAAATTTCCTCTCCTTCTTAAACTAGCATTTGGCTTTTTTATTTTTCACTTGGGAAATTGGTGTGAAAGAAGTTTCAGACCAAAATTTGATATGCTTGTATTAAATCTTGACTATATCTCTAAAGCCAGAGAAAATTAGTTATTCACAGTTATTCTCACAGGGAGAACTTGAAATGATTTTGAGAGTTACATAACAATGAAGTGCAGCACAGCTGCTGGAAAAGAGCTGGCTGGAGACTGGCATTAGTGATTTGGATGTTATACTGGGTGGGAGCAAATGTGATGCTTTATCAAGAAGTCTGTTTTGCCACTGTGGAATAACATCGGTGGATGTGAATGTTAAAGAGAAATAGTTGAAATTAAGTGTAGGTATCTTGAAGTAAGGTTTTTTTGCAATGGCAAGTCTCAATTTAATTATCATCAGTCTCATTGAAACTAACAGAATCCTAACATATTTGAGTTTCTTACGTGAAAAAGAAACTTTTTGTAAACGACTCCCTGCTCCCCCCAAACTCTTGAATATGTTTTTTCTCTGGCTTTGTAACTCTACCTATTTTAAAAGGATGGATAATCAGGATTAGTGTAGTGATCTTTTAAGTGTTCTGATGTTTGAAAGATATATCTCAGCATATTGGTTGTTTCACAGAATCACAGAATGTTAAGAGCTGGAAGGGACCTCAAATCACTGAATGCAACATGAAAATTATAGTTGCTCAGATCCTTGAGCTTAAATTCTCCCTTAAAAGTTTTGTTTACAGGCTAATGGACCATGAGCAAAACAGTTTCTTTGAGGCTCGTTCTTTTCTTGTGTAAAATGGAACACTGGCATCCTGTTTTAAAAAACCCCAGTCTATTAAATTAGCTAAATGTACTCTGTAATGTGATAGTGCATTTAATATGAGGTCATCAGACTTTCCTTGCTCCTTTGGATATCAATGTGAAGTTCATTCTGCTCAGATCTTAAATCTGCCAAAAATGTGTTCCATCTCAAAACATTTTTTTCTAAATTATTTTATTCTCTGAAGTGGTGGTTTATATTAACATCTGTAGAATTTGTCATTGTCACCTCATTTCTACAGTGCTTACTTGTGATAAAGTATTTAAAAATTACTTGCTGGGGATGTTTAATGGATTTCACAGTCAGAGTGGGTCAGCAAAGAGCAGGGCTTTTTAATGTGGGGTTTTTTTTCTTCTCTCTGATTTTTGGAGTTGGATTCATGTTTATAGGTTATAATATTGTAACAAGTAATACTAGATGATTACCATAGATGCTATGGTTACAGAAAAAAATTAGAAAGAATATGAAGAAATGTTCAAGTTACAGAGTGGGTTACATCTCACTTCTTCCTTTTGGGATAGGTGCAGATATGCTTTTGCTGTAGTCAGCTTGTATGTATTGACCAAATTAATCTCCTGTGAAACAGTTGACTAGAAAAAGTTGGGGTTATATACAGCTTAATTTGATCTCCTGAGTCTGGCTGATAAATGTGTATCTCTGAGCAGAAAGATTGCATAAAATTAATAAACCTGTTCTTATTTTTATTTTTAAAGTAAGCCTGTATTTTTCTCCATCTCAAATGGTTTATATGTTTTGTGTTAAAGCAGTGTATTTAGTAGCAGAAGGCAGGAGATTTTGGCTGCTTTCTGTTTATAAGTTACTTTAGCAACCTATAGTTTCTAAAGGTAAAACAACTAGCTACTACAAAACTGAATTTCACTGCCTTTCAAAATTGAGGCTAAGGCTCCCTTCAGCTTCAGATTGTCACCTTCATGTACTCACTTTGCATTGAAGTATTTTGGTATTTGCGAAGGCTTTTTTGAGGACAGTATTTCAAAAGCACTGAAGAAGAGCAAAGCATTAGTGTTGTCCTGAGATATTTATCTCATGGAAGAATGCAATAAACTAACAAATGTTGAAGAGGAGTATGTCCAAAACCTCAAGCTTTTCAGCCTTGTGTTTATTGTCATCCTCAGGCTTTTGGCTAATATCTGATTGTGTGTAATGTCTGAAACCCAGCACTCTAATTTAGAGGTAATTATCATATGATCAAGCTGTAGTTGTTGTTTTAGTGCAGATTTGGGAAATAAAAGCTGACAGCTGTGTTCCAGCTGCATTTCAGCTGCACTCCATTAAAAAAAATAGACTGGAGAAGCAGCAGCAGCTTTGCAATTTTTTCCATCATTGCTGAGCTCAGTGAAGTTGCCTTATTTGGTTACCCTGTGAAATACTTGCTCTGTGTCTCTGGAGCCTAAATAAATAAAACAGGAAAAGAAGGTTTGGTAAATGGATGGAAAGATTGTAAGTCGTATACTGAACATGCAAACACACATATGTGCATTTGGCTTTGCTGAGTACGTAAGAGATCAGCTTTTAATTCCTGCCAGACTTTTGTGTAGGGTGGATCAGAGGTTACTACAGAGGTCAGTTGGTTCCCTTAAATAAATCAAGTTCAGGATACATTCATTGACTTCCCTGTCATGTCTTATTAAAGAATGTCATGTATCTGATATATAGAAAACAGTTTTAAAACTTCTTCTAGGCTAATCTTTCTAAAAGGACAGTCAGTTGGGTCATTAATTGCTAAAGCCAGAAACCCTATTCCTTAAGCATGAATGAAGTTCTTTAATGCTTGAGACACACAGGTGTCTGTTTATATACCCTTAATGCAGAGAAACAGATGATGTAAAAAGGTAACAGCAAAGCTGAAAGTTGGAGCTGTAACTGCTCTGTAAAAATTAAGAATGTACAAGCTCTGCAGAGGAAAGCTGAGATAACATTGACAATTTGGGCTTCCATTCTAAAATTTAACTGTTCTTCCCATTTAGAAGTATTTGAGCATTACAGGGATAATATTTTTCAAAAGTTGCCACCTGATACAGGAGCTACTGATGTTAAGACAGTGTCCTGTAGGCTGTAATTATGTTGATGCAGAGTTCTCTAATGTTCTCTAGTTTGGATTGTTCAATTTTTATTTAGGTTGCTTAAAGATCTTTCAGCCTATATTTGTGTTTTAATTGGAATAAAAACCAACCAAACACCAGTGGTCATGCTCTCTCAACCCACCACTGAAATATGAATTCCTGCACATGATGCAGTTGAAATCTCTGATCCTTTGATAACTGAATGAAGAGTTTGTGGTTTGGGTATTTGAGGGGAAAGTATCAAATGTTTATTTTCCAAGTTATGAGCTGAAGTACTTGTGAGCTGATACCTCAGAACTGCTATTTCTCAGATTTCTCTCCCACCTCTCAAGAGCAAGAGAATGTTTTCTGGAGAAAATAAAGATGGCATTCCTGTGGGCTGCTCTCATGTGAGAGCGAGCAGTCAGAAGAAAGTGCACAGTGACTCAGCTTCGGGAGAAAGCTGATGAATGATTGTGCATCTCATTTATTTTCTTGGTATCCTGTAGTTTAACATCAAAACTGCAGAATATTGAGGCTTGAATCAATGAAAAATAAGTCTTCTACTGATCTTCTGGTGCTGTGTTTAATGTGTTGCTGCATTATATGAGTGCAGGACCTAAGAAGAAAGGCTGCTGGTTGAAATCCAGGAGCAATGGTGTGAGCAAGTGCTTTTGGGTTAGGGAACAAATGAACCACATTGATAGGAAGTGTATGGTTGACACTTAAGCAACTTTGAACTTTGGGTGAGGGTGATGAATGAAGTCCACAGGTAGCATGTACATTAGTAGCATGACTGGGGTTCTTGGTGGTGGAATGGCTCCCTCTGTGTCTGTCTCTGCTTGAGGTTGCAAGATGCATCTGCAGGGGTTCTAAAGGGTGAAAAAAAGCGACATAGCTTAATTTACCCTTTTATTTTCCTCGCTAAGCACTCCCAACTCATGCTTGTTAACCCAGAAACACATGGCACCTTTGAAACAGGCATAATTTAGTAAGAGCAGTTTATTAAACCAAAGATGCTTTTCACAGAATTTAAACTGACTGGTTCCAAAGTACATGAAGCTCCTTTTTTTGGAGAATAATTGCATCTTTTTTCAGGAAATTGTGGATTTTTTTTTCATAATTTGTAGCTCGAATTAGTACAATGAATATTAAGAGACTCAGAGTTGACCTTTTCTCCATGTAAATGTTGGGGTTCTTAAATAAGTTGTTTCATAATTAAAATTATGTTTTTCTCATCAACATCTCTAATCTGGAGCAAGAGAAGCATTGAGGTGATCTCCTGAGTTACATTTGTGATTGACCTATTTGTCTTATGCTCATTATTTCCTGCCTAAAAGACTAATTAACTGGTTATAGACATCATGTTGAATTCTACTTTGTTTATTTCAATAAAAACTGAGATTTAGCTCTGTGTTTGCAAATATTTTACAGGGTTTTTTTTTCTTTGTATACATATTTTAGTAGCTGCTGTTGTACTGCATTGGTTTGTGTATGGGAGCAATGCCATGCCTGTTCTTTGTAAACTGTCTTTTGAATGCCACCCAGAGGACAGAGAGTTAATGATTAGAAAATTGATGGATGGGATGTGCCCAACAGACTGAGGAATTGAAGGGCATACACATGGCTTTCTGTGCAGAGTGTACATATACCAACCAGCATGATAAATTTGTGCTTCCATGAAAACATAGAGTTTAGAGATTGAGAAAGGTTATAAGGCTTCATTCAGTTCTTTTTTCCTTTCCAGTCTCAGTCAGTCCAAGACTATTCCCAAAATTGTGCTTCAAACCAAAATATCAATCAGGCATTTATACAGATTGTAATGGAGTCCTATCTAACTTTGTAGCCATTTTGGAAAACTTTCAACTAAAAACATATTTCAGAAGTGGTTGTTATTGAAAGGTTAGAGCCAGCTAGACTCAGTGGATGTGGGTGGAGGCAAAATGCATACTTGGGTGGGAGACTCCCTGCATGCTGTGGAAAAAAAGAGATAGCTGCAGATTTCTTAAGGTAATCAGATGCTCTGTTTTTTTGACAGCATGGCCTAGATGTCATTTTAAAGTTGATTTAGGTCAGAAACTGCAAATCTTCTAAGTCAGCAAGATGTTGCAAATTAAAAAGTGGCTGGAGGTATTGAAGAGAGTTGAATTCTTCAGCCACTTATGGCCTGTGTTACTGAGTAGAGCAGTGTCTGTCTGTAACCTCATGGAAGTCTGTACTGAAAAGCTTGGCAATTCAGGCTAAGTCTATCATAGAGTCCAGTCTTATGACAGTCCATTAGTGACAAGTACTGGAGTTCTCGGACATCTGCCAAACTCCAGACTGAAGTTCATAGTCGATAAATGTTATGTTTCTTTGAACCTTTCATCATCTATGGCAGTTTCTCCTTTTGAAGGTTTATGCATATTTCATGGTAGGTTAGCTGAAAAGCAGGAGCAGCCTGTTTGACCTGAAAGAACACATCTTGTTGTGTTGGGATTTTAATGAATATGTTGCAGAACATCCTCCAGCTGTTGCCCTTGAGAGGAAAATTATCTATGTCTATTAAGAAGGCACAATTATTTTCTAAACTGCCAAATGATGTGCTCTGATACCAAGCAGATAAGTAAATGGCTTGTGTGTGAAGCTTAGTAGAAACAATTGCAATATGACGGATTTGCAGTTGGAAAGTGGAAAATTCTTCAAATTTGTTTGGATGTGATGTGACAGGACAGCTCTTGTGCAGTGGAAGGATACCATTTCTTATGACTTTGTTGAAATTTGTTGTGACTTCACTGCAGCTTTGGGGAGAATGTGTGATGATCGATAGTCAATGGAAGCACTGACTATGTTTTTGTGTGCTCATTAGGTACTACAGCACTTCTGTGGATAAAATCCTCGATGCACAATGCAAGGAATTACCCATGTAGCCTTGTCAACGTACTTCATCCTACTTTTTCATCTTGCTGCTTGTTGTCTGTTATGTTCATTTATTGCATTTCTAGTCAGACTGTAAATTCATTATAGATGACTCCTTGTTGATATAGATGTTTAGATAACAGCATAAAGCCATCTTGTTCCTTGTCAAGTCTTTTCACTGATGTGCAATGTAGATATTGCATTCTGCTTTTCAGATCACCTAAGTTCCAATACAGTTTTCAGTTTTGTCTGAACACAGACCAAGGCCTCAAACTGTTCTTTGATATCAGCATGTCTAACAGATGGACTGTAAGGTTCCACCCTCAAAAATCAAAAAGTCAGTCAGGAAACCAGTTCTTAAAAGATGATTCCTTCTTAGCATATGACAAGATGCTGCTGTATTTGTTTTATGAAAATACATAGAAGCCTGAAGATTGGGATATTTTTGCATTTGAAATGAATGAGCACTCACTTCAAAAGAAAATAGTTTAAATAGTCAAGACACACAAAGTGGAAAAATAGCAAAGCCACATGTACCGTGTAACAGCCTATTAGAACTACAGCAGCTGCTTTTGCTCATAAAAGGCCATGTCACCTTGGACTTCTTACCAGATATAGCTGATGTTGTTGCTGGTGGAAAGTTAAGATGGTGTCTGTTTGTGTAGCTTAATTCTTTGGTTCAGCACCAATTCAGTTTGAAAGATAATTAAAAATCTTTGTGTGTGGGTGAGTGTATATTGATAGCCAGTGGAGATTATTTGGTGTTGGCAAGGTTACGCAATTTGTAAAGTCGATACAGCTCCAATTCCAGTGTTGGCGAAGACATTAGTGGTGGGCTGGAGTGATTTTAACACATTGCTGTGAGGACTGAGGCTAAAATTAAGGAACATTTTAACCTTTTGTGCAGAACCAGCATGTCAAACACTGTTCTGTAGGAAATATATATGTGAACATAGGGCTTAATAGTAGGAGATGATCCATGACTTGGTTTAAATGCAGAGACAGGCTTAGCAAATGTTTGAAGCCAGAATATGAAGCAGCAAGCTAGGATATAGTTTTGCACTAGAATATTTCTTCAGGGTATTAATTCTGGAAAATTTTTGTCCAGGTTGACAGAGCTAGAAGAAAAAAGGTTCAGAAGAGAGAAATAGATACAGACATTTCTGTCTGCTATAGTCTTTTTCATACCTTATGTATTCCATCCTTTGGTTGCTGTTTAAAAACATCAAAGCAGCCTCTGGTAATTGTTTGTGGAGGGCTTTTTCCTTCTAATATTTGTATGCCAGATGACATAATATCCTGGAGACAGCAGTGATTTTTTTGCTTTAGGTGCAAATGAATCATTGTAATTAAAAGGAAAGATTCCTTTTAAAAAACCTGCAGTATGTGAAATAGCTAGTGGAGAATTAAAAAGATTTTGGTCAAGGTAATGTTTTTCATTTCAGTGGCTTTCTTAACATCTTTTTAAAATGTGAGAGACTCCATTGTTGCAGGAGCTGAAATTAGAATTGTGAATGCTTTGGCCAGCAGATAAAATAAACTGAGTTTCTTTGTATATTTGCTATAAAGCTTGAGAAGTTACAAGAGCAGTGGATATATAACTAAGGAAGTGCAGCTTAAGCTTTCTGTGAGTGTTGCCTAGCTTAATCTACAATAATACTGCACTTGTAGGAGAGGAACTCGATACACACACCCTCCCTCCGGGGTGGGGAAGAAGGTGGTTTTATCACGTAGCAGTCAGGTTTGCTCAGGTTGCAAACATTGCACAATGTCAACACAACTTTTTCCCCCTACTGAAAAGTACTGAGGAGGGAAACTGGAGTGGTTTCACTAGAAATCTTTGGTCACATTTTTACTTTAAGGCTCTTGGGACACTGTACAACAATGGTTAATAAAGTAAGATGAACTAAATACTAAAACCACTTCATAGGAGCAGACTGGATTTCTACATGGTTGGGGCCCTGCTCCAGCAAGGCTTTGTGGAGAGGATTCAGAGCAGCAGTCCCCCAGCTGCTATTCCTTTACGTAGTCCATGAATCACTCTCCACTGGCCTGCTTTTCTGAGGAGCTGAATTGGAAGGGACTCTAGCTCTCCTGTTTATATGCTTTTTGAAAATAGTATCTCAAAGATTTGGGTGTAAGCTGGTGTTACCCTGTGAAGCATTGCAGCTCTTCTCAGTCGCTCCATCTCCCTTGTCTTCGTTTCTGTGAGATCTTGATGACGTGGACAGACCGTTGCTGCACTGGAACAGTGCAAGAAATTACCTCCAGTGTTGCTTATTGTTATCACCAAACTGGCAAAAAGATTGCATAAATACATTTTGGACCACTCACCAGAAAGTTGTTGGTTTAAATGGCTAATACAGAAGAGTTTGCACTGAAGTAGATGCAGAGCCCTTGCATCACCTGATCTGTTAAACTGGCTGTAGAGGTGTAACAGCCACTCACAAGGGTTAAACTGCTTTCCTTTTTCCAAGAGACAGGACTTGTCTTTGTCCTAACCTAACACTGACCTGTGCTTCCTCAGCTATTTCTGACTTGTGAATGGAGTGTAGAGTAGGCACAGTGAAAACCAATTCTGCTGTCTTTCATTTCTCTGTACCCTGTTGGAGTGCACCCATCTTATAATGGGGAAGATTTTCTCCCAGTTGTTGGACAGCTTTTCCTAGACAGGAGTTTATCCTCAGTTTTGAAAGGCATTTTACAGTTCTTTTATTATAGACAATATTTTTATGGATCACAGGTATTTAAAAGGCACAGTTTATTTGGGTTTTAGGTATATGGAAGAAGTATTACTGCTTATGCAGCTGCACTTAAACTTTCATCTGCCTTGGGGAAAATTTGGGTGCAAAGCAAAGATTTCATGGGATTTTGTAAGAAGAGACAGGGATGACCTCAGCCTGATGCTCAGAACAAGCATTACCGTGCCAGGTAATGTCAATAATTACTGTTCACAGAGCTGCTGCTGTATTTGTTTGGAGTATTCACATGGTGTCTTCCATTCCATTTAACAAATGGATTTGACAACCTGTAGGGAAATGAAAGGATTAATTTTTTAATGCCATTTGCTTTATTTTTTGGTACATTGTATGGTGCAGGATTTTTTTCTCAAATTAATGATGAGCCTATATGTTACTGTGTAGTTTGATAGCAACCTTTTTTCCTTAGACTGTTCTGAAGTGCAAAATTAAAATAAAATTGCATTTAAAGAATTCAAATTATTTGTGCTTACCAGTGCCTCAGCACAGCTTATTATTGGTTTTACCCTTCTTATCTCTTTTTTTTTTTCTTGCTAGCTGTCCCTCCTTGTAGTGAAAGGATGATAGCCAACCAGTGATGATTAGCTGCAAAATTTGTTTCACTTGGAGGAAAGGATGCAATGGAAAGCACAGTGGTCATTTCTTAGCTGGTAAAAAAAAATTCTATTAGAGCTTATGATGCAAGGAAATTAAAATCTGAGGAATTCTGAGCAGTCAGTCTTAACTTTGTGTTGTCTTATAAATACGCTTCCTTCAGACACTTGGTCTGGACATTACTGTTAGGCACGGCAGAGACCATCTGCAGGAGACCTACTGCAGAGCTCTTCCAAGAACATTTCTCCATCCTTCCTCTTTAGCACTTGTTAAAAATGTTCTCCTTTCACATTTAGATTGCTGTATTTTGTAGCACTGGGCGACAAAAGTTCTCATTCTGCATTTTTTAAACTTTTTTCTTGGGGTGTTACCTTTGAGTCTCCCTTCTTGAATTGTCTCCTTATGTTCTTCAAGTGTTCTTCGTATTCTTGCACTGTCCATTTTGTGGTCCTGTGATATCTTTGAATTTAAGAGCTGTCCCAAGGCTGACAGCTTTTATGTCTGTCATGTGCTATTCTATCTTGAGTTTGAAATTGGTTCTAGACCCTGTGCCACAACTCAGACTCAGTTCGTTGTTGAAATCCTTGAGAATCTTGGCCTGGCTGCTTCCCATCATTACAGCTGTGCTGATGTGGTATCTCCAACAGACCTGAAGAAATCTGGGAAACCAGATAGCTACAAAAGTGTTAACCTTTGCCATTTTTTTTTGAAGTCCAGGACTGTAGAGCTGCTCTAACCAGTACGTCTGGCAGAACCTCCTCCTCTTGAATGTGACGTTGCTCTTGATTGCCTTAGCTGCTTCTTAGAGATTCAGCATGTATTTCATTCCTAGAGGGGTTTACTCCCAACCATAAGCATACCTTTTTGAAAGATGTGCTAAAAGAATATACAGTTGTCACCCATACTTCCAGTTATGTGTTGCTCCTGAAAAGGCTGATGGTGCTGTCCAGTGGGACTGCAACAGTGCAATGATTTGTGTTTTAGAAAGTGATTCACAAGCATTTTGTCTGTCAGGAAACCTTCAAAAAGTGTTTTCTTTGTTTCTCTCCTTTCAAGAGTCAGGGAAAAATTGACATAATAAATAATTACCTGCTGGCCATGTCTAGGCTTCATGTACTCTTTTCCTGAAGGCTTCCCTTGGGAGTATTATATTATAGTTTTGGCTTTTAATAGCAGAACACTCTAACTGTTTTTCCCTGTCAACTGATATCGTTGTTTATACTATGGAATACATGTACATGACAGATTTTGGTGAAAATTTTAGACTCTTACTCGAGCTAAGTGTGTGATCTTAACTCTCAGTAATTTTGTAACTGGGATTCGGTTATTATTTTGTATATTCCTCTCCTACTTCCATGCATGTCCACTTTAGAAGTTGTACTTTCAAGTAGACATTTCATGTGCATATGTCAGTAATTCATGTTTTGCTGGGACTGTTCTGAATCCACTTTTTTCTTCCCGTTTTACTTAATTCTTCTTTACTTATTCTAAGTGACCAATTTCTCCTTTGCTTGGTGTCATTCTAAACCACTGCAAAGTTTGTATTGCTCCAACTCTGAGCTTTATGAATTTCAGCAGGACTGAAGACTGGGGTTTTCCTAAGGATTCAGTCAGTGGGTGCAGAAATATATGAGGAAAAACAGTCAGAGGACGAACCTTAAACTGTCATAACTATAGGATGGAGTAAGAAGCTTCACACAGGGATATTATTCTCACCTTTTACCAAGACTGCTGTGCGCTGTTACTGTGAGCTGCAGAAGAGCTGCTGTGTTTGACTCCAGAGGTACTTAAACATGTGTTTTCAGATCAATGGACATGAAAGGCATGGCAGAAACAAAAGTTGCTATTCTTACTTTCACCCTCTGTATAATTCATTTCTCTTCAGGGGGAAGTAAAGCAAGATAAGAATATAGTTTGACCTCAACAGAATTGAGGCACGGGGAACACATGTCCCACTGGTCAGCATTACTTCAAACACAAATATTTGAAGGTGGAGGAAGCAGAGCAACAGCAAATGAACTATATGCCATTCTGTCGTCCTCTGTTTGAGAGCAATCCATGTGTTTATTGAAGGAAATGGTTCTGCTGAACTAGTCCTGATGCTGTTCCAAGTCCATTGGTGATTACCTTTTCCATGGGGATTGACATGAACGTGTTATATTTTAAAATAAGCTTTTTAACTGCTGCTGCTATTCAGAATTTCTGTCTGTTAGTTGTTTGTTCAGCTGCACTTGACAGCTTCTGTCTTAACTGCACAGAGAGGCACTGGTTCAGCTTTAGTTTGGCTTCCATTTCCCTCTTCTTTTTCCCCTCACATTAGTGTGTTTATTTTCTTTCTGATCTTCAGAACGGTAATGTATGATGGAGGGTGTCTATAAATACTAAAGTTAAGTATAAAATGAATTGACATTTATTCTGCATGCTGTAAAAGAAATAATACCCAGATTTATTGTGATCTGGGAAGTTCTTCTGAATTTCTGAATATTTAGCCTAATCCTCAAAAAAGTTGCCAGGCTGGAGCCAGCTACTGTGTAATCTGGAGAGGAGAGAGAGAGAGATCAAAAAGGTGAAATCACGTTTATTTAATGTTACTTCACTTACAAGGTTGAAATCACCCAGGCTGGATCTGGAATCTCATCAAAATCTGAGTTTCCTCAAACTTTGGGGGAAATGGTGATCTAAGATTCCCTTTCAAGTGAACAGGCTTGGACATTTGAAGGAGAGTTGTAAGGTTCAAATCTGATGTCAGAAATACACCTTAAATACTGAGAAACTAACTTCTACATTTTGGTTTACATCTCTCTCATTTCATTATCAGTTAGTGCAACAAGGTAGTGACAATTAATGCTAACATGCAGTCTGTGTTCCAGGTTATTTGGAAGGTGGTGAGGTTGGTTGTGAATGCAGGTAATTTTGTCAAAGAACTGCACATCTAACTATATGGCATGTTTTCCTATGGAGGAAAAATTGCTGTCCACAGTGATGAGTGAACTGTGGTCAGTTGTTCAACTGAAGTGATCTCTGTGTACCCAAGATTATTTTCTTTGTTTTCCTGTCTGGTTAATTGCCATTATTTGTAAGGGAGCAGACAACCTTCATAGAAATGTTTGATTAGGTGGCAGATCTTTTCTTTAGTCCAGTGTCATCAGTTGATTCTGCTGTGTCCTTATTGAAGCTTAGACATAAATTTTTTTTACATTCTATATTCTTGGCAACACATGAGACCTCTGGCTGGATGTGTATGACAGTGTTTAAAAGGTAGTGCAGTGGTTAATTTTTTGTTTAGGTGTTTTTGGTTTGAGTGTTCTGGTAGCTGAGGCATCAAAACCAATAACGACTGATGCTGTGGGAAGGGATTAAGGTACTCAGACAGTGTTTCTTCTAGCTTCCTGTCACTCTCCTCTGGCTTCAGACAAAGGATTGGATTATTTAGTGACTCTGTATGGTGAGTAAATCATCTAGTGGAAGGATGGAGGTCTGAAATCTACACAAACTGGCTCTAGTTTAAAATAAAGTTGTAACTCTCTAAATACTCTGTGTAAACAAAGTAAAGCAGATACAGCATGAAGCCTTGTTTTCTGAACATACAGCAGAGAAGAAAGACCACCAGCTGAACCAAAATTCTGATTGAAGAAATATTACAATATAAGTGTCTTATTATCATGTGGTCTTGGGATACTGCATTGAGGATGTGTTTCTGAAGGAAATAATGAATGAGTTTCATTGCTGCTAGACTCTCAGCAGATTATCGTGGTCATGTTTGTTCTCCAGACATAAAGATACATCTTTTATCAAACTACCTAAACTGGTAGCATTAGGAACAACAGAAGAGAAGGAATTCCTTTATTTTATAATGTATACATTAGATTTCTTAGAGGATGGCTTTCTCAAGTAGGGTTATATTTCAGAGGTGAATCAGAGTTGATGAAGCTTATGTGTTGAGGTGTGAAAAATGGAAGGAAGTGACGCTCACTACATTTTATGGCTCATACAGTAGTTTCTTGTTTCTTCATGTACTGTGGTGGGGTCTAAGAGTTCTAAGTGCTAAGATCTGAATATTGCTGGGTTGTTACACCTCAGAACTTTTTCCTGTTTAATTAAAACCTAACACAACGTGCCTTAGACACCAAGTTAAAAATTATGGTAAAGTTCATTAATTAAATAAAAGTAATGGCAGCATTGTCTGTGCAAAAACTACTGACACTTCTGCATGTTTATGTGGTGACAATGATGGTGATTGTGTTCTAAAACAATTAAACAGTGCCTTGGGTTGACACCTTTTATAAACAGAAATAAATAAAAAGCCACTTAAAGTAAGGTGGTGCCAATTCCCTTACTTTAGTTGCATGCTGAGCAGCCAAACATTTATTTTGGATAGGTGAGGCTGATGAAAGTGTAAGGACATAGTCAGAAGACTGGATTGATTTGCAATTGTTTTTCAGTGTTAGAGATTTATTATTCAGTGTTCTAGTGAACTCATTTATGAAGAGGCTGGATGCCTGTGAAAATTAAATTGCATATAAGTTATAGTATGTGAAAAAAAATGGTAATAACACAAGAGGACTTTAAGTGGATTTACATTTTTTGTTGTTGAAGTGCCATTAAATGTAATAAAACAACATAAAAAAAGCTTTAAAGGTATCAAATTTAATATTGACCTTGAATCTTAAGTCTGACATGAGTAGTATCATTTGATAGTGATTAGTTTTTGTAAATGTCTTCTTAGGCTTGTATTCTATAAGGAATTACACATGTTCTGGATTTTAGTAATATTACTCATGTTCATAGTTTGAAATGTGCATTACAGTGTAAAGGGCTGGGACCTTCTCATCACAGCAAGTGTAGTAGTGAAGTCAGTTTTTGGTAGTTCACACATTTTTGGCATTTTAGTTTGGTAAAATGTTGGCCAATGGATGCATATATTGTTCCTCTGTCTTCGTAGTAGTTCTCCATATTACCATGCAGAAAGGCCCCTGAATTGGAAGGAGAGACAGTAGTTGGGATTTGTCAGTGAGTTTTTGGGTATCCCGTAGCACAAACTGGAGTCTACACTTTCTTGATGTCCTGCTTCCTTCTTCTGTGCAACTGGTCTGTAATGCTTCCTAGAAGTTCTCTTGGAGATACTTGCAGGATCAGATGTGTGAGTCAGGATTTATTTCACGGTTAACTCCATTTCTCTCATCTTTTGAGAGATGCAATTATAAGCCCTGCCTGAGCTCTTGCTTGCTGACAACTTACTGTACAGTAATCACTTGCTGAGTCTCAGCAGTGTTCAAGGGTTGTCACTGCACTGTGACCTTTCAAACAGATGCTGCAGATGTCCATAATACAGATGTAGAACCTATGGCTTAGCTGCTGTTTTGGGTAAAACTAGTGAGAGTTATTTTATTTAAGGGATCAGAGTCCATAATGTTATTAAGAGAAAGACACCTAGTATTAGAAAGCAGATTGTCCTCAAGAAAACAGGAAATCAAATTAAAAGCAAAGTCGATGAGACTCCAAACCCCTGCAAATTGGAGGATATTGACAAAGACTAAGTGCACTTTTGGGAGTAGTGAGGAAATCAATAGATTTGTACAGAAACATTTGCTAGTGTTCCATACAACAGCTCTCAGTGCCTCTGTTCTCACTACTGATAGCCAAGTACTCTCCCTTTTCTTGCCTTCATGGAAGTGTAATTTTGCAGAACTACCATGACCAGGGGTAGCCTCTCAGAGTAGAGACCAGGGACTACCCATGTCAGACAGCTAATTAATAAGACCTGTAGCTCTTGAACTTGAAAGAGTCCAAACTTCTGTATTTCCTACAACCAGTGGGAGGCCTGCTCTGAAGATTGTACATGTCTTCATGGGATTTTACTCAAAACTGTAGAATCTGTATGTTTTACAGTCAGTTAGCTTTTCTTGGTATCTCAGTGGGAATGGAATATTTTGGTCACTGTTTTAGAAAAAGAAACAGATGAGATACATGTAAGGCAAGTAACACAGACTAGTTTTGGAAAATTTGTACACCCTGTTTTGAAATATCTTTGATTTGATTTGGTGTGGAATATGTTATACTTCTGACAAACTGAACTGTGGGGTCTGGAGTGAAACAGTTAAATGAGGAGAAACAATTAGCAAACATTCAAAGTTTGATCCAAACAACTTTCAGCAACAGATCTGAGGAACAAAAATAATTTCTTATTAGCTAGGAACTAAGTCAGAAATTCTGGTTAAATTCTTCTTGGGTTTTTTTGTTTGTTTGTTTTACTCAGCTGGTCTGCAGGTGTAGTGCTTTGGCCAAGGTTTCAGTACTTGGATACTGCAGTCATTGCTAAAACTCCTGGGCACACATTGCTGTTGGAATGCAGCTGATGTCATGGAAAAACAGGACCTTTGTGGTAATCCCTAACAACCAGGTGTATAGTAAACAGTAAATGCTACCTCCACTAAGATACTTGTTTTGAAGTGACTTGTTAGGATGGTGCCTTTGTGCCAAGAAATATAAACTTTTAGTGGTTTAACTACGGTTTTCCTAAAAGCACCAGCCTGCTGCTAGGGTTTAGCCATGATTTTGATATACCTAATAAAACCAGAAATAGTTCTGCTTAAATCCTCAAATAGTCAGAATTTACAGTTCTTTCCACCACTAACAGTCTGACGGTCTCTCACATCAGAGATCAGTGATAGTATGTTAGTTACAAGGGAAATAGCACTGTAATTTTCATGATTTGCAAAACACATTTTCTTTCCAAGGTATATTTTCCCTCTAATTAAATGAGTCAACTGTTGGTTTTTTTTCTTGTGGAGTTGTGCAGCAATTCAGAGCTGTACAGTTCAGGGGAGGATTTTTTCGTTGTTGTTTTCAGAAAGCCTGTTCTCAGCTTCAGGCTGTGCATGCTTCATGCTACTTTGCTTTCATAGAGTAACTTACGACTTCCAAGACAGTTTAGAGGTTTGTCATCCAAGAGGCATTCATTCCTTTGCTTGATTTGTGTAGTTTCTTTTGGTTGTTTTCCTTTGTTGATAGAAATACAGATCCCATACCTGTGAAAGCCCCACCACTTTGACCTTGCAGTCTAAAACTTTCCTTTGTAAGCAGACAGTAGTAGGGGGAGAAGGTTGAACAGCCTAAGATACAGTGACACATTTTCCTTCGGAGAGCACCATTATAGGCCCTAGTACACTTTGGTTTTGTGATTGAGTAGACCATTAGATATTGTATGCCTGAGATGCAGTGTCACATTCAGTTAGAGAAAAATATTAAGTCTACCTTATGATCTAGAAGAGATAGAGAAGCATAATTTAGGGGTTTTTTGCCATCTTAAAAACATTCTTCTGTTAAGTGACTGGGGGGAAGGTGAACGGGGGAGTCCAGGAGAAAGCCTAAGAGTCAGCTTGGCTTTTGAAAGCTGGCTTGGATGCTAGTGGTTAGCACTTGGGCTTCTATTTATCTTAACTCTGATAGATACAACCTGCAATTTCACTACTTACTTTTTTTTTTTCCTGAAGTTCAGACACTTTTGGGGCAGCCTCTGGGACTTTTTGGGTATTGTATCCTTACCATATTTGCTCCCTTACATAGCTGTAAAGGACTATGTGTTCATCTATATAATATTTAAATTGGTTACAGGTGAAAATAACTTCCTCAGTTCTCCTGACCAACTCTTGCCTCAGCCTTTCTACAAACAAAATGTTTCATTCAGTGAAATTCATTCAGTCAAGTTTGGAGTGTGAAAGAGGCATGTTCTGTGGGTGTGCCAGGGTTATGTTCTGCTGGGGCACTGTTTCCTCAGAGTGCTCTTTTCTAACCAAGGAATGACTCCTCTGGAATCTTCCCAGCCTGTGCTCCTACTGGGAAGCACACACGGTTTAAAGGTTACCAAAAAGAGATGTACAGGCAGATCTAGAAGGATCATCAGCTCAAGTACAATTCCTTCCTCACCTTCCCAAAAATAATTGCTGGCAAAGTGTCTTTTTTTTTCCCCTGTAAGAGCATGGATCTTCCCCTGCAGCTTCAGGTAAAGCTGAGCTGGTCCTGAATGCACTTTGAAAGACTTAAATTTGTTTGCTGTGCTGAACCAAAATGTGGCAGAAGCCCTGTGGGAAAATTTCACATATGTGTTTCTCATTTCCTACTCATTCTACCAAATTTGTCATATTTGCTTTTGTCCTTTTGTAAAGGGCTGTGGGATCACTGCTGACAAAGAATGGGAGTTATTTCAGACAAACAGCATCCAAAGGCAAAATAAAGCAGAGTGAGTCAGAGGTTTGAGCAGTTTATGCTTTCCTTGTCTCGCTCAGGAGAGTGTACTCCTTAAAGATGATAAATTGCTGTGGGTTTTGGAAACTGGCTGTCCTCAATAGTGAGAAAAACTCAGTTATATTAAAAATGAAGTCAGTTGCTTGCTGTAGATGCAGTGTTTTCTCAGAACTGGGAGCTGGATATCATTATGCCTGGAGCGGTGTCCTGTGCTTTATGCAACAGGCAATATTGTCTCCCTGATACAACAGCTTAGGGCAAACAAAGCCTGTTGTTTGCACACTTGTGAAAGTTTCCCTTATTTAAGCAATTTACAGACTTTCTGACAAGAAAACTTCCAGAATAACATATTTATAAGGTCTACTAAAGGAGTCCTTGGAAGGATGGCACAGCACTGTCTGTGATAGCTGCTTGCTTTCTCTGGTATTAAATGACAGACTTAACGGTTGTGAACTAATGGTTGTGTAGTTCCTCTTGGCACTGTTACATTACCCTTTACTGCAGTCATCTCCTAGGTCTTTGTTATACTTCTGAGTATCACCAAATTGCAAGCCTTAAGCATTCAAAAGCTGAGGCAAAAATGTTAAAAAGTAGCAATTGCTTGAAAACAATGTTTAAAACTCTATTATAGTCTCAGGGGTTTTTTTGCAATGCCACCTTTGGGGGCTTTTAGCTATTCATGTTTTCCACCTTTTAATTGTGCATTTGAGGTTAAAAAATTCTGAAAATTACAGTCCTTGTGTTATTAGTCTGATGTTTCAAACAGGATTCAAATATCCAGAAGAAGTGCCAAGCATCAAAGGTTCAAGATTAAATGAGTAGAACTGACAAGATGATTTATAAGCTAAATGATTTCTTTCCTTAATGACACCATTTTCCAGTTGCTTACAGGTGTTTATATATGACCATACTTTGTTAATATTTTCTAATAAATGTTTGGCATTTCTAGTCTCTCTAGTTCCAGCATCATTTTTCACTACTCCTTTCAGAAATCTTTGACCTTTCTCCCACTTACTGTTTGACATACTCACCAAACAAAAAGTTTCTATTTTAATTCTGCTGATTATTGCTTTTTGCTCTGTGGTCTAGCAGCCTAGACCCTAGCAAGTTGTACTGGACTTATTTTTTCCAGTCACACTTCAAAAAGAAAAAAAAGGTAAAAATGTGTAAATCATGAAGAACAGCAATTGAAACAAGCAGTTCTCCAAGTTGAGATTTTCAGTTCTCAGCCAGCCAATATACCAATATATTTGGAACTTGGACTGACAACAATTATCCTGAATTTTCCTCCCGTTCCACTTTATGCAGAACAATTGCTCTCTGTTTCCTAAATATTATCTGTAATGAACATTGTCTTAGAAAATGATAGGGCCAGAAAATAAGGTTCTATGCATTTTCTTATGATGAATTTTGTATAAAGTACAGGTATTTAGTAGTCAAAATATTTTTTATTAATACTCAGTGCAAAAAAAGACCCAAACCTCACCAAAGAAGTGGTAGCTTCACGTGTCCTTCTAAAACAGAACAGCTCTTAAAATTGGAGTTCAGCTAAGAGCTCTTATGGAGGAGTAGGAAGTAGAAGAGAAGCCAGTTGATTCTCTCATTGTGTGTTCATTTTTCAGTCTTAAATTTTTTAACAATTCTGATTATGAAGATAACAGGATACATGAAAGTGCTATTCTCACTGTCCTTTTTCAGCAAGTAAAATACAAGAAGAATAAATGCTAGTTTAGTCTCTATAAATATTTCTTACTTGGAACTGTATCTCAAGAAACAGTGCTATTTTCCTGGAAATTTTTTTTAATTGTTTTTATTTTCTTTTCTGCTCAGGACAACAGCATCATTAGGCTTTTTGCTGATAACTGAAGATGAAGTAGCTCTGCTCTACTCCAGTTCATGCTATCAGTAATCAAGATAAATCATATGGATTGTCTTTATATAATGGGGAGTTCAAATGAAATTATGCCTTTAAACTGTAGTTGGTAGAAGATCTAAGGCTATAGGTCACTACATAAAGAAACAGAAATTTTAGGCAAATACTGATTGGTTCATGTGTTGGTATTCAAGTGGAGACCAGGGAAAAATCTTCTGTTGGAGATAATGAAGATGAAAGTAGATGTTCTACTAAAGTTTGTTTTAAAATATACTCAAATATTATCAAACTGTTGCATATTTGCTACTGTTTTTCACATTTGTCTGAGCTAAGGACTTTCCTAATCAAGTTAGATCCAAGAGACAGAGTTTAGTGTTCAAGGTGGCTTAATGTGTCTGAACAAGAGGGGGATGTTTTCACAGATTCTTCCAGTCTCCTGGTCCCTTTTAGATGGAGTTTGGCCATGAAGAAATGAACACTTCTGCAGAATTTGAGCTTAGATTTCTGGCAATGGATATGTAACCGGTAGTTTTCCTGTTGCTGCCTGAAGTGTTTCTTCTTTGGTTCCAGTGTAGGTCCCTTCTGTCTTTGCCTCATTCTTACTTGCAAGTGTCACTGCCAAAATCTCAGTACTTCATCTCCATTTTCTGAAATGTTGTTTGCTTTCAACTGAAATGATTGAGCACCTTTTGAAATCTTGTCCATTTTGGGCTTTTATATTTCTTGTCTCTTCTTGTCCTTTTACCTCTTTATCCTTTTTCTTTTAGCATGCCACTTGGAGTATTTTTCTCTCTTTCTAGCATTTTGTAGTAAGTCCTCTTAGCTTGATCCTTGATTCCTTTCTCTTCTCTGCATAATCCTTCTTCAATTTCTGTTTCTGTACAGACAAGATCTTCTGGTTTTTCTGAGTCTTATCCTCTTTGTTCAGGGTAAAGTCTCAGCCCCTGTTGATATTTTGCAGACTAATCTCTGGATTAAAACACAAAAAAGACTCCCTGTCTTCTCCATCTTCAGTCATCCATCCATCTTTAGGTGCTGTGGACAAAACCATTGTTCTTGTTGTTTGGGCATAGTTGCATTTTTGTTAGAAACTTTTTCACAAATCTGGGACATGTGTGAGTCTTGCAGTTATTTTTTTCTGAACAATTAATCATAAACACTGCCAAAACCTCCCCCCCACCTTGCCTCAAGAGCTCCTTTGCCATGGCATCTGTTAATTGCGTCCTACATACTGTGTTTTGACTGTGTCTTTGCAGCTTTCTTCATGGTGTCCTGTCTTCTGCTTAAGGATTGAAGCACTTTTGGGGTAGCTCTGGATTTGTTGCATATTTGTGTAAGTACTTTACTCAGTGATATCCTGGACTATGAACAGGCATTCTTCTTATTGTGGTGCTAAAGATAATAGTTAAGACTAACTACATGTAATGCAGAAATTGGTGCAGAATACAAGGAGCCTCCAGTATAGTCCACATGCATGGTCCACATAGGCAAACAAAACAGAGGAGTTGTGTCCCTGTAGCATTTTCTTAACAGATCAATGGAGTACTCATTAAAAGTATGAGTAACTTCATAGGCAGTAGATATAATGGGTAAGTGGTGCCTACATGGAGGACACAACTGGTACTGGCTCTTGCAGTGGTGATAGTGGCTGTAGCAGTAGTGGGTGATCTGAACACCCTTCTCACACTACATGCTTTTCAGCACAGAATAAAATTGGACCATCTCTTAATTAGTCAATATAAAATGAGAGAGAAGACCAAGTCATGAGATTCTGAATAAGAGCCAGATTTCAAACATCCCAAGAGTCAGTGTGCTTATGATCTTATCATTTTAGATTGAATATACCTTTGCATGTGTGTTTCAAAATCCAGATAACATGCTGAGGACAATATGAAGGTGATGGTATTGGTTGGAGACAAATTTGCAGTAGTGTTTTTAAGAACAAGTCTCTGATGTGGTAGTTAACTGGCTTGCAGATCTGTTAAGTACCTTCCAGCCAGTGTAATTTTGTTGCTGATGAACACTCACCAAAGGTCCCATGTTAGTTTCTCAGATTTATGGCTGTTTCCATGATACTTGTGAATAAAATATAACTGTCCTTTAGGTATCCTTGCCTAGGGACAGATACAGTATTTCAGACACCTAATGTGTTTGTCTCAGGTAAATCAGATGAAGTAAAAAAAAAAAACCCAGTAGGTCACCTTCATAAACACCATGGTTAACTGTTAGATTAATTGAATGAGTTGCATGTCATGTTAAACAATTTCTATAAGGTAAACTTTTTATTTGTTGGTTTAGGATGCTTCTCAAGTTATTGCAGAAGTTTAGGTAGCAGCTTGCTTTCTGATGAATTTTTGAAGCACAGTAATTATTTGAAGTACTGCCAGCATTTAGGGAGAGTGTGTGTGTACCTGAGCTGACAGATTTTAAAATGCAGGTGAACATTTTATCTTGCTCTTTGGTACTTCCACCCTGGTTAGCACTGTAGGGATCACCTCTGGGTGAAAAAATTGTGAGGCTGCTATTGCTGTCATCAGCTTTTGTCAAAACGGAGGGTATATAGTCCCCTTATCTTGTAGGAAACAGCCTTTGTATAGCAGGTATATAACCTGTGGCAACTTAAAGACTGGTCAGACTGAAATTGTTTCTGGTCATGAAAATTCCATGATGAATTTTGTGGAGATAGCCCATATCTTACAACAGGAAGATCTACTTTGTCATACCAGCACCATGAGGAGGAGCAATCAGTCGTTTTGAGGGTGCTTTCAAGTCAGCCTTAAGTCAAAAGCCAAAGCTGGTTTTGTAAACATGAGGATGACAGTAATAGGTTCAGCAGAGAAATGGTACTGTGTCCTTATTTCTACTCATAAGAGTTCCAAATTTCTGAACAGTTGGTGACTTCTGCTAAAATGGTCATTATTGATAGATCCTGTAGGTAGTGAAGCTTCAAGGTTAGTATCTGTAACTGAAGTAAGAATTGTATGTCACCCTGTTAATGTTCTTATTCAGTCTCTCAAGCTAGGTGTGGAAGAACTTCTGTCTATAGAAGAGAATATAGACAGCTTTTTTTGTTTCAAGTGAGGTTCTGAGTGTTGTTTCTAATTGAGGATTTTGGGGATATTGCAGCTCACAAAATTCTGTATGTAATTTTAAAACAAAAATAAAAAGCTCAGAGAAACTGTAGCTTCAAGTAGTTGTCAAAATCATTCAATGTACATGTTAAAATCACAACAAAATAAAAGGTTTCTACTGTTTCCCAGAACACAGTATTGAAAACATCCTACTTGATCTTCTAATAGGCATTATATGTCCTCTTCTAACAACACCATGTACATGTTAAATAGAAGTCAACAATTATCACATGGATCTCCTGCAATCCAAAGTGTGTGGGAAGCTGAAGCTCTAGCTAGCTGTGCTGCCCGTGTTCTGTCCCAGCAGCTCTGAGAGCGAGAGGTGGGAGTGTGTGTGCCTGCACGTGTGTGTTGTCAGGGGATTGCTGTCAAGCACTTTGCAGGTAAAGATAACACCCCACCCTGTTCTTTCAGAGCTTTCCTGACTCATGCAGGTGCCTTCCACATACTCCTGTAAAGTCTTTGATGTTTATCACTGGGATGTTTCTCTTAGATTTATGATAGGTCAGAGAGAGGTCGAAGTGCCCTGTCTGAAAACCCGGTTTACACACCTCTGGCAGTTTTTGATAAAAGACTCCTGTTGTCATATGACAGTTTGCTTTTGCAGGCATGTTATGTGACAGGCCAGGGAAGGCTGAAATGCATACTTGTTTTGTCGCTTGAGTTAACTTCTGTGCACAATGTTCTGAGTCCTTCCCTGTTCCAGGGGCTAGCTGTATGTTTTGCTTACTGGTAGTCAGGATGTTATTACTGACAGTTGGGAATGTGACTACAGGCAGAGCCACTGCTTCATAAAACTGAGTAACTGATGAGAAATTGCCTTACACTTCCAACACTAAATTCTCCAAATAATGTTTTCTGAATTTAGAATGAATGAATGAGTGTTCTTGAATCAGGCATAAAAATCTGGTGAGATTTGGTATGAAGAGTATTGGGTAGCTCTAGGAACACGCATATTAAATCTGTATCACTATGATTGAAGGCAATTATGCTTCAAATCTGAAGTGGAGAGAAGGCCAGTGCTTAAGATGTGTAGCAGTATCTTCTGAAAGGTTATTATCAAAACCGTGTGAGACCTTGCAACTAAAGAATTAATTAAGGCAACTGCTACTCAAAATGCCTGGTTTACACTGACTACCTCTAGCAGACTGGTTTAAATGAGAATATTATGTTGTGGGCAGGTGGCCTAATTCTTCATTTGACTGCTGTGGGTCCTATAAAAGGAAATGAAGATAACTCTGTGACAACTCATCAATGAGCAAGTTGTAAAGTACTGAGCATAAGACTGCCAAACTCAATGTCTGTCAACACTGCATGAGAGGCTGTAGGTTACTGCGAACTTTCTGTCCTTCCTGTGAAGGTTCAGGTATTGGTCATTGCTAGGAGCAAGATCACAGATTAGGCAGTCAGTGGCCTGGGTTTTCCTGTTTTTGTGGGGATGAGGGTCATGAAAAAGTATTAGTCAGTCAAGAAAGCCAAAAGTTGTCAGTGCTTTGCAGGTCAAATTTTGAAACGCGTCTGTTTTATTTTGACATCCTGAGCATCCATGTTGTCTTTAGTATGCAGTTTGGAAGACAGAATTTAGATGATGCCAGGCAGCAGTTATAATTTCTCCTGGTTTTTGCTTCTTTTTAAAAACATCTGAACCAGAACACTTGCAGTCAAACAGGATGCTGCTTTTGTGGAAATAAAGACAGAAGTTACCTGGATGTGATTTAAGGACTGGAGTGCTCTGTCCCACTTCCTGACTAGATAATTTGTCACTGGTGAAAGATAGTCTTCTTTCTCCAGTACCTTTCAGTAGGTTGACAGAGTTCCTACAGTGTGCATACTTGCACGCTGGCATTTAGGCTAACTGGAAATGTGTGCTGGAGACTTGGTGCTTTATTGTAGACAGTGCCTAATATTGTAGACACTGGAAAAGAATCAGTTGGAAAATATTTGGTTTACATGTAAGGAGAGATCATTCACCAGCTGGACTGGTGACTTCAGCTGCAATGTTGTTAATTGTCAGTATAGGCAATATAATTGCAATAAAGCACGTAAAGGAAAGAAGTCTGCATTGCAGTTGGGCAGCTTTTAAGATAGTGTTACAGCTAATGTTCAAAGATGAACCACAGGCTTTGAGTGTCAGCAGTTGATCACTTCCTGTGATAGTTCATGTTTTAATGTGTATTAAACAATACCAAAAGCAGTGGTTTCCGCCACAAGAACACTGTGAACTCTCAGACTTCCTTACAGGCCTTACAAAAGAAAACAAATGTAGCATTTTCTCTTAATGGTGGTTCCTGGCACTGGGTGCCAAATGCTGTCAATTTCCAGACTGTGGGTTTGGGAATCAGCACTCCAGAGAGTGATTGGAAACATGTTAGAAAGATAGCAAGCCTATGTCTGTAATATGGAAATAAGGAAACATGCACAGTCCTTGGGGTGTTTGACCTAGGGAGGGATTCTTTGTCGCTGAAGATCATAGGTGTTTCTAGATGGCCAGATGCATCAGCCCCTAGCTGCTCTGCTGACCTGGCTGCTGCACCTGTCTTGCTAATTTGACAGCTGTAATACTATACTATGTAATACTATGTAATTAGCAGTTTCCCTGTAAGTGAACTGCTCTGTTCCTCCAAGCCCAAGCAGTGCTCTGAAACACCCACTGCATTTGTTCTCTTTTGGAGTGAACTTGAATCCTTTGGCAGAAGCCCAGTGGAAGTGTCAAAGATGATCACTTCCTGTGCTGCCATTGGTGAATGCTTCTGGGGGCATTTGTCCTGCAGGTTGTGATTTCAGAATCTGATACCAGAAGCTTTGTCTTCCCTCCTGCCCTGTCTTCTCTCTCAGCCTCTTCTAGGAAATGTCTGGTGCTTTGCAGGATGGCTTAGCTTTGCACCTCAAACCTTCCTATTCCTACTTAGGTGCTCTCAAAAAGGTGGATGAAAAGGAGAGTGAGCAAAATTACACGTATGTTCTTACCTGCACTTTTGTAGAGCTGGCCTCAGGCTAAGACCAAGGGCTTGGGAGGTTTGAGACCTTGTGGACGCCTCCTAGATTGTTTTCCCACTATGTCATTTCCTTTCAGCAGTGTCTGGTCCTCCAGGCTCCCCTGGGTGTGTTCACAGGTAGCCAGACCTGTACTGTGAAAGAGAAATTAGACACTTAACCTTGGTAATAATTAACTCCCACAGCCTTGTTTGCTACCTTTTTGTCATGCATTTATTGTCCTTTGTTTGCTCACTTCTAAGGAAATTTTTCTTGGCATTTTATCAGGTTTTTATGACTCTGAGCAAATGAAGAATTAAACCACGAGGCTCAGGTGCAGAGGAGAGGTTTCTTTTCTTTCTTAATTTCTTTCTTTCTCTCTCTTTCTTTCTTTCTCTGTCTTTCTCTTTTTCTCTCTCTCTTTCTTTCTCTCGTTTTCCCCCTTTCTCTCTTTCCTTCTCTTCCTTCTTTCATTGCTATTCACCTGTACAAACAAGTATTTGGGATGGGTGAAGCTCAGCAGCAACCATAGCAGTGTGGAAATGTAATAAACAGGTTTTGTATAGTATTTCTTGCTAAAAGCCGGCTTGGGAAACCCCTAATTATGTCTTCTAGACCAATAATCTTCTTGTCCTCAGCAGGGTGAGGGGGACTGGGTGAATTGTTCTGCTCTTTGTGGAATGTGTGCTGAGCCCCATGAACAGGTAACTGGAATCTTCCCCTTCCAATACTGACATGTCAGGGCAAATTACCACAAGAATGATAAGCCTGGCTGTTTAACTGTTGTGCTGCCTGACAGAAAATGAGGAAAGCCACCATCTTGAATGCATGAATGCTCTCAATTATTTTAATCCTTATTGAAAAAAAGTCTTTTCCAAGGTGACTTTTTAACTGGGCCTCTTGCTTTGTATGCCTTTTCTGTGTATACACAGTGCTTTGCAAAACATTGGTGCCTGCTTAGCAAAGCATTGCTTGCCGGCTATTAAAAATGAGCAATTCACAGCTGTTGAGGGATACTTACAGTATATGAGAGTGAAGCTTGATTTTCTTTTTCTAATAATGATTATTTTGAAGTGGGATGTCATAGATGCCTGTCTGTTTTGTGTAGACAGGAATAATTTTTGTCTATTTTGCTTCGGGGACTGCGTCAGAAGACAGACTTGGTCTGTGGCAAAGCCCTCCAAATTGAATTTGCTATAGAATCAAGTTCTCCTTATCTACTGCTGTGTGTGCAGCAATAAATTGATTCTCTGCAGCTTCCCATAAAAACATTTTTTAAGAGAACTCAGATGTACTGAGGCTGTGGTTTTAAGGAGCAAAGTGAGCTGATGTACTAGTCTTCACCCAGCGCTCTGCTCTTGTGACCTATCTTGCTCCATCTAGTTTCTGTGTTCACTGTACCCAGCAAAATATATAAACAAACAACATCCCTGGACAATATTTTTCTCTTCTCCCTTTGTACCAGCTTTACTGCTTATCTAGTCTTCTGCTGAGCCATTATATGCACTAATGCAGAAGAAAATACCTGCAACAAAACAAGTGATTAACTTTCTGCAGGGTTAGCATGCTGAAATGGCTTAGTGGAGGCCTCAGTGAACAGAGAAGTTAATATGAGCAAATGATCCCTACACTTGAGTAGGGATCGTGAGAGGAAGATGTCCAGCATTTAGAGTACCCTGAAGGTTGAAATTGATTCTTGATGTGCCTGTTGATGCTGCTGTCATAGATGCTATTTTGAGATTTCATTTTCCTGTGTGAATTTAGTGAACTTACTGAAACTGCAGTCCAGCAGTCCTATCCTGTTTTGAAATGCTTATTACTCCAGATGGTATCTTATTGATGTCTTGGGTAATACTGTTTTAATTTCATTATTGCTGACATTTTCAGAGAATTTGGATGACTTGTAGCAGTAACCTTCAAGATGAATAAATCTCCATAACTTATTCTACTGAAGAAGAGATAATAGTGATATGGGTTTAGTCCATCTAGTTATCTTTTTCTGTCTCTATACTTGTTGTAGTATTATTTCATACTTCTGTCTTCTTTCATATTAGTATCTACTGTTTGGTTAGGTTTATGTTATGTTCCCCAACAAATGGCTTATTTTGCTTCTGAAATTCCTGAAATGAATCCTGAATGAAGCTGAAGGCTCACATTCTTGATGTTGATGTGAGATAGTAGCAGGTGATCTGACTGGAATGTCTGTTGGTACAGTATGTACAATAGGATTCTTACAATAATGATGAGTGGACTGATTGAATCATTACCTGTGTCCTGTGATGTTTTCTCCTTGTTGATATTGTCACAGGAGAATTGATTTTGGAGTTTTAAAATGCTTTCCTTATCATTAAAGTCAGATTTTTTTCAAAACTTTGTTTTCTTCCTTTATTCTCATCCTGTACCTGTAAAAAGAGAATGTTGTTTTTAACAAGACTGTAGATATGAACTGTATGAAGAAGAGCTTGCCAGAAAGGCTTTTTTGTTTTGTTCTAACTACACAAGTTGATCAAATGAAACCAGAATTGCTGCTTTCTACAAACTTTTCTTGTTTAAAGTATTGGTGAAAAGTGGATGTTTTCTTTTATTCATTCATTTGATCTAATATGTTGAGAAGTGAAGATAGTGTTTTAGAATATAGATTCCAGGTTTAAAAATAAATCAAAAAAGAAAACTGCCTCAAAATGCAAACTGAACTTTGAACTTAGAAGTAGATCTGCTAACTTTAAAGTATCTGTTTAAGTTTCTTGCTAAACGGCAGTCATGAGACATATCTACAGGTGGTTCTGGTATTTGTTGTGGAGCCAGTTAAAAAGGTGGCTATTAGCTCCCTTTGCTGTGCTTGACAACCCCTTCAATGGCAGCCTAAGGGTTTATGGTGTCATGCAGTGAAATAGTTTACTGAAATAATCCAGGCTAAAAATAACCTTCTGAAAAAATGTGGCATGAGATGATAATGAGTAGCTGAAGGTAAGGAAGGTTGGCAATTTTTCAAGCCTGCTTTGCTGCTGAAAGAGAAGCACAATGTAACTGCCCCCACAGTGATCATTCCCATCCACCAGCAGTGCCCGAGCCGCTCTGACAGCCTTTGTGGTGTCTTCACCCAGTGCTTCCTGGGTGTTAGTGGTCTTATATTGCTGTCTTGGTGCACATTGCCTGCTGCATTTCCTCAGAGCTTCATGTGGTTGTAGTGTTCTTACTTTCTGCCTCAAACTGTGCTGTGGTGTTCATGGCTGTAGATATGCAGTGTGTTGGCTTCAGCTTTGTTTTGTGACCGTTTCTATGGATTTATTTTTGTTTAAAATAATAAAGTTGACTCAACATATTACTGTGAAAGTTATTAATGGTTTGTCTGTAGGACATTACATCATGAAGAAACTAAAGCATGCTTTGAAAACATTTACTTTTTTCTCTCAGGATTGCTGACATACAAAATACAGCTGTTCAGCAGTACACGTAATACTCTTTAGCAGTACTGGATGAAAACAAACAGTACAGGAGAAATGCAGTACTGAGAAAAGCTGCAATTTTCTTTGTAAGAGAAAAAGAGCTATTTGCATCTCTGAATATGGATTTTATTTCTGAATATTTTTCTGTATTTCTGTATACAGATTTTAGTCAAAAAAGTGCTAAAATGGGATAAAGCTGTGTCAGAATTTTGTAAACTACTCATAACCTGTCAGTATTGTTGTTTTCTGATATTTTCCATGTAATAATTATTAATATTTTGTGTGCATGTGGTTGAGTCAGTATGTCACCAGATACCTATACTTAGTACTTCATTTACATATTAGAATGTGCAAAATTCCAGCACACAGAGTGCATAAAATGGAAAAGTTGATTTTATATTAATTGCAAATTTTATTGCTTTTTCCATTGCTTTCCACTCCCACATCAGCTTCTTCTGCATCTAGGTTAGATAAGCACATGGTGGGATGGTGAATGTAGGAGCTTCTTTTACAGCTAGTATCTTGCATGCCTCTTTGTGAGTAAATATAGAAACCAAAATTGCTTTTATCCAGATTACTTTTTAGAGACATCTATGAATAATGGCAAATGGTGTCCTTTAATTGAAATAATAATTAAAAGTACCTTAAGGCACCAGAAGCTGAGCTTTTTTGAGAGGATTGCCTTTATTACTATTTGAGATCCAGTTGAATCAGCTGTGCTGTGTATTTGTTCTGAGTAATTGTCTCTTGTAGAGGGAGGTCTTTTAAGGTTAGAAATTAAATTCTTCTCTGCTACACTAAATGAATTGCTGCCTTCTACTTGCCAGGGGCACTGCTTCAAAACCAAACCAACCCACAGGGAGTTAAAATATTTTTGTCCTAAGTCATCATGTCTGGCCAAGGAGTGACCTCAACCTTCTCCTGCTCTGAATCATTGTTGAGAACCCATGTGCTTTAAATAGACTGAGGTAGGTTTCAGTGCCAGAAACTGTTTGTCTTTTCCTGTGTCATGGGTGGCTAAATGAGTACAACCTTGACATTGTTAGAAAGGGCACAGCTACACCCAGTTACTGTAGGTGTAGTAGCAGATTAACCACGCTAACTACTTTCATGTGTGTAATCTTCCTAATCTTGATCAAGTTGCCATGTTGCTTTTCTTCTGTGGCACGTAGGCAGAGCTTGGTTTTAATCCTGAAGCTATTTGTACACTGCTAGGTGCAGACAAAAAGAAATATTTCAAGGAGCTGTAGTATTGCATTCAATGCTATGCTGAGAAGGTTAGGCTGCATTTATGTGAAAACCCTCAAACAATGTATTTGAATTAAAGGAATTTATTGAAGTGATCCCTCAAGAAATGTCTGAGAGCAGTGCTTTTCATGCTTACTCAAATTAACATAAGGCATGAAGTAGTCAGTGTGACAAAACCAGCAGAGTTTCTGGTAGTAGTCAAATTAATACTTCAGAAGGAGAAGAGGTGCTGGAAGCAAAGAAATTCTTTTGTGTCTTCTTGCATTTATGATCAAAACCATAAGTTGCACAATTACAAAACCTATTGGTGAAGAAACTGTTAATACCTTCCCTTAGCGCCGTCCATTAGGGTGTGAATGAAAACTTACTTTCTTTTAAAAGGAGAAAGGAGAGCTGATATCTTCTGGTACTTGTGATTTATTGTCATTCTAGTTAGACTGTTTCAACTTAGCAAAGTGTATGTGTTTTGAGTTTTACTAGTGTACTAGAAAGGGCTCTGAGCAACCTGATCTAGTTAGAGATGTCCCTGCTTACTGCAGGGGGTTGAACTCGATGACCTTTAAATGTCCCTTCTAACCCAGAGCATTCTATGGTTCTGGCTTTGTTTTCTGTTTTGGCAGCCAAGAGCTTAAGAAATTTATATTGGTACCTTCTTAGTAGCTTCCAGCTTTTTGTTTTCTTACTCAGGTTTGTGGTAGTCTAGCCTGAGTTTCGTTATCTCTGAAAGGGAAGAATAGTTAATTGAACAGCTTTGTTTTCTTTAGGTAGCTTTCCTGAGCTTATGGCTCTGTGTAATGGGGCTGTCCTCTACTCTCTGTCATCTAATATTTTCACTTACTTTATGACTTCAGTCCAAAACATGTCCAGGACCTCTAAAATATGGTTTAGTCAGCAGTGCCAAAGTCTAGTGAAGGAGCATGTTGTAGTATAATGTGAATATGTTAACTGAGTAGCTCTGTGGTGTGTTAAGTATGGCAATAAAGCTATAGTTATATCATGGTTGTAGCCTTCCATTTAGAAAATAACACTGAGATCAGTACAGTAGCAATTGCCACTGGAGCTGCATCCATAAGGTGCTTCTGTGGAACAGTATGTTCATGTGGAGCAGCTACCTTACTATTCTTTTCTCCTCTGTATAGGTCCTTCTGCTATTTTTATTCTTGTGATATCTGAGCATTAAATCATATTAAAGTCAGTAAGCTATTAAATGCTGTTACTATCATCTGTTTCATTTGACTTACTCTCTTCCATGTCATGCACAAAAATGTGTTTTCTAGTTTATTTTTTTCTTCCCACTAGGCATCATCTATTTAGAAGTAATCTAATACACTGTTTGTTTTAGCTGATGTCTAGGAGATACTCCTTCTGCATGTTTAAGTGTAAATATTCCTCAGCCTGAAATTATTGAAGAAATTTCCACAGGAGCTGTAACCATACTGTAGCTTTTGTGCCTCATGTCCCTGTCACTTCTGCAATAAAATGGAATAGTAAGGACAGAGAAGTGGAAACACATCAGGATAGAAGTTACTCCTGTGGAAATAGGTTGTTTTGATCAGCAGAGCCCAAGAGACTGCAGTGCTGGCCAGTCAAATGGCTGTGACACAGTGCTGGTGCAGGAGCTCCTAAGGCCCTATGACACAGTCTGATGGCATAGTATATGTGCAGTGCTGGCCAGTCAAATGGCTGTGACACAGTGCTGGTGCAGGAGCTCCTAAGGCCCTATGACACAGTCTGATGGCATAGTATATGTGCAGTGCAGAGTGAGTGTTTCTAGGAAGGGAATCTGCATTAAAGTGTGGTAATGTGAGTTATAAGAAGTTTTCATTGAGTGACGCATCACCAAATCAAACACAGCATTCAATGTGTGAGTTCATAAAGATGAAAGCTTTATGTGTATAAATAAAAGAGCTGGCTTTATCATTGTGCATTTTGGAATGTAATCATTGTGATTAACATTTAAGAACATTGTACTGTACATTTAATCTGTTAAACACAGGAGCAGAGGGGCTGGAGCAGGCTGATACTTGAAATTCTGTCTTTTTTTGCTTCTCAAGTAGCAGATCTCTTTAATGCAGTCCATGTGTTCAGCCTTGCTTGCCTTAAAGTGGTAGAGTTTTGATATTGGGGGAGGTAATCATTTGCAAATAACTATTATTTTGCAATTCAGTGTAGAGTTGGCTAGAAATGTCTCCTTGCCTTTATACAGGGAATAGAAGCCTCTGTGTAGTTTCGGGGGCAACTATGTGGTTTGATTTCAGGGCTCTCATTCACTCAATGACACAAATACGCTCTTTGTATGTACAGTGCCTGAGTGGAAATGTGAACAGGACTGAAAGCAGGTGTTTGTGTTGCAGAGCAGAACAGTTGTAACAGTATTTAGAGGCTATTCTTTTATTATTGAAGTTATTTCGAGTTGTTGCTTAAGGCAGTTGAAGTAGAAAATGGTAAATTCCATTTTCATCCAGAGGACTGGTCTAAGCCCTGCTGTGTACCTGCGTAATTAAATAGGTGTCCACAGGAGATTAATTAGCTCTTTGTCATCTATTAATTTTTAGCTTATTTGGAGTCTGATTCTGCCACTTCCATAGTGCCTTATTCAAGTGGTAAAACTAACTGTGTGTACTCTCCATAAGCTTTTGTGTAACGGAACTATTCAGCATGCAAAATACTCCTCAGGATTGTGGAATTGGGCCCTTTGGGGTTGTAAAAGAGGAATCATACTGCTCACAGACTCCTGCTGGTAAATGTTAGCAATGGATGACTGTGGCTAGCCAATAAATGGACTGGTGTCTTTGCTTGTCCTGCACTAACTGCACTGTATGGAAATATACAGAGTGGATGGCACTTGGTTTTGTTCTTTGTTGTTTTTTATGCTCCTTCAGCTTGTTCAGTGAATGTATGTTATGTGCCAGAGTGAACCTCTTCTGCTGATGGTAATGTGGGAAATAGATGAGTAAAATTTTAACTGTTACATATGGGTACGACATGGATATGAACTTTATTAGAAGTATTTATACCAACTAACAAGATCATTTTCCCCCCCTCTTTTCCTGGAAGTGGATGTGTTTAAAGTGTTGGTTTGCTCAGAAAATAGAGTAAAATTGATGTTAGTTTATAGATGATGTTGGAAATCAGATATACTCATTTTAATTACAGAAAGTATATTGGTCATGGAGGACATGCACAGCTTTAAGATAGAAATAAAGCCAGACTGTGTTCTCTTTTGTGAATTAATGTTTAATTTTCAAGTGAAAAATTGTTCATTAGTGGTGTGATGCCAGAGGTGTGATTCCATGTAGAACTTAAATGCTGGTAGTTATTTAGGAAGGTCAACTGACCACATGGATTTTCTAAACTGAGTATGATAGGCAGGAATCATCAAGAAAAAGCTGTGCAAACCTCCTTATGCCACTTATCCATTTGGTTTTCTGGTAGAAACATAAAGGCAGAATTAGCCATCTTTCCCAAGAAGTAGCTTTAAAATTCTGAGAAGCACACCTACTTTGCTTAAAGATGTGAAGAGAGGATTTATTATAATTCTGTGCGTTTAATATAAGTGTCCAGGATAAAATAACTTTCAAGAGGTTGTTTGGAAAGCTGGTTAGCAGTACAGCATGTATTCTTTTTTTAAATCCTGTTCCTATGTGCTCTGATTTCCATGACACCATTCTTTAGGGACAGCACGTTTATTATAGGAGGCTGAATTGGTTCCTTTCGCAAAGCCTTACAGTTTCTGAAATCTCCCACTGGCTGCTGTCCAGAAAGAAAGATTTGTGGGCTCTGCCCAGTGTCTGCAAATGTGTGATTATATTTATATCCATTGAGCTGTTTTCACTGTAGCTAGATCTGGTAAAACACTTGTGGCTTTACCACAAGTAAAAGACTTGCGGTAAAGACTGAGAACTTTGAAATGAAGTTCTGTGCTTGAAGACATGTTCTGACTTCCGTCACATCCCTGGTAACTGGGTGAGAAGGAGGATCATTCTAGTTATACATCAGCCCTCTCAGAGGGGAAGAAGGTCAATAAACCTTTAAAGAAAGAAGTAAAACTTCAGATTTTGAAAGCATAATACAGTTTAAGTGTGGACAAAAAGCAGAATATTGGCACAACTGGGACCTCAAAGGTGATTCAGAGTACTTTTTATTGGAGTCCTTAAAACCTGGTTCATTTTGCACAGCTATACAGTTGTGTTGACTCAAGCCTTCACAGATGGGACTTCTGAAAGACAAAGTTGCCTTTGTCTTTTTATATTTTTCTAAACTGATGACAACAAAGAGGAAGGCAGACACTTCACTTCCATTTGTACATTCCTGTCTTCTTTTGCTTTTCCTCTGCAGGAAGTTTTCACTAAGAAGGAAAAAAGTAAAATAAAATAAATTAGGCCAGTGGCAAAACCTCTGTGTTCTAAGAGGCATTTGCAAGCATGAAAAAAATGTCAAGGTACTGCTTCTGTAGGACAATTTTTGGTTAATTGGACAGTGATTCACTGAATCTTCATCTCAAATGTCTTCAAGCTATTTACCACTTCCTCTGCATATGGTTTAATAGGGTGGCTCTCTGATGTTCTTCCATATGATGTTTTGGGATTTTGTTCTGGTTTGGTTTTGTTTGTTACTGTTTTTAAGGAAATAAAGTTTTGTCTCCATACTTGATATATCATAATGAAAGGGTGATTATGATGCCTTGGAAACTGTTTGTCTTCTTTAAGCATGAAAATCCACAGCCAAATAGGTAGATTAGGGTAATGTGCAGGTTTGGCCTTATTTCTGGCTTTTTTCTACAATTTCTGTGTAGTCTTAAGTAATGATGGTGGTCAGTCTACCTTCAGGTTTCCCAATTTCAGAAACGAGACATACAGCTACCTTAATATCTCCTTATTAGAGATCCTTAGAAAGATGTTTGTATGTGGAAAGGATTTTCCTGGAATATTCTCTTCTAACTTACACTTTTCAGATGGCTTTATGGTATTAGGTCTAGAAATAATTTGTATTGGATGAAGCATACATAGCACAAAACTTTTTGGCTCAGTTCTGTGCATGTGATTGTAACAGGCTGAAGATCCAAGTACCAGTGAAAGGATATGGTAAGTTTTCCTTAGAGCTGGCAAATGTTCCCATATTTGGAACTTTTAAAAAAAGACTAGATTGGTATATTGGAAAATATACTGCAGAGAAAACAGTGCTTTTTTGGTTGGAAAATAGGCTGGATATTGCTGTAGGCCTCTCTGTGTACAGCTGATGAAATTGTAAACAATAGTTATTTTAATTCGCCTTCATTTTCCAGGTTTTGCTGGATGTGGCCTACAGCATGACTGAAGCCCTCAGCCTCTTGCCAATGAAAATGGCAATCAATATTTCCTTGTTTAGTTTCTCTTGTTAAGTGCAGAGTGAAATGCCAGGGGCGTAGCTAAGAAAATATTGGTTTGGGGTTTGGGTTTTTATTGGTTTGTTTGTTGTTTTTTTTTCTTCCAGATGAAAACGTGCAGGCATTTGCCCAGCAGGGCAGAGTAGGCAAGTTATCTTGATTGTGTAACTCTAGTCTTTGGCTCTGCAGCCCTGAGAACACTTGAGCAATAGATGACTGCCACTTGCCGTTGGCTAGATAACATTGTTGTTTCTGGGCTCTGGACTGTAGACTGGCTTTCACACAAGCCGATGGCATGGGGCTTTCCCACGCTTGCAACATCACTGGTTTTCCAGCAGTACCACATCTTGGGTACAGAAGTTAAATTTCAACTGAACCTTCTGCTCAGGTCGACCATCAGTTGGGCAGAGCTGCGCTCATGACCCAAGTCAGCAGTGTCTGTCAGCGCGAGTGCGTGGTGTACAACGTTGGTTTTGAAATGCTACACCACAGGGTTGCGGCTGTTGCTTTCTTTTAGCTGCAGATTCATAACCTGCTACTCTCCAGCTTGAGTTTCTGGGACATCTTTCTGCAGCAGGTGTGGCTGAGGCAGCATCTAGGAGCTAGAGAAACTGGGAACCTGACCTAGTCTGCAGAAAGGATTTCAGTGAATTTGGGTCAGATGCGTGAAAATTATCAGGCATATGGGTGCAGACGGATGTAGTTGTGCTTAACTCAGGGTGGTATCTGCAATACATGGATGTTTGTGCTTTGAGACCCTTGGTCTGAGAGTTGTCTGAGGGGCCTGCTCCAGAGGTCTGTGTGTACACATCCAGTGTTCACAGTGAGGTATTTGGTTTTATTTGGCTCTGAAAGTAGAGAAGTGTTTTCTTCATCTGTGGTTCCTCACTCTTAGAAATGGCAGATACAAGTGTTGAGGCTTGGATGGTGTAGAAATTGCCTTAATCCAATTAAATCTACTAGGAAGTTTTATCATGTGGTTAAAGCTACTTTCTTTTGCTTGATTCATTATATTAAGCACTTTGGAAAGAAAGGAATTTGAGGTCTTATCTGTTGACCTTTGAAGTTTTATGTTGTGCTTGCTAGGAAATCATTTACTGATATTTTAAGTGTCTGTCTAGTTTTGTATTTTTGAGGGGTTTATGCAAGAATAAATGTTCAAAAAATTGTTTCCAGTTTTGTCAAACTCATGTAATACAGGATCAGTTCATATTACTGGTATTTGTTTAGACCTGTGCGGAAGTGAACAAGTAGACTGAACAGTAGAATAGGTCAAAGCTATTTTCTTGACATAACTTGGTGGTATTTGGAATTGTTGGGAGACTCTGGGTCTCACTGCAGTCTGTGCCATACCAGAAACAAAGATGAAGCTGACTGAACACCTTCTTTATTATTTGAAGCAGCATGAATTAAAATTGAGTTAAGTAGCGTGAATTTTTAATATGTATGCCTGTGTAGATATGGTTATAAAGGGCTAGAAGATAAAGGAAAAAGTATTATTGATTGATGTTTTCCGCAATGAGGGAGAAGCAAATCTTTGCCCCAATGAAGGATGGTCTGGATCTGTTGTACTTCCCTCCTGCCACGTGATCAGCTGTCTCACTAAGTCCCAGCTCTCCAAATCTCACTGCATGTAAATAATGCCTTTTGGGTAGTGATTGCGTTGTGCCAAGTTTTGTATGCCCATCCTGCCAAGGGATCACAAAGTTCACTGGTCATTTTTTACCTGTAGCTTTGGAAAATATCCTGGTGTTACAGAAGGCAATAATGCTGCTCTTTGATGTTTATACTAGCTGCTTTTCCTTTTCATTAATTAGAGCACGAGGAAATGTGTTGAATTAGCTGCATGACAGAAGCAGAGGAATTCATTAAAGAAAGTAAAATGAATTCTGCTCAAGTTTCAGCCCTCTGGGTTAGAGTCACAAAGCAGTAATCATCTTCTAGTTGTTTTCTAGTTTTTATTCTTTTGTGGCACTTTCCTTGTCGTGAAACTGATATTTACTGTTAGTGTGGGTGAGCCTGAGAAAATGAGCAATGTCATTGAGGCTTTGAGCAGTATAAACATTAACAAGTACCTTTCTGTTGTAGTCTCTGATGTGTTTGTTAAGACCAAGGGGGAGAGAGTGGATGAATCAAGATGTTACATTGGGGCTGTGCAGTCTTCTCCTGTAGTTTGCCATTTCAGATACAACCCTGCCATGTCATAGTGCTGTAGTTCAGTGACTGGAACACTTTACCAAGAGATGGCAGTTTTCTGTCATAGGTGATATGAATGAGTAAATGTTTGACTTCATGCAAGAATTTAGAGATTTTAGAGAAATTCTGTGAGTCTTAGAGGAATGTTAAGCAGTGGGCCCCTTCTTTTATCTGATAAAAGATACAGCAAAACACTGAATCTGTGTCTACAGACCGTGGCATCACATATCTCATCTGTGACTGATGTACCTACCAATTTGGGGTCTCTGTGGCAAATTTTTCTTATGTCAAACTTTACAGGTATTGCACAGCATATACATACACATTAGCATCTGATGTCTTTTTGTTTCCCCCAAGAAATAGTGCTCTCTTGTGTCTATTTCCCCATAAGGCTTAGGGAATCCTAGAAGGGAAGGCTCCCAAAGCTATACCATTCGCTTAATTACTTCAGTGAAGTGAATCTGAGCTTTACCCTCCCCATATTTTGGGGGTTTGTTTCTCTTCTGGAAATAATGACACTTTGTTTTGTAGATCCATTTCTGATTTTATTAAATTAATCGAGTACCAGAGCCACAGTATAGGAAAGTGTAGCAGCTGAGCCTTAAGGCTTACTTGGCCTATATCGAATTTTCTGGCTTTGCTGTATTCATCCTGGCATCCATCACTGTAAGAACTTTGGACACTCAAGGATTGCCTTATATCTGATGTTCAGTAGCTTTTTTATCTCATTACAGATGGAGTTTCTACATGCAAGTCTGTGTTAAACTAAAGAATTAGGCAAGTGGTGTCTTACACAAGAGTAGGTTGGCAATCTGCAAACAGAGCATTCTACAAGTAGAGGAAGACTTGTGTTACTGTTGGTTGAAGAGTGTTTCTGTTAATTTCAGCAGCAGCTATCAGAAGAATTTTAAAATCAGATTTTTCTTTCCATTGTTGAAAATGAAAAAAGCCTAAGGAGAGCCCATCTAGGAATCAGGTGGTGCAAATGAGATCAGGGAAATTCTTGAACACATACTATAAACAAATTCTAAAGGCAATAGCTAGAGGTATGCCCTCTAACATCCCTAATTTAACAGCTGTAGTTGCTGTGGACATTCAAGAAGAATAGCTCAGCCACTTTCTAAAGTATGATGTGCTCTTCTCTTGCCACTCTCAGAGACAGGGTACTGGATTAGATAAACCATTGGTTTGACCCAACAGTGAAAAGAGACTACTGCCATGTTCACTGCCTGCAGTAGACACAATTGCATTGGAGTTACCTGCTTAATTGTGTACTGAAAGTCTTTCAGAGCATGATAGGCAGGTTGAGTGTGGTTTCAGTGTATTCACCTGAGGTCGTAGAGTGCAGAATGTACAGTACAATCTTGATCTATGCATAGAGTTTCTGGGTGCTAATGTAATGGAAATGATAATGGTGTTTACAGACAGACCTAGATACCAGACTCCTGTAAGGGCCAGTGTGGCAGCAGCAGGGTCAGTGCAGTGCAGGCATAACACATGATTCCTGAGAACCTGTGAGAGAACAGTAGAGAGTCTATTTTAGTGCATTAAACAGTATTTTGAAATAAGAGTCCTAGATGCTGCTCAGAGTGCGATTCTGTGCAAATGAACATCTTTGTAATTAACATCTCTATATAAACTGGTGCTTGGACAAGAGGAGTACCATCTTAACTGTATTACAGAGACAGGATTCAGTCTTCAGCACTGCAGAAGCCAAAGATGAACAGAAGTGCATAGAGAGTCTGGATTTCAGCTTAAATCATGGTTTGACTAGGAGAACATTTTCTTTTCTGAAGCGAGAGTTGTGAGTTTGAGTCCATCTAATACACGCAGATGCCTGTAATCAGCTTCTGGGACAGACATCTGCCTTCTGGTCCATGTACATGGGTTGGTACCTGCTGCTGGTTTGGGATTATGTGACTAAGATCCACAGGGGCTTAGCAGCAGCGTGAACATTAATTTACAAACCACAGTCTCTCATTCTGCATGCTGTTCTCATGTTAGATTTGATCACAGAGTTGTTGCTACATTGGTGTATTGTACAAGCAGTTATTAAAAAATCATGACTCATGTTTTGTGTTACAAGAGAGCTGTGGATATGAACTGAAGTATTGCTGAATAGGTGACCTTTTCCAAAGTTTTCCTGAAGACTTCAGTGGTTCTACAGATTCAGCAGTTCTGATAGCAGCTAGCTTTAACAGTTCCTATAGCTGTACCAGAAAAATGCCTTATATTTGATAGCAGTCACCTCCTAGCAATCCAAATAATCCAAATAACTCAAATCCTGGCAGGGTTAACTTAACCCTCTGTCCTTCCATAGTAGGTCTGAGTTGTCCAGTGCTCTAAACATCTGCTGCCCTTCCTCCACTGTTTATTTTTCTTCAGTGTTTTTCTTCACCTTGATACTCCATTGCCATGAAGTGTTGTCTTCTTTTTTTTTAAAAGCTATCTGATAAAGTTCACTCAGGCCAAGAGAATATTTGAGCAGTCTTCTCTGAGGGAAGCATAAGTGATGAAGTAAAATCCTCCTGAAGCACAGTTCTTTGTAGAAGAATAATTTCTCTGTTGATAATGGTGGGGTTTTACATGCTTCCTGTCTAATGTTCCTCAGCCTGTGCTTTGGGTTGTTATTTGAAGAAGCTATGCAGTTACTTCCTTAAATCTTTCTGTACTCTCTTCTGTCATTAAAACTGACTTCTATGAAAAAGTATGAAGCCAAGTCTCAGACTAGTTGCTATGACTAAAGTGTTTTTTAGTTTTTCCCACAAATTTTTACTTACTAAATGGGTATTAAATTGCTGAATTCTCCTTATATTGTCCTTGCTATAAAAAATATGGCTTCTGGCTTTCTGTGATGAACAGTTGAGTAAGATGTATGCTCTTGAAAAGCAGCTTTCTGCAGCTTCTGCTACACTTCAGTGACTTTGCAGATCTTATGTTTACACACAGCAGTTATCCTATAGCATCCAGGTTGTCAAAATTATAAAATGTCTATTTCCTTTGCACACTTTTCTGAGGTTGTCATTCCATAATATCTTTAAGTGGACATCTTTGCTGGAAAAATCAGTGCCATCCTCTCTTTCCACAAACTGCTCGTTCTCTGTGCCTCTCTTCCTTCAAGTGAACAGTGCTGTTCATCCAATGCAGATTAAAATGGGACTCCCCCATTTTGCACCAGCAACACATTACACTTATGTAAAATGTTAGTGGAAACCCAACCTACTGCAAGCCTCTGGAACTAAGTCTCTTGTTTCCTATTTGTGATGGAAGACCTATAGAAATTAAGATATCAGTGTAACAGCTCTTGGCATGTTATATATTTTAATCCAAAGCAGTTTCCTTAACTATTGTATGAGTAGTTCATGAGCAACTTTAGATACTAAAAGAGTTCTTGAAAGTGCTTTATCTCCAGCTAGTGACAATGATTACTCTGAACTTACTTTCTTTGGAACAACCACAGATAATATGAGTGGTTTGTTAAAGTCAAGACATACCCATCCTTAATTTATGTGCCTTAAGGGAAGAACAAGCCCCACAGAACAAGGTAGACAGCAGAGAACAGTTCAGTGACCTTCCTTTACCCTTCTTTCACTGAGCAGCACTGGATCTATATCTTAGCCAGAAATTCAGCAGGTTGGTTGTGCTGGGATTTTGGAAAAAAAAAATTTTTTGGTGTTTGTTGTATATTTTTCTGTTCTTGTGTCGCAGCACGACAATATGCCATGCACGACAAGATTCAGAAGAGGGATTTTCAGACGGATCTGACTCACACACAGACAAAAGACGTACAGTGGTGGTCACGTTTAATCTACAAAGCATGAAGTATAGGCCAAGCAGAGTACAAGAGTCACAGATAGAAAAAGGTACAGATATGGAAAATGGCTAGCACCGCGCTATTGTTAGCAAGCATCTTTTATACCTTTACAGAAAGAATAATGACCAATTAGCAAGTGACACTTACATATACAAATTAAACTGACCAATTAAGAAGCAACAGTTACTAGTAAAAGCAGCTACCATAAATGAGGATAAAACAGTGCAGTTCAAAGAAATGTGAATGTGGTAAGACTGGTGCTGTGTGGTGTGAGAAGGATAAGATGTTAAGGCTATGTGGGGCCCCAAGGTCTCTGTGTGCAGCTGCAAAGGCTCCTGCTAGGTGACTCCCACCTTCTCTCCCAGGCTATCTAACTGCTTTCTTGTGAGAAACTGACTTTGGCCTTGTCCAGCTTCCCTTCTGCCAGGCCCTAGATCCTGCAGCCCACAGTAGCATGCCACAACATTCTTGAGAATCTTATCAAGTTTTATGATAATTGTGCTGTGCTCCTGTTTTGCACACTGGTTAAAAATTGTGTGTCAACTAAGTTAGATGACCTCAAAAAAGCTGTATAACATAACAAACTGAGTTCTATAGTATTCCATTATAAATTTTGTTATTTATTTAAAACAATATTTAAGCTCATGGTTGACCAATCAGTCATGAAATCTTTGTATCTTGTCCCAAGACATTTGAAGAAATTCTGTTTATTTATAAACAGGAAAAAACATTGTGCAAATATGAGCACTGTTTTTTGCTTTACTGAGTTCAGGTGCATAATCTCTCTGGACATTAGCAGTATATTTTTCACCTCTCCTTTAGAATTGATAACTTCAAAGGAAAAACTGCTGCTTTTAAAAAATGTGACCCTTACAGATTGACTTCCTGATCAGCACTTTTAAGGTATGTCTACAATACTGCTGCAGGCATTGTTACAGCATGCATAGGCATACCTGAACCAGCAACCCACGTAAGTACCCAGTGTTCCCAGCAAGCCGGAGCAGCATGCCTCCTGGCCTCTGCCATGCTCACACTTCTCTGCTGTTGTTGAAGTAAAGCTAGCACCAGCGTGCCTGCTTGTGCTGCAGTCTGATGGCAGGGAAGATACAGCTTTAGAATCTGGTTAATGATGTCTACCTCTTCTGTTTGCTATTCCTTGTTTTTGTTTGGGAAGTTCATTTCTAAAAGCACTTTGAGGGGAAATATAAGTAACTTAGGGTCGCCTTGCCACAGGTTTCAACCAGCTTTGCCAGGGCTTCTCGTTGCCTGCTATTGCTAGGCTAACAAAGGTTAAGAATCTGGATGGTTAAAATGTCAACATACTTTTAAGCACCCAGAAATATGGCATGTCCTCTGAAAGGCTTCATCATTGATACATATCATCAGATGGATGAAAGAGGTTTCCTGTTGATTCAAGACTGTATGCTGCTATGCCAAAACAAAAGACAGCATACCTAAGCAAGCCACAGTCATTTTCCCTTAATGCATCCTTGCCTTTGCTAATTTTTCATGAGATGATAGGCAAGTGTGTATTTGTACATTGCATTTCTGTGTAGATTTAACTATTCTGCTGTGCTAGTAACTTTTTTTTCTTACATCTAGAATTCTTCAGTACACATTTACTGTGATGACTTTAAATGTGTGCTTACATGCTGAAAAGCGATCACAAAAAATCATGATCTCCCATACACGTGACCTTCTGTGTCAGATATGTGTGGTCAGCAGGTTGGAAAATGCCCTTTTTTTTTCTGCTGGTATTACAAGCTCCTCTGAGATCCTGAGAAGCCAAGTGTATCCCTGAAAACTGGGGAATCGTAGGAGGACCATAAACAAAATCCTAATGCTGATCTGTATCCACAGTCATTGCAAATAATGTATATAAATGTTGAAGAGATTATAGAAGAAAGTTTTCCTTTCATGTATTAATCTTATAGATTTAGTCAGATTAGTAGTTGTGCCTGGATACTTTGACAGAATTCCCACATAAGTTTTGGGCTGTGAAAGGAAAGCTGTTGAGAACTCACAAAATTATTTATTGAAATCTTTTATTTCAAAATTCTAAGCTACTAAACAAATCCTTTAAAATAAATAAATAAATAAATACTATTTCAGTGTTTGTTCCCTGATGCTGGAAACAAGAGTATCATCCAGTTTGAATTTTTGTAGTTGCTTTGATGCTGTTTGAGCAAACAGGAGTTAGGGGTTGCTTTTGTTGTTGAACCACAGCTGTGAAGTATGATTTAAAGGTGCTCAGTGAGTTGGTATATTGAATTAAAAATATCTAATTGTGCCATTTCACAGTATGGCCATATGCTAAATGAGTGGTGTTCTTTGAAATAAAAGGAATGTTGTACATATTCAGTCCTGAACCCTTTTTAACTGGAAATTCAGAATGAAAGCATTCCAGGTTGTTAAGGAAAAGCAAGTCTGCTGTTACCATATGGTTTCCTTTAAAGGTATTTGTGTTTGAAATGTCTGCATTGTATTAAATTTGAAACAACATAAATGCTGTAGTATTTGGCTCTTTTTCAGCAGGATAACCTTTGAAACATAATTCCTTAATGCAGAAAACCTGCTGTTAAACATTGTTGTTCATCTATAAATAAAGTTTTATAAAAGAGCTTTCACTTTCCATAGCTGTTATTAAAACATTTCAGGCTGGCAACAATGCCCCAGCTTGTGTCCTGCATGTAGTTGTTTACCCATCTCTCTCCTGAGCCTATTATGCTAAGACAAAAAAATGTTGTTTTTCAGATAATCTGACATTATATAAGGTTATTAAGATTTTAGGGTTGGATCTGGCCAGAAAAAAGAGATCAGAGCTGTAAATTTCATGTGCTTTTTGTGGCTCTAAAGTTGATATTCATAGGAGGGTGAATTATCAGAGTGGGGAAGGCAAAGTCACTGGTTGTTCTAAGGGCTGAAATCTCTTCTTTCTTTATCCTAAACAGAATGACAGAGCCAGAGGCACTGCAAACTTTCCCTCTCTTATACAATTTTAATTTTATCTCCTGAAATTGTGACCAGGTCTGTAGGAGGGAGAGGTATAGTCTTCAGTTTTGTTTGGTCCTCTGCCTGTTGAAAGCTGCTAACAAGAGCAGTAGCTGGTGCCAATTGCAATGTTTTGTTTTGGTTTTCTGTGATCCCAAAAATGCCTAGTACAAACTGGACCATGACCACCCACTCATTTCACATGAGCCACAGATCACTTGCCAGATGGCAAAGACTAAGGAACATGAGATTTACTACAGCAGATCCGTCTGTCTTCTGCATTCTGTTTAGCTCAGAATAAGGCACCACCTCCTCTCTTGCCTTACTCACCCTGTCCTTGCAATGGAGTCATGAGTGGGAGAACACTGCCATGATGACTGTGGCAGCTGTTTATATTCTGAGGTATAAGATTTTGTTGTCCTTATCTGAGTTTGCATAACTATGATGTTGGTTTTGGTTACAGTTAATCAGCTCTTTTCCTAAAAGAACACTGCATTATAATTTTGTCCCAAGCTGAGTTCTAGCAAATAAAAATCCCAAGAATGTCCCCAAAAACCTTTGCAGGCCTCAAGTGAGAAGTAGTATTTCTATTGCTGTGTAAAAAAGTTCTGTGGAGAAAGGTGGTTTTGAATAATGCACCTTAACAGTTTGCCACAGAAATGTGGCTTTATTAGTGATAATGTATGAAGGTGAGCTGACTAGAAATACTTGCAAATTCATGGAAGCACAGCTGTCCACTCTGCTTCTGTCCAAGCTGAATGAAATGCCTAAAGGCTGAAATCAAAGTTAAAATAGGAACTAAAATGCTGGACAAAATCTTTACAGTAGTCAACAATGCTGATCCAAGAAGACTCACACTTTGAATTCAGTCAGCCTTAACATATGGTCAAAGCCTATGCTTTAGATCTATTGTCTGGCAAGATGCTAGTATTTTTGTTTCACATGTAGAAAAAGTAGAGAAACAGAGTTGACATAAAACTGGTGCACTATAAACTTTGTACAGTTTAAAGACTAATTTTCACAGTTCTCATTTGTTAGGGGAGAGTTGAATATGCTTTTCTAATTTCCTTATACTTGCCAAAAATAGATTAAAATTTGAAATTATTCCAGAAAATCCTATTTTCTTCTATTTTGGCTTAACTATTGTAAATGAGGGAATTCAGTTTGTTGGAATAATGGAAGGCAGGAGCAGTGTGTGTGTGATATGATCACACTGACCTGGTGTTTGTGTCCAGAGGCCTCCTGCAAAGAATGGTGTGTCCTTTTTCCATACCTACATTGCAGCTTCAGAATTTGTAACGCTCTGGGGATGCCTGTGTCCCAGTGATCATGTAGAGTTTATGAAATTGAAAGCAAAGCTTTGAAACTCTCCACAGAGGAGGAAGAGGAGTGTGTGGCACATTCATGTGGAGAGTTTTTGTTACTCTCACTTCACTTACAGACAGGCCATTTGATAATTATAGTTGCTGTAAAGGTCTCACCTTCTTTTCTGAATAAAAGGAACATAAGTGATCTACCCTGCATCTGTTCAAAATGCAGATAAAATATCTTTGGCTGATAGGAATAGTTACAGTAAAAGATTGCCATTATTCTGTTGAGAGTACTGCTGCAGCTGGGAAAGCTGGAAATGGTGTTGAATCCAGCCATGCTTGGAAGCAATCCTTTACACTGGTTTGAGGGAAGGAAGCCCCAGGAAAAGGTGAAATCAGTCTTTTGGCTAGCTGTTTCTTCTTGTACATGTTGCCTTTGTTAAGATCATCTATCCTGATATAAAGCTGCCTTTTAGTTGTGTCTGGGAGTATTGCATGATAGTAAACTGAAGATGCAAGGCATGTAGGACACCTTGTGATTTCTCCTATGGGTCTTGTGTCTGTTCAGAGAGAAGACATCTGGAAGAGGCCACAGGGGGTCATGTCACTCTGCTCTCCCAAATAAGAAATATGTCATATATGTGTGTAGTTGTATCTGAGCACTAATGGAGAGAGGAGATGGGATTGTGCTTTGCTGAATTTAAGGTCATATTGAAAGAAGAGAAATTTCCCACTGTGATTCTGTGTAAACAGCTTGTGAGGGAATCAAGAGCCAACAAAGGAGTGCAGAATCTATCCTTCTAGCACTGATGAAAATCACTTTGTAATTTGAGGTGATGAAAACTGCCAGGAGCTCTTACATTTAAATTCAGCCTTCCTTAGAGTCTCCAAGGAGACTCTTTCATCAAGGTCAGCTATTAAAGAGAAGAATATAGGCACAGTTTAAAATCATCACCACTGTTTTTTACTGATTTTTTTTACCCACTGGCAGATGACTTGATAAAGGCAGGAGGATTGGGTTTTCCTTTCTTTAGGAGTGACTACAGTTGACTAGTGTTATGGATAGTAGGTTGCATACTCCAAAACACATACTAATATTCCCAATCTACCTTTAAGTCTGAGTTTCTCTACCTTTTGTGGGCTGTAAAGAGGGAGACTGCAAGTCCATAGAAGGTTCTCTTTTGAATCTGTTTAAGTTGATGGTCTCTGACCATTTCAAATGTAATTGTGAAGAAACCTGATGAACAGGGCTAGTGTAACTCAGTTTAGCTAATAAGAAGGACACACGGAGGAAGCTAAGAAAGAGAGGGCAAGGAAAGCATTTTGTTTTCCTAAGTTAAATCAAGAGTCTAACCTTATCGGTGATTATTCACTTCACTCAGTCAAAACACAGTCACTGCTAATCAGATCACTGGTTATAGCACAGGGGTAGGTGCCCAGAAATTACTGTCATCTAGTTATTCTTTCATATTTATGTGGAATGTGTTGGAGATCTCAGACCTTACTAGTTTGGCAAAAGTTACAAATGCTATTCAGCACTTGAATATTTAATGTTTACAGACAAGGAACTCATCCAGTGGTAGTTTAGCAGCTCTGTGATAGGGTAGCATGGAAAAGATTCTTTTGCCTTGTCCCTGCTGTAATTAATCTTTCTGGTGAAGCTCTTGTTGTCTAAGGCTATAACAATGGCAGCATTTGGAAACAATACATTTTCTTAAAAACGTGAAGAAATTCCATATATGAAGTATACATGTGTGTATGCATATATAGCTGTTTAGCATTAACATGTGTATTACAAAATGCATATATATGCAACAGAAAAAATGAAGGGATTTTTAAGAAAGAGCTTTCACCACTGCAAACATATTGTAGCAAATGAAATGTTTTTTAATTGAGGGACAGCAAATACTTTTGAGCTGTATTTACTTGTGCCTAGGTGTCGCTTTGCTTCATCCATGTTTTCACAGTAGAGTAGCTCAATGCTAGCCTTCAAAGCTATTGGCTTTCCTCTTTCTTTTCCCTTTAAAGAATGGAATGCTTCATAGCACCTTTGCGAGTTCAAACACAGAAACTAACTGTAAAATATACCATCATTTCAGTGCCAGGGCTCTCTTAGAGCATTAGTACTTTTAACACTGCCATGTGACTTGTATGGATGAGCACTAGAATGATGACTAGCATCCTTTTCTTCTTCTGATGTTGGCTTAATCTGCACTTTAATTACCTTGAGGCTCCAGAGGGCGCAGAAGTCATACACCAGCACCTTTCCTAACTTCTTGTATTTCTTCTCAGCTGGGCAGTGGAGGCTGGTGCAAGGTACTTCTTCATTGTGGCAAATGTAAATCTCTCTCACTTACTGCATTTACATGCTGATCTCCATGCCGTCTCAGTAGCAACTGTGGCTCACAGGTAGATGTGGGTTTGCTTTACTTCTGCTTTGAACCCTAACAAGATGCACTGTGTGTGAGCTTGGTCTTGGAACTGCACTGACATGTTTTCTGTTCTGCCTGGATCACAGGCACAGCAAGATTCTGTTTGCCTTCAGAATATAGCTGTACCCAGTAGATCGCTCAGAGTGTAGTATCGGAGACAAATAGCCATTGTCTGTCTGTCTACTGCTCTTACCACAATGTTGAGAGAGAAATAGCAAAGCATCCCAGTACTATCAGCCTGTGGAAAGCCCCCACTTCGGAATGCTTCAGTCTTTGCTTTACAGAGGTTTTACTTTGAGCACTTTTCTCGCAGCTTTTAAACCTCTTTGTGTTGATTAATCATTTTCATGTCCTGACTCATTCAACCTTAAGGAAATACCTCCAGGTCCTGGCCGCACTGCACTATAGATCAGGCAGGCTGGATAATAAATAGGCTTGTTGTTGATGTGTAGAGGAATGGAGGTGCTGCCAGAAGTGTCTAAGCATGCTGGGCTGAGATGTTGGCAGACTGTTGCCAGGGGCTGCTGTGGATCAGCCATGTATTCAAAACAGGATGTTAATTGAAAAGCCTTTTTATATGTGTTATGAAATGTTTGTTTGTTTTCACATTTTTCAGGCCCTGCAAGATGCATTCATTAATAGGTTACTCCATTTACTTTTTCTGTAATGAAAGGTGAATAATGTACAAGTCACAGATCTACACCACCTCAGGCTGTGATTTTTGCCACAATTTGTTAATTAAGTATGGTTGAGTCTGGACAGTAAAAGGATGGACAACCACTCCCTCATGAAGAGTGAGTGTGTGGGTAACAAAGCTGTGCTCCAGGAGGTGTAGCTGGCACTTTGTTTAGAGGCATTCTTCCCTTTGAGTCTGATCTGAGCCCATGGCCTGGAGTAAAGGATTACCACTGGAAAGGGTATGTGATCAATGAGATGCAACCCCATCTTGTGTTCACCAAAGCACTCCACATTTTTTACATGGAGATCTAGGTGTTCCAGATAAATTCCAAAAAAGCATTGCTGTTTTCTTCCCTAAAATAGCCTTCAGAATTGACTTTGCTAGAAGGATTTTTGCTTTCCCTTCATATCTATTGCACTGTGTTGTAGTTTAACAACTCAGTCACTGTAATGCATGGAGCTCCATGGTATAAATAATTTCTTCACAGTGTACAGTAGCTGATACAGCATAATGGAATTTCTCAGCATATGAGAAATTATGCAATAGATTTGGTATGGTCTTTGGATCCTTTTGAATGTACTGGACATTAACATTTCTGCTACTCCATCTTCATTAAGATATCTCAGTGTATATATATGAAAAATGAATGAACTAGTGGGTAACAGATAGTAAAAGAAGTATTTCTTCTCAGCTTAGGAGATGGCACCTCCAGCATGGCTAAATCAAAAGGGAGGTGGGGGAATCATGATTTCTTCCTGAGGTGGCTGTGTGGTGGATTATTTTATTGGACTCAGAAATGCACAGTTGGATTGGACTCCTTTTGTCTTGCTTCTGGTGGTCTTCTGTTAACACTTTGTTGTGTCAAAAACGCCTTTGCTATTATCTTACAAGAATCTGTCATGTGTAACTTCTGTCACTATCAAATACAAGATAATTAACATTTTAAATCACTAAGGAGGCAGTCCAGCCGTGATACAGCTCTGTCATCTGCTTGACTTCTGTTTTCACACACTGTCCAGGTGTGTTTCCTTTCCAAACTGAAGACCCAAGTGTGATTAAAAAGATAGATCAGAGAACAAATTAATCAAACTATAGGGTGTGGCCTTAGTGGCACATCTTGTTTTATCAATAGATGATCTGGTGCTAGGGAAAAGGTATTTAATTATCTGCCTTGTTGAAAGGGGCAAGAATTATATGAACAGGGCACTGCAAGGAATAACATTCCCCATGGGAAAATACCTATGGGGGAAAAACTCCAAATTCATAATGTTAGAATGCAGCAAGACAGACTGGAAGAAATGCTAGTTTTCTTCTATGTATTGCAAAGACGAGGAAATTAGTTTACTGTAAAAACTAAAACATCTGCATATATTCTTAATGTAACAACTGCATATACACATGCAGCAAAGGATAACAAAATTCAGGAGCAGAAAAAATATTGAGTTTGTACAGGATGACCTTCCATTTTAGTACAGAAAACAGAACTCTGAAACCAGATCTAGTAAAAACACCTTCTGTAAAAATTTATTTTTATGCATGCATGTGCTTTTTTACAGGTTTATTTAGTATTGATTACAAAGGAAACACAGGCTAAGATCTTTACTGGGATCTAGCTCTGCTACAGATTTTCTTTGCCTGTCTTTTAATAAGTTTTGCTATTCTGCTTCAAAATATAGAGCTAATAATACTTAGCACGTATAAATTATTTGATACAGCTGGAGGTCATAGTTGATGGGTACATACAAATGCTTCAAGATCTAGTTAAAATCTCCTTGCCATGGTGTGTAAATTAGATACAGAATTTCATTTTGAAATGAAAAGCGGTAATTAATCTTGCAGGTCTGCTGACTGTGCTCACCAATGAGGCAAATGTACTAGAAATCAAGGAAGCAAGAGGCAAAAATACTGCTGAGCTCATCTAACTCAGCCAGCAAGTCCTTCCCCCCTTTCCACCTGCAGTAGAGTGAGTGCATCTATGTGGGGCTCCCTGCAGTGTGAGATGTTCTTTCATTTGAGGAGTTGCTGGAGCAGTGCCCTGAGAAGCACCAGCGTTGGGGCATAGAGCTCTTGTCTTGAGAACTAATATCTGTACTTTGCCAAAGGGGAAAACAAAAATTGCTCTGAGGCTTCATTTGAAAGAGTGTGAAGCTGCCATGCATGTGCTGCTTGGCAAAAAGGAGGTGTACTCCTGCCTGTCTGATGTGTAACAGAGCAGTCAGATATCAAAAGGCTGAAGAGCCTGAAGGAACAACTTGAATATTCATTCCAAATGGTAGTGGCCAACTGCCAAACTTTGCAAGGTGGAACAAGCTTTTAGAACTGTTCTAAATGAAGACTAGAGCAAATATGTCTGTTTAATACAAAGAGTGGTTAACCATGCTGTCTTGTCTTGTGATCCCCCTCTGGTCTCGTGAGCTAAGCGAGTTTAGTCTAACACTGTTTGCATGAGAGGCTACCCAATGGGTCTCTTGGCCTGTTAATATGAGGAAACCTTGTTAGGACAGGGTAGGAGATGGAGCAGGCTGTTGCGTGGATGTTCATTTTGTTGAGTCAGGGTTTCATTCTCCTGGAACAGCTTTTCCTGCCCTTTAGTTTGGATGAGATTTAGAATGGTATTTCTCATGAATTGTACAATAGTTAAAGATCAGAAGTCATATTTTAATGGAGGGGATAATCTTTCAGCATGTCATTCTCCTGCCCCGGACTTCTCTCTGCAGTTTTACCAGGCACCCCATTCTTTTTCAGTCTTTTCCCTAAATTCTTCTGCTACTACTGCTACCTTCCTGCACTGCAGACAAACGTTAAAAGAGAATGCAAAGCAATGAACAACATAAGGACACCATGTGATGCAGCCACTCTAGTTCTGTGAGAAGGTGGTGTGCGTGGCCTGAGATGAAGGGGTGGCACTTTTCATTGCTGTCCTGAAAACAAGTGATGCCTGCTGCTGGCTGGCATGTATGGCAGCACCAAGGCTGGGATGGTTACTTTGGCATCACTGGGTTGTTGGGAAAGGACTTTGTTAAATTTGGTAAATCCTCAGCTAGAACTGAAAGTGTGAGAGGAGTGACCTTTCCAATACCACTTGTATTTTCTCTTAGACATCGAATTTCCTACTTAGACAGCAAATGTAGACTTGGTGAATTGTGATGCTTTTTTTAACATGTTCTTGAATTGTTTTGGTACCATAATCCAGCACTGTTCAGGATCACAATTTTCATTCTAAAAATCTTTTTGTTGTGTCACTTCTAGAAGATTCATGGAAATACCTTGTTTTATGTAATTCTTCCATATATACATATTATATGGTACTTTTGGTTTATAGTTAATGATCAGATGTTTTTCTCCAGTAAGGAAGTATCTGCCGTTTTTATTAGGAGTGTCTTTTTAATTGAAGAGATTTGCATTGTAGTATCTAGTATATCCATAGAAGCAACAGCAGGTGGCAGAATAACTTCACTTGAAGTTGGCTTCTTGGCACGCTCAACTTATCCAGTGAACTTGGAGAGAAAAACAGATGCATCTATATGAGAGGTGACCAATTGCTCCTCTAGACAGTTGTCTTAACAGAGAATATAGCAGTTTCCAAACACATGCTACAAGGATTACTTCAGTTTTTAATGTAATTGTTTGCTTTTTACTTCACTAGAATAGTTAAATGCTTATTAAAAAGGTTTCTTCAGAGTTTGTGTGTGTTGCCTTGCTGTTGCAGAACAGGCACGTGCTAGTCACCAGCTGAAGTGTAGCAAATGGTATTTTTAGAGGAAGTGTGACTGTGTAAATACTACATATATATAATCATTATGTAAACACAGTGCTATGAAATACATTGTTTAGAAGAGCTGTTTTGCTGTCATATTTGAAGAAATAAGCTCCCTGGGAAATCTTGACTAGGATTCTTCAACAATCAAAGGCAGAAGACTGTGTGAAAGATGTATCTTGCAGGTTGAGGAATGGGGAAGGTGCAGTTGTGGATTGCATATGATGTCTCATGGTCTGTTTAACAACTCCTTGGCTTTCTCCTCTGTATCTCCCTGGAAAAAGTTATAGTGTTCAAAATCATTAACGTCTCCAAACAATACTATTTAAAATAAATAGGACAAATAGACAATCTATTAGGTAACAGCTCCCTTAACCTTTCTCAAATGGTATGATAGTTAGAGGTATACATTGGGCTGTAGCCACTTCTTCAGTCGCAGCTGGCTGATAGAACAGTTTGAGAACTGTCAGGACCAGAAACAAGGATGTAATGTAATGGTATTTTCCCTCGTTGTACCAGTGGAAAAGAGCCTGACATAAGTGCAATTACAATTTTTGTTTTCCTTTAAAGATCTGAGATCATAGTAGTGGTGGGATATTATCCTCTTAGTTTTGGTCCTGACATGACCTCTGTGTTAGGGCAGACTCTATTATCCTGGAATTCTGCAAACATTGTGGACATGCAGTAACATGACATGGCTGCTGAAAGGGGTAATTTCATCCTCCCTCCATCCAGTCTGGGGAACTGCATCAGTTCTTTGCTCCAGTTTGGTTTATGACCATGCAAACATTTTCCTGTGTGGAAGGAACAGCAGCTCGGGGATGACGCTGAGAGACAGGAGAGGGCAGGATAGCATTTTCTCATTTCAGTGTCATCTTACACCATTTAAAACATGAATCCACAGTCTCATATAGTGGTTGTTCTATGTAGAAAAGATACTAGAAATCATAAAGATTAGAGTTGTGGGGTTTTCCATAATGGATACCTATAAAGATGTTCCCAAGGGAACACAGGAACAATAATTATGCCAATAGTGTGTTTTGTTATTTTGGAAATAAATGGTTCTGTGGAAAAATTGCTTCCACTTCAGATTGCGTTTGATATTAACTGCAGTGTCTGGCAATGGCCTACATACACAAGCAGCAAAACCTCAAAGGCTAGTTCAGCTATCTCAAACTTCCACAAATGATCAGGGCATGTAATACAGTGCATGCAGTTCAATATAAGATGTTCACGTGTAATAATACACTAGACAAATCAACATTCTGAAGAAGAAAAGCAGTTAACTCCCAGATACTTGGCATATGATATCTAGACCTGAAAGTACATTTGGTGTGTCAGATGGTGAGTTTGTGGAGTTCTTGCAAGGCCTGAGAACAGGGATGTTTTATGCTGCTGCATATAAAGGAGTTTTATTTTGTGTGGTGAAAGACAGTAATGGTACAGAGAGTACAGCATACAGATGGGCAAAAATGTATAGAGTATAGTGTCTACTCACTCTGTATAGGATGAGTATGTTGTGATGCAGTTGTTTTACAATGGATTTTTAAGGAGTTCATTCTCTTAAATGTGAGCCATAAATCTTAGGCATGTTTCTGGCAATTCTGCTGATGCATTTCTCTTTAACTTGCCACTTCAATATCTTTTTGATCCCCTGGTTCTTGGCAGTGCGTCATCTCTGTTACTTGAAAATAGCTGTGGGATCAGGTTAAGTATTTGTGTAAGTTGTTGTTAGGCACTGGAAGAGGCTGCCCAGGGAAGTGATGGAGTCACCATCCTTGGAAGTGTTTAAAAAGCATATAGATGTGGTACTTAGGGACATGGTTTAGTGGCATCATGGTGCTAGGTTAACAGTTGGACTCGATGATCTTAGAGGTCTCTTCCAACCTTAATGTTTCTGTGATTGAGCGATCCTGTATTTAACACTATCATATTGTTTCTCTAAGTGGTCTTTGTCCCCTTTCTCTTTCTTCTTCCTGGCAGATTCTTTGTTTACTTGCTTTAGACATGCTTCAGGAATTTGTCTGGGTTTATGTCTTTGTTTATTTGCTTTTCCAATTCCATCATAGCTCTCTAGATTTCATTCTTACATATTGACTGCTGTAATTTATTTTCTTCTTCATCAGCAGTATTAGTCTGAATGTTCTTTTTCTGAGGTCTAGTGTATTGAAAAATCATGTTTAAATTTTTTCACTCTATTATTAGGACCATCTGTGTTCTTTGAGTGTAGGCCTTCTGCAACAACTGGAGGCTTTTAAGTTTACTTTTGAGCAGAAATGCTTTTAACCTTATTTCTCTTCTGAATTTAGCATAATTAAGCTAGGTTCTGAAGGTCCAAATTGTGGCCACTAGTGTCAAATATAGTTATTATACACTTCTTGGATATGCCAGCTACCTCTAAAATGCTCAATGCTGACCCTTGGTTACAGTTTGTAAATGAAGCAATTAAAAATAATAGACTTAATTACCTTTAGTAGTAGTAGTAGTACTGATATTATTAGTCTCAACTTTGTGTGCTCAGTGTTCTCCTCAAGTGTGGAAGAGAAATGTAGTTTGCCTTGTAACCTCATTGTAGTCTAATGGCTTGGGTCTGTACTCCTGAAGGTTGAACAGTGTAGTGTGTTCTCTGCTATTCTTTCAGGATAACTGATTACTTTCATCTACCTAAAAACTAGTTCCTTCTCTGTGGCCAGATGCTGATTTTTGTTCAGTAGCCTTTTTTACTTTTAACATACCTAGTTTGCCTAAGTCCTATTCTGTTGCTGTATCTTCTGATTTGACATCATTTCCTTTAAGCTCTTAATATTGGTATAGTACATTTATATTAATTTTTTTAAATGTGCATATTTAAATTATTCAAAGTACTGGTTGCTTGAAACTTGCTCTTGTTTTTGTGATCTCAACCTGTCCATCTTCCAATTCATCTATTTTCTTTTTTCCCTAGAAGTACTAATTTTTATAACTGTTTCACTTTGATAGTGCAGTAGCCAGGCTAGTTGCAACTTACACTTACAAGAACATGCAGCCTCTGCATCATACGGCATTTTGTCTTTTAATAGCCCTTTTGCATTACAATATTAAGTAGAACACTATGAATACTGCCAATTTTTTTCCATTAACATCTGATTGAATTCTTTGGCCTCAACTCAGGAAAGCACTTAAATACATTTTAATTAGTGTTTTAAGTATATACTTAAAATTGAGTACCTTCTTACACCATGCCTTGAGTAGGAATTGTCCAGATTGTCCTTTGGTGTTGCCTTTCTTCTGATGTTTTGTTTTCCACAAATATGAGAACGTAGTACTATTAACTGTTTCTGGGCCTGATATTCTTTTACCACCTCCAATGGACTGAGAAGAAGTTTTAGAGAAGTTTGCTATCATTCACTTTCTGTTGCTGTCTTCTGCTGGTGTTAGTGAGCATCATAAACTTCTTTTTCAAAACTGATGTTTCTTTGTCTGGTTATTGTTTACAGTGATATGCAAATAATTTACTGACTTACCAGTTGTAATTAAAGCCATGATAAAAGAATGCTTCCAGTCCTGGTGGTGTGGGGGTTTTTTGAGATTGTTTCAGTAAAGTTTCTGAAAGCAGGTGTAGCCAAAAGCCTGATTGGAGGGAAACAAAAGACCATAAGGGCCAAAATGACAGTAGCAGCGCATATGAGTGCAAAATTGTGATGTTCAGCTGGGAGGAGGAGATGGAAAGGAAGACAAGTACATGCCTTTTGAATTAGAGCTTTTGGAGCATTTATTACTGTTCCCTGATCCATGGTTATCTTGACAATGTTTAGCTTAAACTTGATTTTATCCAGAGATACATAAATACTTGTGAAAATTAGGATAACCTTCTAGTTTTGCCTATCAGCTTGTTCCAGTGTCTTCAGTGCCCAGTCTGAGGCAGGTGAAATGCAGTTGGGAGTGGAGATTTGCAAAATTTCTGCAGGGATGTGATATGTCTGGCTGAATCAGAACCTGATGGTCTTTGTGAAATCCTGAAAGTAGACTGTAACAGTATATATAAACCTGCTTGGTTTTTTGCCAGTCTGCAGTTGCTTTTAAAAGCTGTTTGACACTGAGCATTGTCAGATGGCCTCTAACAGTGAATTATTTCAGAGATTACTCGGCTACAAAAGTTCCATGTAAGCTATCATTATCTTTGAGTGATGCATAAACCAACCCATGAAAGTGTAGAAGTCATTCTTTAGACAGAGCCATCATTCTTTCTTTCATTTCATTATGTGAAAACACTACTTGAAAAGTTCTTATTGAAGGTTTAAGTAAGAATATACTGTGTTCTGCCTGGTCTTTTTGGTGAATGAATGTGTTCTTCTCCAGAAGTGCTTCTTTACCTGCACGGCCACATAGTCCCAATTTGATGCTGTTAGACAACAACCTGAACAATTTAGGTCAGTCTGGTTCTGAACTCTTTCTTCTGAAAATTTTTTCTTTGAATTTTAAATCATCTAAAACCCCATCCTTCAGCATATTTTCCACTTTGTACCAGCCTGTTGTATAGTATCCTATTTTCTTTCTAGAAAAGAGAAGGTAAAGACAAACCTAGGCTTTGTGCTTTATAAAACTCAGGTATTTTGGCTCAATGGGCATGTTGCAAAAACCTTGTTTCAGTACTCTGGATTTGATTTTAAGTTCCATGTTCAAGTACAATTAGAAAGCTTAGTGGAAAGCCTAGTTAGAGCTAACAGGTTTTGTTTTGCACTATACTGAAATAAAGGTTTCAGGTTGTTTTATGGAAAAAAATGGTTACTTGTGTGGTTACCATTAAGCTTTCCTCTGTTACAACTTTTTAAGGTGATGTGCATCTGTCTTCCACCTTGCGTTCTGGCAGACAGATAGGGTTCTTTTTCTGTCCTTTGAGGCATTTTGAGGAAGGGAGTGTGTGTGAATGGATGTTAGGAAATTATGTACTCAGAACTCCTCTGATTCCTTGCAAAATTCCCCATCAGTATGAGAGATTGTATCCCCACAGTTGTTTCCTTTAACCATTTTTCAGTTCTTCAGGTTTGCTGCCTTTTTATTGCAGTTTATAAAGACCTGTCAGATATTGATGCCTTTTCATGCTGGCAAGGTGTCCTAAACTGATCTCAGAATCTGAATGTAGTGTTTTGAGAGCATATTCTTAAAAATATCATTTGTTTTGTTTTGAGAAGCTGTCATATATATGTCTGTGTGTGTTTGTTGTGTGCTTCATAGATAGATGTATGTAAGTATGATCTGGATAACTCCTTGTAAGAATATATGGATTATATTTAATTATAGCTATGCTGCATTACTCAGGTATTAGGATGTTGTTATTATTATTGGGTACTTATTCAGTCCAAAAGTAGTTTCTGATTCAATTAATACTTCCTCCATTTTTCACACAGACAGCTTTAGATGCAGGCAGAGATAGCAACTGTCCAGGAAGGCAGAGTGGCAGGGTTAGCAAAACACTTCTGGTAATGGACAAACATAACTCTGCTGCATTCTTTAGCCTGTGACTCAATGTTAGGCCTTTAGTTTGCTGGGGGAGGTGGAAGGATAGTTGTAGTCGCATGGAGCTAAGTTGCATTGCCCTTCTCCAGCCTCAACTGTCACGCTGCAGGGCAGGTTTTTTGAGTTCTGGCTTGGCCTGGATGGAGGAGGTCAAAAGGTAGTGACCTGAAGTAGCGTGCCTGGACAAGTCTTCTGACATGATCCAGATCTAAGGCAAAGAGCACTGAGCCCATACTTACTGCGTGTACGTATGTATAAAATTGTGGTCGTAGCCTTAAAACAGAACTGTGTCGTGGCTAGACTTCTCAGTAAATTTGATTTGTAGTGCAAACAGACCCATCACTTAGTTGATTTTTTTCTGACCTGGAGCTACAAGTTCTCAAGATTTCATTATGAATCTCTCAGTAGTGGTTGTCTGAGATTTTTCATGTGCTTCTGTTACTGTAGTTATTTCGATGCTATATTAGCTTAAGAAACAACTTTAATCTCAAAGACTGAAGAGAATCTGAATGTTTGTGACACAAAACAGTAACCAAATAAGAAGAAAGTCCTATATAATGCTTTTCTATGAACCCTTTCTTTATATTCTCAAAGCACTAAAAGTTCTAAGGAGAATGAAGAATGGTCATTGTTTGGCCTTGCTCATTTGCCTAACATCTTTCTAGTTTTCTTGGTCCCCAACATATAATGCTGCACGCCAGCAAGGTGGAATGGGCAGCTGTCTGTACCTAGATTACCTTTTTGTCATCTGAATCCAATACCATCCCCACAGAACATCATAAATATGTTTCACAAAAACATATTGCTTAGTGCTTTCTGTGGACTTCAGGATCCTGTGACCTCTTCAGGTAGGTCTGAGTAGACATATCCAGCCTTTTCTCTAATTGAGGAGCACCTAGATATGTGGATTTGCATTTATTCTTGAGGCTGACTCTTGCTATTTGTAATCAGAATAGGAACAGCAACAAGATGAATGGTGGTTCTTTCTAGTGATGACCATTAAAGATACACTTAACAGTTTGTACTGCCAAGAGGCATGGTGAGGCATGGTTTCTTGTGCAGTGAGAATGACTCCCCTATTTATGGCCTTGTTCCTTGAAGTGTAATGAAACTTGAAGCACTTTTTTTGCCTCCAAAGCAGCAGTTTCCAGGGCTCTGTGCCCCGCCATGTTCTAAATGTGCCAATTCTGTTCTTCTCATTTATATTTGCTGTTGGTATTCCAGGCAGTTTGCATTCCTGTAAGAAGTTTAGTATTCATTACTCGTAAATCGTGCCTTCTCTGTACTTATTTGTGCCTCTGCCTCTTCTTGTTTAAAACTTGGGTGCAGGCTCAGCTCTTGGTGGAGCCATTGCAGGCCACAGTTTCCTCAGTGACAATTCCTTTCTTGCTCAGAAGCCTAAAAAGCTGTTGAGATGAGTTTGGACTGAAATCTAGGAAATCTCTTATGTTTTCTCCAGCCTGTTGAAAAGGTCAGCTTTTGCATCTGAGATGGAATTTCTTATTTCAGCACTCACCTGCTTTTTTTTCTGTGTGTCTCTCTCTCAGCCTGTGCTTTTGCAGACGGGAATGGAATTTTTTTTTTTATGCTTTTTATACCAATATATCCAACTGCTTATTGAGCTTCATATTTCAAAAGTAGTCTGCATCTGTTGGTCTTGTAACACCCTGAAGAATAGATGTTATTTGCTTTTTACTGGCACAGAAAGATCTGAGTTACACACTTCGGAAAATAAATTGGTACAGGCCTGATTTGAAGCTACGCAGCATTGCTGTTACTTTGTTGTCTTTGCTGCTCTGGAACTATTCAATACTCCTTGCTTTATAAAATAGCCCTTTCAAACACCCTCACTAAGCTCAAAAGAGACCAAAAGTTGTTCAGGACAGAGTTCCAGCTAAAATTTAAATAATACACTAGCATCTCTTTGTTTCTTTCCTTCTGCTTTAAATACAGTGCTAATGCTTCACAGAATGTTGTACAACAGTCAAAAAGTTGAGCCACAAGCAGTTTTTCAGATTTACCCTTCCCAAACTTGCTATTCAAACCAGTGATACTTTCAGTCCATTACCCAGCTCAAGCAAAGGGGAAGGACTTTTCTTTCCAAAGCAAACAAGAAACCTGAAAACAAACAATACCCACCCACCCCCACCCCCCCAAAAAAAAGAAAAGGCTGGGGGTCAAAAAGAAAAAGACCCCTGGATTTTCAGGGGGAGAGGGAATTTTAGAGTTTTGTTACAAGACCTACAAGCCCATACATAGAATGTGGTCAACTGTTACTGCTAAATTATATCTTGACATCGCCCAGCTGTACCATTGGAAAATGCTGAGAACACTTGGTGGATTTAATCACCCTTCACACAGACAGTTTAAAGCATTAGGAAAGCACAATACTGAATCCCACAACACTCTTATGGAGTAGGCATTTTGCCTGCTCTGAAAATGGGGCACAGAAGAATTTGTTGTATCAGTAAGCAGTCACAGCTTCTTAGCATCAGAATCAGGATTAGAAAACATGCAACTGGACTTCTGCTCACTCCTGTTCTCTCTTGGGAATGAATTGAAGAGTTAATGGTAAAAGAAAAACTCTGAAGTAGTTGTTTCTTTGCAAATATATTTAGGGACAAAAGGATAAAGTGGCAAGAGACAAGTCTGTGATCACATTTCACTTTCATGCAGCTCCTTTATTGGCAGTAAAATCAGACCTGCATTAAGTTTTATTCAGTCTGGAATAAAAACTAAGCAATATTAATAAAATTTTAAATGAAAATGTAGCTTGTCAGGCTAGTTTCTATGCTGAACTGAATATCTAATGGTCTGGAGGAGGAGACAAATGTAAGAGGCAGCTGGAGTATAAGCCATCCATTACATGATATTGATTTCATACATGGAATTTTAAAGCTTGGTACAGCAGACAAGGGTTATTAAGAAAAAAATTAAAATAACATTTTTAAGAACATTTTATTGTAAAGCAAATCATAGTTATCCTTATTTAGACTCAAGGAGTAGCCAATGGCAAAAGAATTTTATTGGATTAATAGCGCTGCTGCTGCAAATCCTTTTCTAGTTGATACATGTTTTGATGATTGTAGGAATCAGACAATGTAACTAAAGAGATATACGCTGTAACTGCCATTCTGCCTGCAGAAGCTGTATGTCTTCATGCCACAGGGGACATTTTGCAAATTAGCATCTGTTTAAACGTTTAAAGAATCACAGAATCTTATGATCATTGTGGTAGGAGAAAACCTCTGAGATCATGAGTGCAACCATCCACCCAACACTACCATGCCCACCACTAAAGCATGTCCCTAAGCACCGTATCTACATGGTTTTTGAACACTCCCAGGGATGATGATTCCACCACCTCCCTGGACAGCCTGTTCCAATGCCTGATAACCCTCTTGGTGAAAAAATTCTTCCTAATATCCAGTCTGAACCTGCCCTGGTGCAACTTGAAGCCATTTCCTCTTGTCCTATCACTTGTTACTTGGGAGAAGAGACTGACCCCCACCTCACTAAAACCTCCTTTCAGGTAGTTATAGAGAGAAAGTTGGTCCCCTGTGAGCCTCCTTTTCTCCAGACTAAACAACCCCGGTTCCCTGAGCTGCTTCTCATAACGCTTGTGCTCTAGACCCTCAGTAGTGGAGTCTTGGTTGTGGTTTCTTCAGAAAGCCTTTGGATGAAGCTGTTATGACAGGGTCCAAAGAAGATGTGTGATCCTGGGAATTTTAACAGCAAGTCTAGGAGATGATACCAAAAAAATGTTAACTGCAGTGAAGCATTAATCTAGAGCTGCTGCAAAATTTTAGTTGGTTGTCCTGAAGTTTTTCTCTGCTGCCTCTATGTGTAGTTTGTAGGACGTGCAGCAAAGCTCAAAAGATTTGACCCAGCTGTGTTCTCTTCGGTTCATTTGAATGAAGGGCAAAATATACTTAGCTCTGTTTACTTATTAAAGACACGTGCTTTCTGACTGGTAAATACCAGAAATCTTGTACCATTTCCAACATTTTCCTACAGTTCAGTATCACCAAAGGTGTCACAGCCTGTTTTTATTCACCTGACATCAAGTCTCAGCATTTCTGTAGTTCTAGTAACAGTTGTAAAGATAATGGTGTACTCAAATAGCTGAATAAATAAGGTGGTTTTTTTTTTAAAAAAATGCTTACAAATATTTACATAAAAACTGAGATACCAAACCCAAAGAACAATAATACAGGCAAATCCGATGCAATTTCCAGCAGAGTGATTCTTGATAATCACCAACTTCCCAAACAAATTTTAAGAAGAAAATTAATACCTTTGGGTTTGAATTTATTTGCGTTTGAAGGAATTTCACTGTTATCAGTCTTAGTTTAATTTGTCTTAGTACTGGGAAAAGGTTTGCCAAAACAACCCCATAGGACTGATCCTCCCTTCAACAGAAGAGATAACGTGCTGCTTCAGTGCTGCCTTGTGCACATACTTAAGCAGTGACCTTGAGGACATGGGTTTCATCCCAAGAGGTGAGAAATTAGCTTGAGTATAGCTTCATGGGTCTGTGATTTTGTTTGGACAATCTCAAATACTATTTTTCCCTGTTAGACAAAGCCAGAAAGGGATGTGTTATGCTGTGATCTCAGCACAGTAATGACTCTCTGCATTTTTCTGAGTTCATTTTCCATCTTGTGTCCTAATTTTCAAAGACACTTCTAGTGATTCATATTTCCAAGGAAAGTACACTCCAATTTGAGTGAGCTAGGTAGGTAAATAGAAATTTGTCTTTGTAAATTATGACATCAACACCAATTTTATTGGGGAAATACTGACTAACTGTATTTCCTAGTGAAAGGATTTAGCAGAAATAGGATACAGAGGCCGAGACAATGCAGCTGAAATTCCAGACTATCTCAAGCCACAGAATTATTTAGTTTTTCCCCCCAAATATTGAAGAGAAGAAACTCGGCTGCTTTATGTCCCCTCCCCTCTTCTTTCCTCTGGATTATATCAGATCAGACATGTTTGAAAACCAGTCATGCACACACATGTATTTTTTTTTTCTATTTTATTATGGAGTATTTATCTTACTTATAGACAATTTTTTTCATGTGTTCTTTGTGGAAGAAGCATTTAGGATTATCTAACTACTGACTAGCAAGGCTTCATAAAATGCTATGGCAGCTTTCAGAAAATGCTGATAAAACTTCCTAACACAGTGCACCATTGTGTGTTTTGTGTAGGTTATGGGGGTTTTTTAGGAAAAAAAACCTGCTTCAGAATAGTTTATAAAAATGTATTGAACATTATAAGTGGAAGGATGTTTAAGTTTAAAGCTTTTACCATCTAACTTTGCAGGTTTAGGAGACAGGAGAAATACAACCAAGCAATTTTCTTTTGCATAGAAGTATTGCACTGCGTAAGAGGTGTGTTGCTATTTTACAAATCTCAAAAGCTAGATGGTAAAACCTAACATCTTTTAGTCTAATTTTTAATCTATTAAACTAGTCACCGATACAGCAGAAAAATACTACCCAGCATTAAGACTGGTGTGCTTAGTTGTACCTGATTATTTTGTTATGTTTGTTGGATTTTAAGGGAGGCTGAAGCTACTGATAGTTTTGAAATACTATAATATAAATATTTCTGGTAGAAATAGATTACTGCCTAAGTTGCAGGTTAGGGTGCAAATGCAATCAGTGTCTGAAAATGTCTAAGAGGTAATGTTAATGCATACCTGCAGCTTGTAGTACATATTAAATTGCAACTGTTCATTCTCACTTGTTCTTTCATACATTTCTGAGCCCTGGGTCACAGGGAAGTGAAAGTGATGATGACTTGGGAGGCTCTTTCTTTCAGCAGCTGAGTGTTTTGTTTTCTGGATAGTTTCTGTTTTACGACCCTTGCAGTTACAGAGGATTATAACTGAATTTTGTTCATGAGAATACTTTGAAATCAGTAGGGTCACAGTGTTCACTAGACGGGCCTCCGTTACACTAAATAATGCTTTCAGTGCCTTGTTTGTTCCTGCTTTCTTAATAGCCTTCTCATTTGGTAAAAATTATTGGTAAATAATACTGGTTAAAATATTGGTAAAAATTTAGGGCCAAGAAAATGATCAAAAGGCTGGAATACCTCTCCTATGAAGAAATGCTGAGAGTCTGGGGGTTGTTCTGCCCAGAGAAGAGAAGGCTCTGGGGGGACATTATTGCGGCCTTTCAGTACTCAAAGGGGGCTTATAAGAAAGATGGGGACAGACTTTTTAGCAGTGGCTGTTGTGACAGAACAAGAGATAATGGTTTTAAAGGAGGGTGGACTTTTACTAGAGATGAGGAAGAAATTGTGCTGAAACACTGGATAAGATTACCCAGAGAGGTGGTAGATGCACCACCCTGGAAACATTCAAGGTCAGGTTGGACGAGACACCGAGAAACCTGAAGAAGACTGAAGTTGAAGTTGCTTACTGCAGGGGTTTGGAACTAGATGATCCTATAGGTCTCTTCCTTAAAGGTCATTCTGTGATTCTGCATTGGTTTGACTGTTAAGCTTTTGTGCAGTATCAGTTACTCTACAGACCTTTTAAACTGCATTAACCAAACCGGGGAATGGGAGTGTGTATCCAAAATCCCTGTTATACCCTGTACTCAAAATCTACTGACTGTTATAGACACTGAAATAAAGCTACATGATTATCTAAATGTAGCCTTTATAGACAAGTATTAAAATCCCATCCATGTCTGAAACATGTTCAGTGAAAGGCAGCAGCTACCATAACACAGCGAGAAAAGTAAATTTCTCTAACAAGAGATTTCCTTCTCTGATGCTGATAAAGCTTGTTGAGTAGAAGACAATGTAAGCCATGCAATGCTGTCTGGTGGTGGTGTTAGTGGTAACCTGCCTGTAAAGGTTAAATGAATAGATGAGGAGGAGCAAATATTCCTGTAGTCCTTTCTTGCCTGCCTACAAAGTAAACAGAAAGGATCCAGTGCTGCAGGGCAGTCAAGGAAGTATGGTTTGCAGGGGATTTAAAAGTAATGTTGGTGGGATTTCTAGCACAGCCTAAAAAGGCTTTCTGCTGCTTCCATGAGGCACCAAGGAGCAGTCTGAACTAACACTGTCCTCCTTCTAAAAGGGTTGGCCTAGAGTCATGATGTGGGATAAGGTGCAGCTAGAGAGAGAGTGTTGTAAAAACCGTTCAGCAAACCTGTAAATTACAGTAGCCCATTGAGCTGTTTGAGTTTGCATCCAAGAACCAGCCAGTCTCCTGTGACCCATTGCCTTGAAGGCTTGAAGGAATTAATTGGAAGGAATCTGAGGAATTAATGGAATTAATGACATTGACTTGTTCCTTATATGCTATGCCTCTCCAGACCTGAATATGTATGGTACTATAAACAGTCTTTCTGATGTGCTTGTCAAAACACCAAAGTCTAATAAAAATGTTGGTACATGGATTATCAGCTTGAAATAGGCCTTTGTTAGGAGTTTTTCATTAATTTAGTTCATGCTCGTATTTAGTTATGAAAAAACATAAAAAACATATAGACAGATATAGAAGAATTAAATAAAATAAACCCAAAATATAGAAAGAATTCTAAATAGGCTAGGTAGATATTACATTGTCCTGAGGTGTCTTAGAGTGCTCAGGTGAGTATAAGCCCTTCCAACTCTGCTGTTTAAGTCAGCGTCTGAGTGATAGCAAAGACTTGTGGTACCTTTTAGGCAGTTTGCTTAGCATCAGAGCATCTGTCTCTACAATAGGGGTAGCAATATATTTATTCCATCAGAAGGTAGTGAGATTTAATGTCACAGAATTTATGTAGGTCTGGGTAAATTTGAAGTCCTGGAAGAAGCAGGGTAGGTGTATGGCAGAAGGTCTGAACTCAGGGAGTGAAAAGGGGCCTTCAGTTTGCTTTCTGATCTGCTAATGAAAGCTAAGAAGTGCCAATTAACTAAACTAGATTTTTTCATTGAGAAAAAAGTAAGCATGAACTTTTACTTCCTTGCAATCCTATTAAAGAGTAGATGTACTCAGCTCTGCCCTCAGCCTGGAGAAATGCTGGAGCAGAACTGAAGTTCTGGACTACTTTGCTGATGTTTCAGACAACCCCATTTCTTCCCCACCCTTCAAAACCAAACAAATTAAACCAGCTGTGAATAACTTTACTTATTTATTCTTTTACAAGACAATTTGGCATTTGTCAGAAAACTCCCTTTTAAGTGGTGGCGTTTGCCACTTGGAGAGTGTAGCAGGATTTGGCTGTAAAAGTTGTGATCTCCTGTGAGATGGTCCGTGCTGGCTTTGCCAGTGTCAGACCCAGCTCTTACTGTGTTCCATCGCTAGCTACACAGGAGAAAGCTCAATGCAGAAAGCCATCATTATGCAGAGGCTGGAGGGGAGGGTGGAGGAGAGGGAAGGTCTCTTGGAAACTAACCCTGCGCTCGGGGCGACTGGCAGGGTATGAAGGAGGGTGGCAGTCCCTCTGGGGGAGTGTCTTACATTTGTCTCTGCAAACAGGTCTGTGCAGGCTGCTGGCTGTGAAGGCCTTCCAGGCACACAAACCTTTCTCACCAAGGAGCACAGCACGAGGGTGCTGCAGTGTGGATTTTGAAGGTTACGTTTGTGTTGGCTTCGTTCCTTGTTCACAGAGGAGGAAAGGCTAAAGACCTCAGGCTATCACTGGGTGGTAGCTATTTCAACTTGAAGACATGTAGCTGCCTGAGAACAGCATGCTTTTGTTTTGTTTTGTTTCTTTTTTTCTTCTGGTGGAAGTTTTATTAATTCATTGTGATTATTTTTAAGCAGCTGGCAGAGATGTGAATAGATGCTTTACTTCTCCAGAAGGCTTATGGAGTAGAATTGCATAACTTTGTACTTTTCCTATTCCTTTATATGTGAAGCAAAATAAATTGGATGTAAATACAGTGGCTGGTCTCTAAAAGATTCCTTCGTTTTTTCTGGTTCCTATTTATACCCAGTGAAATCCAGTGACTATAAAATGGCCTCTGCTGCTATGAATTGCCTCACTGAGGGAGGAAAAAGGAGAGCCCATGACAAAGCAGGAGACGGAAGTCCTGTACTAGGGGCTTTAGTAAAGTTGCAGCTAACAGTAATGTGTCCTGACCAACAGGTTTCAAATCTGTGAAAAGGTAGTTGTGAGCCTTCCAGAGAATCATTACTTTCCTCTTTCTATGCTGTTAGACTGTCTGATTGCCCTGTTGTTTTCTTTGGATCTGTTGAAAATAGGTACAGATGAAATTTCTCTGAGGCAAGGCCAACACTTGTTGCTAGAGATTGCTTATAGGATTAGGAAGTATTTCTTCATAGGTTTCCAATGGTTTGTGTGTACATATTTGCTATTCATGGAATTCTGATGACATTGGTTGAGATGGGAATTCAAACAGCTCTTGGCACAGGGACATCTTTGCCTTTAGTCAGGGAAGCTGCTGTGCCTTTCTGCCTGAAAACAGCTGTCTCCTTCCCTCTAGTGTGAGCATCAGTGTTACAGCCAATGTCTCTGTCATGTGTAAGCAATGTGGCTGTAATGGGTACTTTTTCTTTCAACTGGTTTGAATGAGCAAGAGTTGTCAAATGTGGGCACTTGTCTGTTGCTTACGTCTGCAGTGAAAGAGTTTCATGCATTCTTTGTTAGGTACAACCATTTTAGTACAATATGTAAAATTACTTTTGAGTATCTTTGTTAGTTAGGCCTTGATTAAATACCAGAAGTGGTGTTTGACTTTGAGCATTGGAATTTCATTTACTGTAAGGCTTTTTGCTTCTGATGTTTAGGCTCTATAGAGTGCTTGACATTATTTTCATTCTTCCCTACAGAAACCCAAGATGCTAAGGCTGGTGGCCACTTAGCTTGGGAGTACAGGACACCTACGGGGATGAGTAGTGTGTGGGTGTGGTGAATTGCTTGCATTTGAGATGATAAACTGTTGGGTTTCCTCTTCTGTGTTTGGTTTATAAGAGCTAAAATAGTTTACATTTTCTAAGAATGAAGATATGTGTATATATTTAATCTCATATCATAGTAATAGTTGTGATCTAAATATGTTTGATTTGGTCCTCGAGCCCAGAACAGTCTTGCCTGAGCAGAGGCTTTTCACTGGCGAAGCTCTCTATCCCACAAGGTGAGCCCCTGTGGAACATTGCTGCAGTAGTCAGCCTTGAGTGCCCAGTAGCTGTGGGCACTTGAAATTCTCTTTAAAATTCTTATTTTTTTTTAGGACCTCTTGGTATTGCAGTGCAGACTTTTACTTTTTCTTTCTGTAACTCTGATTTCACTGAAAATGCTCAGTTTTAAGGAAGATCCTTGTGAATATTAGGTACAAGTGTGGCTGAAGTCTTTTGACAATTTTTGACAGCTTTTGTGGAAAATGCCTACAGGTGCTGAAGAAAATCTCTGTGAAGATATAGGAGTTGAAGAAAAAGCTAGTTTAGTGTGTAGCTTAGATGAAGATCACAAATACCTTATTACTGTGGCAGATGGTAGTATTTTAGGGTTGTTCCTTGAGCAGACTGATGCCAGTCTTGGGGAGCTGTAACAGGTTCCCTAGGAGAAGGCTGCAGTTCTCACAGCTGTTTTGAGGTGTGCTGCTTCCCCCTAGTTTTCTCATTGTTCCTTTTTTCAGTTTCCAGGATTGCTGCCTGTCCCATCTGGCTTTGTGGTAGTGCTTGACGCACTTTCCTTTTGCTAGTGCCTCAGCAATAGTCACCATTGTTTCCACCCCTTACTGGCCGCTTGAATGCCTCATCAAAAGCTCTGTGCTGCAGGGAAGGGGAGAGGTGCCTTCTCAGGGACAGGTGTGAAGAATGGCTGTACTTGGTGCTTTCTAGTGGCATTGCTTGAATACAGTGAAACCCACAAAATACATGGACTAATAAGGGTGGAGTAATTTGGGATTATTGTAAGTGTCCTTGTGCTTGCTCTCCCAGCTCAATAGGAAACCTTTAATAAGAATTTTCCTAAATAGCATTGCATGCGAAATGGGGAGTTTTGCTCTGTTCTTGTAACAAACAGCCATTTCATGAGAGAGTGGAGGGTTTTGCCTCTTGGTACATTCCAGAAGACTTTATACCTTTGCTGGTTACTGATTGATAGTTCTGTGCTGAGCTGTCTTTAATTCTGCAATAAACTAACACAGAGATCAGGACCACAATTTACAGAAAATGACTTATTTACTCAACTGCATTTACAAGGACGACAGTCTGATTTAGTAGCTTCAGTGTGGTCCTAGGAAGGGCAGGAGGAGTACTTGAAAAATTTTACTGTGTAAATAACCAAACAAAAAATAGTTTGCTTATTCTTCTTTGTGAAGCAGTCATATTTCAGTTCTTAGGCCAACTCTCTCCCAGGACCTGCAGTGGCTTTCCGCATATGCAGGAACAGTGCTACTCCTAACAAATGAGAGTTCGGGGAGTTTAGGCACCTCAAATAAGTATTTTTACTTTTCTAATGTGCTTTCAGAATACTGGCATCTGCTGAAGTCACATCAGTGGAAAGAGATTTGGTTTTCACAACAACATGTAAAGATTTCAAGAGAATATATGCAGCAGTGTTGTCTTAAAATTAGCAGTGTTGGTCTTAAAAATAGCAAGGACCTGTCTAGAACACGAACACTATTTTCCTTGAGAATTTCTTGTTTCCATTTTTTTGCAGGTGTCAGCACCTGTAAAAACTGGGGAAGTAGTGAGAGGAGTAGGCAGTTTTTTCTAAGGTTAATTTTTCTAAAATTAGGAACTTAAAACTGTGTTCCCACTGTCTCCTTGTGTTTATCTCCAGGTTTTCTAACTGTAAGGAAAAGGGTTCTTCTTGCTGTTGTAACACTTCTCATTGTTCAAAGAGGTTATTTTACAGTCTAAGATTGCTACGCTGAAGGAAAAGTCTTTGTAAGATTGGGAAATTGTGTGGTCAGTCAAATGTATAGTATTTTTAATAGTAGACTTTTCCCCAGAAATGATTTTGAAATTTGGATCTAAGTGAATTTCTACTGTTTGTAATTCTGTCAGAATTGGAGGGATGAGAACTGTAAATTTTCACTTATTAAATAGCTGGCTTAACCAGTTGCAATGGAGTAGACCGGAAGGTTAAAGGCAGTAGTTCAGTGAACTCTCTGTAGGAGACTGCGTGGGGCAAGTTTCCAGTGTTACAGAGCTGTCTAGCTGAACTTCTTGTGTTTTTATTCCTCTTCTAACAGTGGAGAATGTTTTCCATTCATGCACAGTCACTGTCAGAAGAAGCCCTATTTTCTTTGTTCATCACAAAGTAGAAACAAAAGGCAACGGCACAAGCTCCGTACCTGTTGCACATGTCAGGACACAGTTGTTTGTGGAGAGAGGTAGTGGCTTTTGTGACTCTTCGTGCCTTAGTGGTAAGGAAAGTACATCTGGTAATGGAAGTACTTTGTTCCATTAGTTGATGCTGTGGACAGGAGCTCCTTTTAATGTACTGGGTATTTTATAAAATATGATGTATTTTAAAAACCTACGTGTTACAGTATGATAAGTAGAATATAGGTGGAAGCTATGCTATCGGTAACAGTGTCCAGTAGCTGTCAAAAGGAACCACACAGAGGCAACTTTTCCCTGCCTACCTAGTGTGAGGACTTGGCAGGTCTCCTGTAATAAACAGGGTAAATTGGATCTGTACTTTAAAGGCAGATCTCCAGTGAAAAATTAAGTGCTGTTGCTAATTATTTGCAAAACACTCTTTCTAGTACATTTGGTTGGACTTGTGACCTCAGCCTGTTTCCAGGTGCTGTTCAGCAGTGAGAGATGGTTTCTTTCCAGTGTGGCACCCACCAGACCAAAGGGAGATACTCTAACATTCTTCTTGGTGATTTGTAAGGTACGGCATCTTTAAGGTCAGAGCCAGAACTATATGCTGTGCACACAGGTATGAAGCAATGTGTGAGATTTGGCTGATTCTGTCCACGCACAAATGTGATTACTCATCAGAAGTCACACAGCTATTTTACTCCACTTCTTCTTTGTCTGCCTGTATGTTCTCTCCATATAATTCCCAGGTTTAACCATTCCCTCAGGCACCTATTTGCAGCTCTCTGAACACACTGTACCATTTCAAAGGGTAGCAGAATGGAGTGTGTGTCTTTCAGGTTAGGGAAGGAGACTTTGGGGAAAAGTTAATACATTCTTTAGATGTGACACTGGAATCATGTGGTGTCAAGATTCAGGGCTTCAAGTTGAATGTCTTTAGGACTGGGGACTGCTGAAAATGTGAGGCCTTGTTTGAATGCCTCTATTCACTGCCAGAGTATCTGAGACCAAAGTTTTACTTTAGGAAAAACAAAAAAAATACTTTGCCCTTTCCAATGAAGACATGATTGAAGTTTTGAAGATAGGTGTATGTTATGAGGAGCAGCTGAGGGATTTGGGATTGTTTAGTCTGGAGAATAGGTGGCTCATGGGAGACCTTCTTGCTCTCTACAACTACCTGAAAGGTAGTTTTAGTGAGGTGAGGCTCAGTCTCTTCTCCCAAGTAACAAGTGGTAGGACAAGAGGAAATGGCTTCAAGTTGCACCAGGGCAGGTTCAGACTGGATATTAGGAAGAATTTTTTCACCAAGAGGGTTATCAGGCATTGGAACAGGCTGTCCAGGGAGGTGGTGGAATCACCATCCCTGGGAGTGTTCAAAAACCATGTAGATATGGTGCTTAGGGACATGTTTTAGTGGTGAGCATGGTGGTGTTGGGTGAACAGTTGGACTCAATGATCTGAGAGGCCTTTTCCAACCATAGTGATTTTATGATTCTGAGGAGTTCTCTGAATGCCTTAACTCTTTTATTTGAAACTGGAGTTGTATGAGGGCCAGCATTTTTCCTTTTGTTAGTGACCTGTATGTTGTTTGAGCTAGTAAGAGTTTGGAGCACTCTGCACACCTGCAGAGTAAGGTTCAAACTGTGTTGCAGTAGGTGCACAAAGATGGATGTTGGTTGATTGATAACAGGAGTAGCTATACCCAATGGAAGAATTTTGCAATAAGTGAAGCTGCAGAATTGTGACAAGGAATTTGGTGTCAAATTTAATGCTTAGCTAACAGCCCCTTGGCTTGTGCTTAGGGGAGAACCAAATCTCTGTGTTGGCTCTGCAGGCTTGCAGAAAAGAAGAATACTTTTCAGTTGATTCCAAAATAAGCATTCTGTACATGCATATGGCTTTGTCTCAGAGAAAGGGTGCTTATTCAAGATAGTATTTAAACGTGTTTTTAAGCAAATGTTTAACTAACAGTGAAGCCATGGAACTAAGAATACACTTAATTCACATTCTTAGAGCAAGCCAGAGAGGACCATTTATTGGGTAGGACTCTGTATTTTTAAACAGTTTAACAATGTGTCTAGGAGATTGTTAGTATTGAACAGTAATTGAAGGACACATCAGAAGTTGAAATCTAAGTTCAGAAGCATAGCTTGAGTTAAACATAATGGATGGAAGTTTACAGTCATACAGTGAGCAGTGCTGTGGAATTCCTGGTTGAAGAGGAGGCCAAAACAGCTGAAAGGGTTTTTTTTAAATGCTATTGTGTTATTCTTGTTCATTTTTGTTTTGATTTTTTGAAGTCTATTTAAAGTTAATTTCCTTTGAAGGAGAGCTATATGAAATATGATGTGTTTAGGTCTTCTTTTAATTTAAAAAAAAGATCCTCAAGCATGGTAACTTTTCTTTAACATGTGGTGTGTAAATAATCAAATAGACGATGGCACAGTGCAGAGATTATCTTGGCGCAGGTCTGCGATGACTGCATTGCTTACAGAGTGTTTGAGACTTGTGAATGCATGTGATTGTTGCAAAAGCATGCCAATGAAAACTTCCCCCCAATATGTGTGTGTATAAGTTTGGTAGTGTGTTGTTTCCCCACATTTTCTAGTACCAACTCAAGGAAAAGCTTCAGTGTTGTGCCATGTTGTTGCTGTATCTTATGCCTTGTTGCCAGAAGAGCCTTGATGGACAAGTGAGGCTATGGGATTTGTGACACAGAAAAAACAAAGTGAAAACAGTGTTAAAAAGGAAAGGTCTTGCATCCTGTTCCCTATCCTGCCTGACTCTTGGCTGCCCATGCCTTTTATTTGCATTGAACCAGTTTTGATGTTCATCTTATCACTGGGATGAACTCACTCACTAAAATGTAAGATAAATTCCTGGCAAGAAGAAAGGAAAAAGTCACTTTTTCTTCTTTATTAAAATTACTCTTACTTTTTGATCTGATGAACAGGACAGCTAACTATTGCTGTAAGGGGTAGTGTGTACCAGGCCCTTTCCTGTGTGCTTTTGGGTGCTCATAGGTGCACACAGCAGCTCTGGGGGAAACAGCAGAGAGGTATGATGTGTGCCTTGTGTGTTCACTGTTGGCAGTATTACAAGGTGTATCTTAAGAACCTCAGTCTAAGAGTGAGACCAAATGAGGCTGCGATCTACCATGTCTGTGTTCAGTGCAGTGGTCATAAATGCCCAGTCCCAAAAGGTACAGCCTATGGCTAAGTTGAGCAGGGTGGTGATAGTCATCTGAAGTTTGTCTGGAGCTTGCAGTCAGTACCAGAAGACTGTGAGGGACATCATCATCGGGTTCTGAAGGTCTTGAACAGCTGTTGAGTAGATGGAGGTTTGACTTACAAGCTTTTCAATTTAGTCCTGTTGCTATAGCCCATAAAGCTCTCCAGCACCACTGTGCCTGTTCACAAGCACAGAGATGAGTGGGCTGACATGAGCAGGGAGGAAGAGTTGTGGTCTTAGTAAAGGTTGCGGGCTCCATCACATTGTTGGTAGCTCATGTCATGCTGCCGCGATGCCCTGTGGCACCACCACTGTGGTTACAACTCTGTGATCTGATACAGCTCATGTGGGATCTTGAAGCAGAAAAAGAAAATAGAGAGTGTGCTGCCTTATATTACTGGAAGTGTTAGAAAGCAGGAGGAAGCCATGACCAGAGGGAGGGAGGAGCAGTGGAGGGAAGAGCAGGAAAGTTCCTCTTCCATTTAGCAATGGCAAGCTGTTAATTTATTCCAGTAGCATCATGAAACCACAGCCATGGAGTATGGTGTAGGATTCCTTTCTTCCTTCCTCCTCTGTCAAATACAGCTGAAGACAAACCATTCATTTCAAAGAGAGCTTGTTCGGAGTGGAGTCTGTTTCCAGTGCAAGCAGAAGGATCATTCTGGTTCTTTTAAAACAAAACAAAAAAAACCCCCAAGTAATTTCTGTAGTTTTTGTCAGTCTGCAAAGTGGAAACTAATTGTAACTGCAGACACTGCAGCTGCTTAGAGGTCCAAAACATAAGGAGGTAACTGTGCTTATACCTAAGCTCTTCTCACTAAAAGCAAAGTTTGCCTTAATGCTGTTATTAGGAAAAAGTACATGTGGAAAGGTGTAAGAAGCTGTTCATCTCTTGCAAGCAAGACCATTGCTCATGCTGTCAGAAGAGAGCACTGTGTGGGTGCTACAGTCTGTTGTTTATCAGAATCTTGTGATCCTGAAAAGCACTGAAAAATCCTCTCATGTAGAGATAGCCATGTAAAGTTTAGTACTCTTGTGCTTCAGATCGGTGGGGATGTATCCCTACAGCACCTTTCTCCATGGCACAGTGCTTCTGCCAAAGGAAGTGTGTAAGTTGTGCACAAATTCCTAGAGAAATTGATTTCCTATTTGCCTATGAAGAAAATTATACATTTTTAAGAAGCATCAAATTGTTTATTGAAGAATGAAGCTCTTCAGAACAGTAGTCTCATTTTAGGTAGCTGTATGTGTCAACACACTTGTTTTGTATTTCATCTTTTTAACAATGTCCCTTTTCCTGAATTTGTTGTGCTTATCTCTTTCATTTTCTGCAGATAGGTCAAAATTTTCCAAGTGTTGAATTTGCTAAAGGTCAGAATGGAAGATTGCCTGGATGCTGTGCCCTGAGGATTCCAATCCTTGCCCGGGCTGCTCTCTGCCTTCTGGTAGTAGCTATAAAAATTCATTTCCCTTCCCCCTCTCCCTGTCTGTTTGCAGGTTATCTTGACGAATCAGATTACCACATCGTTGAGCAATGGCCTTGCGATCCAGGCAGACCTGGTGTCTCCAGCTGATGATTTGTCCCTGTCTGAAGGTAAGAGATCCCTTCTATCAGAACTGAAACTCTACACTGACACAAATCCACATTGTAACTTGCAGTCTTCTCTTGATGTTCAAGGGTCTTTGAGAGTCAAGTTATCAACATAAAACAGTCAGGGAACAAAATTATTTTTCAGTTTCTTTGAGAATTCATGTATTAAAAAATGAAGTGCATTAACTAAGAGATTTGGCATGTTCTGAGGTCTGGAAATGAATTTGGAAGCCATGTTCAGTTCTATAGCATTTCTCAACATTATACTTTCACTCATGTGCACTTAGAGCATTACTTTCTCAGTCTTCTGAAGAGCTAATACACAGGCTAGGCTACAAATTTGATCTTATCTAATGATTATCAGTGATGCCAAAAATAAGCTCATATACAGTCCTGTCCCTTGCATTATGCCTGTCTGGTTTTCAAGTGCCTCCAACTGCAGCTCTCAATATGAGGTTTTGTGTGGTATCATACAATACTTTAAATCTTCCTGTTTCTTTTTTTGTCTGCACAGAATTAGAGACAAGTACATATTTTTGGGGCAGTTAGAAGAAAAGATAATTCTGAACCAAGATTTGCAAAGTAATATAATAATTTCAGCTTCCCCCACTTGCAAAGAATAGTCAGAGTACCTTCAGTCAGGGACAGATGCAGAGAAGTTAAGAGATCAGTTCATTCAAATATGATGTTAAGCAAGGCTCCTCTTTCCTGCAAAGGCATGATAATTGCAGGTAGACTTCTTGCTTAATATAATACTGGTATTTTCCCCCTTTCTCTCCTTATGGCACTTTCTGGTGGTTCTGATCAGCTTATCTTTGTTCTCATTGGTGACAAGCAGCTCTCTCAAGCTTGTCTGAGTTAATCCAAGAAGAGCTTGATGTCAAAACTAACGACGCAGTGGTTAAAACTGACATAATTTCTGTGAGTCATTTCAGTGGACAAGAGGATGAAGAAATATTAAACAGAGTGTGAAAGAGTAGGAAATAACTTCAGTCCAATGTCTTAAAACTGTTTGGTGTGTTTGCCTCGTAATTTTGTCAGCAGGAGCTTGAGCAAAGTGCAATCCATTAAATCATTTTGGAATTGTTGTGCTTGTGGCTTTTGTTGGATCCATCCATTGCCAAAGTATCTCTGAAGTTCATTGCTTGAATATCTCTCCCTACCTCTGTTAGAAAGAGTGGAAATTTGGTAACTAGATTTGGAAGAGGAAGGCACCATTTTTCATCTTTATAATTTCCTTCTTGGCACAAAGTTGTTGCACATTGTCTTATTAAATGCTCTTGATTGCAGTACTTGTGCTTTTCTTTGTCCTTTACAATTGCTTGGCATGAGCTTCCTCTGAAAGAAAAGGCATAGCTGTCTTTGAGGTGGAAGTAATAACAATATATGCTCTCAGTAAAACATATTTTGTTCTTGTGGTTAAATATTTGAAGATTCTTTGGAAAAAAACATGGAATAGTTGTTATCTTTCCAAGTTTTCCTGCAAATATGAAAGATTTTCAGTGCACTGTACAAGAGGTAGTTCAATAATATTCTGAAATCAGGACTACATAAGAGGTGGTTTGATGATTTTTGTAGCAGTTACAGCCTGTTAATGAAGTTATCATGTTGTGTTTAAACTTTAGCACCATATTTTTCACCTTTTAACCCAAGAATGAGTTAAAAACATCTTGGTCCTTGGTGTGTGTTTTGTTTTCCTTTGTCTCTCTCATTCATTTTAATTAATAGTCTAAAGTGATCAAACTGTGCCAGCATGACAGTTGTTGAAAATGGAAAACTTTGTTTAGCTTCAGAACAAGAACTGCATAGACAGCAGCAGTGCAAGCACCTTCAGTAATTAAAGTTTTGTCAAGGGATGGAGGGGTAATAAACTTACCTTCTCACCCTTCCTTCCCTCTTCTGTCGACTAACATTGACAGCTGTGGCACTTACTTGCTATAGGGTATAAAGGGAGAGCCCACTCTGTCTCCACATTATGTGGTTGTCCCCTTCTGCCTTTCTCATCCATAATATGGCTGCTTCTGGATTTCCAGTTTGCTGCAGTTCTAACCTGTGCTGTCTGCCTGTGAGAAAAAGTGAAATTTCAGGCCCATTCAGAATTTAATTTCTGTGCTTATGTTGCTGTCAAAAGATACAGGTGTGGCCAGTATTTTTCTTGTTTAACATTGAGTTGTTGAGCTGTCCTGAGACAGTCCCCATTATTTTTTTGTTGTAGCTATTGGACAACCTGAAAGTACCAATACTTTAGTCTTCTGAGCATCTTGGATACGTAAGAATCCTCACTTAATGAGCATTCCAGGATTAGTGTGATATTCATAATACTTATTCCTATTCTACAACTGTGGCATCTGTTGGAAAGAGTAGGTAGGTGACTAGCCCAAGTGCACAAAGTGGATATGTTGCAGAGGCAGGAATAGAGGCCAGATTCATGAATGGGTTTTTACTTCAGTCTTCCTTTTCATTCATCACCAACTAAAGCTGAGTTTGAACTAATGACCTAGATGTGAAGGGACCCATAACACATTATTAGTCCTGTAAGCAACTCAACCCCCTTGGTTTGTGTGTGTCTGGCATGTTGTTTTAATCCTATCTGAAACCAGAGTCCAGTCACTGTAAATGGTTTGCTGAAAGGGTAATCTTTCTCAGACAGAGGCAGAGATGAGAATTTCAAACTGAACGTGCTATTGGAAAGAAGTGGAATGTTACAGTGGCTTTTGGGTTTGCTTCTGATTATGCTTTAGAAGGGAATTGCTTGGGTTGTGTGTCAGATTAGGCAAGAAACCAAGGAAGCTGTTCATCTGATGTGTGACAGAAAGTTAATCTGATGAACAAGCTGAAAGGACATTGTCAAGCTGTTTCAGACTTAAAGCTTGTCTTCTATAAAATTGTAATCTAGTGCATGAGAACTTGTGTCCTAAAAATATATTATATTTTTATGAGAACATTAAAGGCTTTATAATGCAGCACTGGCTGTAAAATCCTACCACTTACATAGCAATATAAGAATTCTTGAACTGTTTGTTGGTATTTCTTGTAGGAAATAGTTATATCCAGCTAATTGACAGAAAAAGTAATGAGTTTCCTCAAATTAGTTTGCTACAAATCAAAGTGCTGAATAAAATAACAAAAGTTTCTCTACATGTGGGCAGAGCCCTTGCATTCATTTGGTCTTCACATAATTGCCAGATTGTCATCTGAAGGAGTTAATTAAGGCTAACAGTGTTTTTCGGCTGCTCTAAAATTCTTAGGCATGAGGCTTTCACTTCTTCCCTAGGAACCAAACCCAGATTTTCCTTGTAGCCAAACCATTCTTCCATAGCCACATCTCAAACTCTGTCATCAGAGGGGATAGAGTGGAGGGTAATCTGAATACTGCTTTTACTTTCATCCTTGCTTTATGGAGTAGCCTCTATTTAGCTCTTCCAGTCAAAGACAACTTTGAGAAGCCCTAAAGTTATTTTAGATGGCAGAGATGGTCCCATGAGCCCAGGATTTATCACTAGGCTTGAAGATGTGGCCTGAAGGATTAATGTTTTACTATTTAAACATGTAAAAGTAGCCTTTGCCCAATTAAAATAATTCCTTCAATAATTACAAAAATAGATTTAAGCTGCATTCAGCTAAATGAAGAGTAGAAATGGAGTGCAAATGTCTACAACAAAGTGTTTTGTTAGTGGATGTTTTTAAACAAGTTATATGTGGTTGTGACTGTGCTATATTTGTTATTTTTGCAATGTTCTCATGACTGAGGTGGTCTAATGTAGAGAGTTGTTCGAAATTAATTCTAAGCCTGTGTGTTCCAGCACTAGCCAGACAGTGAAATTTGTATGTTTCATTTGTGTGCCATGAAGATATAGGACAGTATGACCCTCTTGAGGTCCCTTTTAATCCACTAGCGCCTATGCTATCAATGTATCTGCCAGCTGGAAGACCTAACTTCCTCTTGCAGATACCAAACCCAAACTCCATCTTTCCTTAAGGAAGCTCAGGGAGGTGTTGGTATAACAAGAACAGCATCCCCGTCCCAGCATGCATGAAGCATCAAGCAAAAGAAGGAATGCTGTCTCAGGCTCCTTCAGTCTCAGCTAGCACTTTCACATATTTGTTTGGAAAAGTCAGAGTTATTTTGAGTTTAAAGTTGTCTGTAAACTTGTGCTAGCTCTGGGGAGGCCGGCGTTCAATCTTCTGCCATTTGTGTTCATCAAGCTGTTTGTCATAGCATTGTATATTTTTAGTGCACAGTGTGAGCAATGAGTTTAGTCTGACCTTTTCATCTTTGTTGCTGTGATCTTGAATTCTTTGAAGCTGTTGAGCAGAAGTAGACTTTCCTATTGTGGAGACTGGAGAAAAGCTACCATAATAACTCCCACCCACAGGATTTTCCTACTATGGGAGCAGAAGATTTGAAGTTGGAATCTTTGGCTTTTCTTCTTTGCTTTACCCTTTATCTCCTTTCAGATTGTGGTTAAATCATTTTATTCTTCAAGCCTCAGTTTACCATTTTGTTTTTCATATAGGGATATATTTTTAAATTGGAACTCTTTTCTTTTCTTTTTTTTTTTTCATTCTTAATATTTCAAGATACTCCTGTGGGAAAAAACAATGAGTTGACCTGCTGCTCACCCCAGAGTAAGACCAGTTCTGTAGTTTATTACTTTTCTCCCTTTAAATCCCTTTTTCAGTGCTGGTGCCGAATAGAGAGAAAACACTGACAGAATTGCTGAGATCAGAGGCTGTTAGTTGGTTTTGGTTTGTTTGATTATTGATTTATGTATACATTTTTGCTTAAGGTTGGACCTGCAGATGACTTAATAAAAATTGAAAAGAATAGTCTGTGAGAACATAAACATACCTGTTTTGCAGGAAATGTGAACTTATGACTGAAGCAGCTGTTAAACAAGTTTCTAAAACACTTCCTCTTTGTAGTTTAAAAGCTAACGCAGAGTAATGCACAACCTAGTGAAGTGCTCCAGTGTGGCATGGATTTAGATAGATTAGGAACTATCCTAACACTTTGGCATATGTCTGGCCTTTAGTATTTTACCTGAATGCTCTGTAAACCTATTGCAGGCTGATTTACACAATTTTGCTTGAAAGAGGAGGTAGTTTGTCTTGGGTCATTGAAACAGAGGTGTTAGTTAATTAGAATAGTGTTTTAAAAGGACAGTTCATAAATTGATATCCCTTCTTTTTAATATGAATCCAGTCTCACTTCCTGAGACCCAATTATTTGGAAATAGTTACTAAACCCCTTTTATTGGTTACCATTATGGAATAATCTGTATGGAGATTACTAGCCTGTTTATGAAACTCAGGAAATATATGTCATGGTGTAAGATCTTTTGACTGTGACCCCTATTGAGGTTAGTGAATTTTAGATGTGCAAGGAGGCAGTGAGTGCAAATAACACTAGTGGTATTGCCAGATTATTTGGAAGGTGAATTCCTGCAATCAGTCTGTGCCCATGCATGCTGGAGAGTAAATTTCCCAGCTGAGGCTGGTGTGCAGGTGGGAATCCTGAAGACTAAAACACATCCCTGAAAAGGTAATGGAGTTCTCTTCCTGCATTATGGCTTGTCAAGATGTTGAAGTTCTATGGTGTTTTTGCCCTCTACAGTCATGATGATACAGGGAAGTGTAGTGAGATATGCCTGTTTTTACTTTGATATGAATTGCCACTTCTCACTTGATGGTTTGGTTGCCGCTCAGGTGCCAAGGCAACTTCAGGATAGGGAAGCAGTGGGCACCAAAAAAGGAGGGACCTAGATAAAACTCATTAATACATGTTGGAGGGAAAAAGAAGCCTCTTCAAAATAGGATTTTGTTCTTGTGCTTGCATTGTGTTTATGTTACTTTTAACTCCATGTTCCTAGCAGTAGTGGAATCTGCACGCCAGTGCTTCAGTGGAAGGCAAAAAAAAGCCCTTCTGGCTGTTGAGAATGCCTGAAGGAAGTGCACCATCATTACAGGGCCTGGAACAAATGATAATAACCATCAGGGGAAATGATATTGTGATCGTTCCTGCATGCTGCAGAGTTGCGGTGGTATCTGGAGCTGTTAGATTTCATGATAGCAGTGGTCGTGTCAGCCTGTACTAATTTGGGTGCTGTGTTTCAGCAAGTGGGAAGTGGTGATATAACAACATCCAGCCAAATCCTAACGGCTTTGTAATCAAAAGATAAATCTTTCAGTAGAACAGTGTTGCAGTGACTGTATATGTCTAGGGAAGTTTCAAGCTGAATGACAGTTGCATAATCACTTGATCTGGACTACGAAAAGGTTGATAACTGTCAGCAGGAGCATTCAAAGGCCCCTATATATCAGTCTGAGAGAATCACCATTCCTCATTTCCTAATTGCTGTGATGAGAGAATACAAAGTTTCACAGCTTTGTTGTGGTTTCTTTCTGAAGACGTGGTATGACTTACAATCATTAATCAACAATTTGTAATCAAAAAACCCTTCAGGTACATTTGCTGGGAATCATTCATCTATATGATCAGAGGCACAATAACAGAAGTGCTTACAGTCATAGCTGAGTGGTTAGGAGTTACCACCTCTCAGCTGTTAAGTAACTTAACTCAGCTGACACAAACTGCAGCCAAGTATATATTACACCTTCCAATGCAAAGTAAAATGGATTTGCATGAATCCTGCTACCCACACTAGTTTATTCCTGTTTTCCTTTAACTGCAGCAAGCTGAGAGCATGCACAAGCCAGTCACTGAGTTTCAGTTGATGGCATATAGCTGTAAAGCACTGTAACATGGTTGCAACTGGTCCTCTCCTTGTCCCCTAAAAACTTTTAAAATAAGATTAACTCATATTTCAGTGTAGGTGAATATAGAAACTATATTCTGTTGTGCATTTGAATGTAGTCCTTTGTTTATGCCATAAAAAAGCATTCAATATGGTTATTTAATTTAATGGTAATAATTCCTTCTCCTTTGCCCTTTCTTCCCATCCTGTGCAGAACAGAAAAGATTGACCAGCATTTTTACTGTGGTACTGGAAATCAATGGTTTAAATCAGAAACACGAGCTCTCAATTCCTTCTGCGGTACTACATTATACACCAGTGTTGGTGGAACTGTTCCAAAATAACTTATTTTTCAAATTACATTGTGAAGAATTAATTCAAGGGCAGGAAACAACAAAACACTGTTTGTCCTCATGGGCAATGGCCAATTAAATTCTGTCATAACTTACTGTGGATTATCCTTAAATCTGTACAAATAGATACTGAGAGAAAAAAAAATTGATTTAATCTTCATCAGTCAGTAGCATTCAAACCCATTTCTTGTGGAGTTTTACAGTACCAGTAGTGGATCTCTCTTCTGATGGGACTGGGAGGGATCAAAAGGATTTCTATACATGGAAAAACATCAAACATCACATCAACATCAAAACATCACTGTGGGAATTATATCTGGCTTGTGGCATGAAGCATACTGCTCACCTGCAGAACTTGGTTAGGAGTGACCCTAGGTGCAGCTGTTATGCCAAAAGGGAAGGCGAGGACAAGAAGACCAAGGATGATTTCAGAGCCTGATGACTGTGTTCTAGTTGCAGTTCCAGCTGGCTTTCCTCTGGGTTTACTGCAGGATGTTTGAAAAAGTGGTTCCGTGTTAATCTCGGGCAGCCTCTGTGATTGATGATTCCCCTTAATCGTAAAAAAAGCACATTGGTGTTTCTTCTTAATTTGTGTATATTTCCTTCTTTATTATTGTAATAATAATTTATTGTCTTAAATGATGGAAGTTTTATAACTTATTAGCCTTTTTTGGAGGTTTAAGCTGGATGCTCTGGCATGTGAATAAACTTCTTCCTAGTGACGGTCTGCTCCTAAAATGTTCCATTAAACCTAAACATAATGTGATAATAAAAAGATAGTATATGGTTACAGTGCAATCTCTTCATTTAATGAAAATAGATAGCTTTAGGATGAGCAGATTTTGCATGCTCCACATGGGCAAAATTAATCTCGTCTGGATTCTGCCTGTCTTCTTGTAGTATCAGTTATACTGAAAAATAAAAATAAAGGAACATTCAGAGAAGGGCAACAAGGAGCCACAGTGCTGTACAAAAGATGGGTGAAGGAATGGTAGAAAGAGGAAATGCCTGGAGCTTAACCTGAGGAAGGCTTTGTTTATAATAATTTTGATTCTCCTAAAATGTCCTGCTGTTGCTCCAGTCTCCCAGGCAAACTGCAGACTACAGTAGATTCCTGCCTAAGCTGGTGCTTAACTAGGTTCATCTCTCTTCTCAGGAAGGGTAGAAAAGACAGAGGCTCAAGTATGAGTAGCTCCACTGTTAACAACGGAAAATGTGTCAGGGAAAAGTAAACTTCAAAGCAGATGTTCCTACCATGTAAGCAGTCGTGATTCTTTGGGCATAATTCGAGCCAGTCTGATACCTGGCAGGGGAGCTGTTGTTTCAGGCTGGCACATGGATGTATAAGGGAGTAGTTAGGCACGTTTTAGCTGAATATCAAGAAGTTGTTTCTTAGCATGAAATCTGCTAGACCAGCTGTTACCAAATGGTTTCTGTTTGTGCCTCTGTTTCTGGTGGTGAACTCACCCCAGCCAAGCTCGCGAACCTAAATACTAACATAAACAATCGCATCACTGTCAGGCTTGCAACCCTACTCTGGGCGGCTGTGACCCTGCTGGAGGTTATGACCCCTGGTTGGGAATCGTTGGGATGGACTGTCAGATTGTCCTGCTGGGGAAGCACTGATATACCCCATCCAGGCTAGCGTCATCACAACAAATGCCTTCAGATCTCACAGTAATTTGTAGGCCCCTGCCACCAGTTGGAGAGTGCAGCCTGTTAGAGCTGACATGTCACTTTGGTACATCAGGAACATCTCAGAGAGCAAAAGGTCATAGTCCTCCCACGCTGCTGCAGCCTTTCTTCATGGACTCGCCTCTTCATCTTACTTCCCCATCAGTTGGCTGGCTGCAAGCCCCAGCTCCCTTGTGGCACAGCTGATTTGGCCATGGCTGCTGGATGTGTAACAGCTGCAACTTCTGCCCCACTGCCTCTCCGTCTTGCTGCTTCTTGCAAGCAGCCCTTTCCAAAATGGTTTTCCCTGAATACTCCTTGCCTTAATGCAGGGATTGATGACTATTTCTCTTTGTTGAAATAGTTAAAAGTTATAGTTATAGTAATTAAAAGCTTTATGAGGCAGTGCTAGTGAAAATGTCTAAGTCTTCTCCTATATTTGGTAAAATTTATTCTGTTATTCATATACCCATAGGTATGAGCACAGTCTTACAGATATGGGGTGCTGATGGAGAAATAAATAGAAAGTGGTCTCATGTGATTGCTGCTGTGGTCTGCAAAGCCTAGGTTCTTTGGTATGCCAAGTAGACACCCTAGTCTCTTTAGTGTAAAATGCCAAGTTATAGGTGTCTGAGTTAGAGATCTGATTTTTAAGCTTTGTTTTGCTGTAATCTTAAATGGAGTTTACAAACAACAACAAAAAGAGATTTCAAATTTGGTTTTTGAAGGCACTCATTTCTATAGTGTAAAATAGTAACATTTTAATAGCTAACTGACTTGAGAGTCCGAAACCATTAACCTCATAATTTACAGTCATGGAAGTTTGACTGTGACATCACTGCATGAGTCTGACAAGGGGAGGACCCTGCAACAAATATTTTATTTTGACTTATTTTTTCATCAGTAGATCCTGGAAATTGCCAGTGATGGCAGGAAACAGAAAAAGGAGGAGAAGGTGCAGAAATACATGGCTGTTGCTTATCATTTGGATAAAATCTGTATTGCATAAAATTATCCTGAATTCAGTCCATGCACGTCTTGTTTCAGAGCTCTATATGGAGTGCTTTGTTTAGAGATGTTGCAGGACTGGTTTTCTGTCAGGCAAGCACATAGAAAGCATTCAGCTGAAAATGGGAAAGGCATAGTCAAGTTGTGGAGTGTGTAGGCCATGCAAGGAAATATATAGGCTGGTTGCTGTACATGCCAGTCCCCCCCCACAAAAATTGCTCAAAACTTTGTATCTGTAACTTGATCTTCCCATAAAAACTAATTACATGTCAGAAAATGGAGCATGAAGTCTCCTCCATCTGTCCATGTTGAATATGGTACACAAAGGAGCATATCCAATTCATAGTACCTCTTAGGTAATCAGATTAATATCTCCTGAACTGACTTTACCCCTTTGATATTGAGTCCTTCTTATGCCATGCTTCACATATCACATTCTGTTGAAGCTCTGTGGCTTTTCAATAATTTCCTTGAAATCTAGATGTGGTATGTCTGCACTCTTTTAAGCTGTTCTTGGGACACGCATCAATTAAATATGTTTCTGGCACTCTCTTAATGGCATAGTTTCCCTGGAGTCAAAAACTGCTCCAAAACCTGAGATCATTTGTTTAATGTAAAAGCAAAAGGGTATGGAACTATGATTTCAGGCTTCAAAAGCTATGCCCCTGTAGCTTTGGAAGAAGGAAAGAAAAATCCAGATGTCTAACACACAAAATAAATAATTTTTTGAGTTCTTAAAATACCCAATTTCAACCATTTTTTTGTTTCCTTTGCTTATCTTTTGATATTGATTCCTTTTTTCCTATGGTAGGTTTTTAGCTTCATATCAAATTTCATTGTTGGTTTTTCATAGAGAACCAGTGGGCTGGATTTTGTCTTCTGGGTCTAAGGAAGAACTGTAAATGGTGCAAGATAGTTCTTAATTTAAATTGCTGATAATCGATATCAATCTACAATTGTGTTTTAAGTGGTTTTGTCTGTAGGACATTCTGGGAATATATACTGTATAGATGTTGACTGCTGTTTTTTCAAGCACACTGAGAGTAGAGGTACATAAATTCCCATATTCTACCTGTGCCTCAGATATCTCTTACCCTACATTTGTACTGGTGTTTTCATTGAGATCAGTAGCGTGGTTTTGAAGCAAGTCCTCAATGATCTTCACTTGCTGCTGTTTGTTAGTTATGTGGAGTGATTTTGATGTGCAACATCTGGAGAACTTTTGTAGGAAATTGAACCAGAAGTTCCTCTCCATGCTAGCCAGATGTATTTGAAACCATCATAGAGGCAGAAGGATCTAAGCTGGTTCTCAGGTCACAGCCAGAACAGGGATGTTCTCATCAGGGAACCAGAGCAGGTGACTAGTCTGGGAGTAGAACAGTGGTGCATATACAGGGTAGCCACAGGGGGACCAACATCAACTCTTGGCTAGCTGACACTGTTGTGCCAAATTATTTGCTAATGTAAACTTGCTTCTTAAAACAGACATACAAAATGTTTTTTATATAAGTCAGGTGATGCAGACCACTTCCAAAGAGCAGTAGGAGGGGTTAATAATAAGCTGTAATGCCTCTTGTCTGGATGTGGTAACTTGTGGTTACTGAGCTCAGGTAAAGCCCGATCACAAGAAATGACAGGATGCATTTCAGCGGGATACCAGCTCGGATCCTAGCTGGTAGGATTTGACAAGCTCATTTGTGCTCAAGCCTGAGCTGCCATATCTTTTGTATACTGTTGGTTTTGTTATGAAAAATTATATTCTGGCTGCTCTTGACCTATACTCACTTCTCAGCTGCAGGAAGCATATGCCTTAAGTACCAAATTCCTGGGTCCTGTTATCCTCAGCATTTGCTGCTTAATGGTCTTTCAAAAGTCCAATTCAACTCCTTTTTTCCTTCCTGTTGCCTCTGGTTTTAACTCTAAAATGATAATGATGTTCTGAGAGTTAAAACAGTGGCTGTCATGTTTGAGAGTCAGTTAATGTTGTTAAATAGCTACCCACTGAAAACTGCTACCTGCTGAAAGACAAGTGACAAAGAAGATGGGCCTGCAATGTTTTTAAAACTTCAGAAGTCTGTAAACCTTTTCCTCTTAGTGTTCAGTAGGAATGAAGTTCAGGATAAACTTCAGTGCCTTCAAGCTAATGTAATGCCTGTTGGTGACTGAATCACAGAAGTTCATGGTAGATTCAGGATAAATGCTAATAAACTACTGATCCTTGGAGCCTCTAGTTCTTTTGACTGTTCAACCAGAGTAATGTGAACTAGCAAAGACAAGCCACATTATTTTCGTCCAGGTTAGCACGAGGTGACTCTGAACAGCATGGAATCAATGTGTCAAGTGCTTTATGTCCCTAGAGTTCATTGTCTTGTATTATAGTCAACAGCTGCCCGGTTCTCCTCTTCCTGAGGGTGTATCTGCTTCTTAGTCACTGTTGTGACAGTCATGTGAGCTACCATGAAATGAGCTGTTGGAATCCAGAGAGTTCCAGCAGCAGATGAGTCACAGAGGCAAAGAGGTCAACACAGGCTAATCTTCCCAGTATTTATGATACACAGTGCAGATTCCTGAGATGAACCTGTCTTCCTGTTGAAAGGAAGTTACTTCTATCTGGATGGGAAGATCCTGTGGGTGAGAGAAGAGTGTATCACTGTCATGCTATTCTGACTGTGTAAAAGACTTGGAAAACTTATTTTAATGAGCTGTGGGTTTCCCTTGGGTAGGGAAACCTTGCTTTTCTGACTTGTTTTTTGCACAGGTATCTGTGGTAGCAGCATGCCATATTCTAATCACTCTGATACACAATTGCCTGCCAGTGGTCACCTTGTGTGTAGTGGTGAGCAATCCCTACTCTCAATGGTGCCATTGAAAATCCTTAAGAGCTTGCTGCCCAGTTTCAGCAGTTTAATTGCTAATGATGTGTTATTGCTTCAGAATTTAATAGCTGTTTCTGCTCATGATAAAGTTGATTTAAACCTGCAAGCTTTTTAAAACTGAATTTGTTGCTTCCTCTTTGCAGTGTGGTTTCCTCCTTTGGTACCTTCAAAACATTGCGGTCCAGGGTGTAGGGTGAGGTGACGTGTCCTATTTACACCCGATTGGAAAAGACTGCGTCACGGGCACTTGAAACTCTCTGGGGTTTTCTTAGTTCAGATGCTCAGATGTGGCTTCCTGTCATCACCTGATTACTTTGGATGCTAAAATGATCTTGCTCACTTTGGTATTGTTGTCTTAAACTTTAGAGGAAGACAGGCACAGATTTTAATGTTGCCTCTGTGTGCTGCCTGTTGTGGAGTGAGCACAATGATGATCAAAATATCTGATGGTATACTCTCTCATAGTTAATCTCAGAAGAAAGCCTCTTATTTGTCTCCTTGGCTGCTTTTACTGCCTTTCAAGTCTTCTCTCCATCTCTAGGACCAGAATTTGGTATTGATTGAATTATTGAGGCAGTCATGGTCTTGTTGACACATAGACCTTTTACACATTAAATTAAAGCCTAGTGATACCAACCCATGTCAGTAAATAAAGGCTGGAGGGCCCCAAAAGAAAACTCTTTTTTACCCCCTAGTCTTTTACCCCTTATGTCCCTTTTTTACTCCCCACCCCAGTGCCGTGACTGGTGGTGGTCAGTATAAATTCTTCAGGCAAAGGACTTGTTCCTTCTCTGGCTGAGCTTTTATGTCCCTGAGCATCCTGCTACTGTTAGCTAATAAACCAAATGATGACAATTTTGTTCATACACTTTTTTTGTCTTACTTGACCATGTGGTGGCAATGGTGTTGTTATTAATACAATATCCTTCCCCTGCCCTTTCTCTGGTGATATTACAGATGTTCTGTGCTCACAGGTTCTGCAATCAAACTGGTTGTAACAGAACAAATAGGCCAGGAAACAAAATGTTTCTTCAGTTCTTTTAATCTACCAGCCACTAAATATGCCCCTGCCATACTTTCCTGCTATTCCCCAAATCATTGCAAAGGAAAGCATTAAAGCAGCCATACGGTAGAAGTGTTTAGTTGAAGGGCTCTCAGTCAGCTTATCTGATGGGACTACAGAGTTCAGTGTACAAAATAGTGTCATTCATTGTTTATCCTCAGAATTCTAGCAGAAAGGTGTCAAACACTGCTCAACAGGCTCAGCTGCAGCCTACATGTTTGAAAGTAGCTGGTGATTTTGGTTACCTCAGCTTCTGGAGTTGGTGCTCACGTGGCTTGAAGGCCAGAAAGGTTTTTTGTTTTGTTTTGGGTTTGCTTGATTTTAGAAAATCAAGCCTTTAAGAATCAGGTCCTTCACACTGGGCATCTTGATAAATTGAAGTACAAAAAAATGTTTCCCTATGCGTTTTTTCCTTCTTCTTTTAAAAAGAGCTTTACTTTCTTCCCTTATCCAATTTTTTTTTGATGACAGTCATTAATATCACTTTTTATGTTTTCTTGTGCATTTTTCTTTCTTTTCATCAGCACTCTGAACACTACAAATTGCCCAGAGCAGTTGTGCTGTCTATATCATCATCAGTTTTCAAAACCTGGCTGGATAAAGAACTGAGTAACCCAGTTTGACATTACAGCTGTTCCAACTTTGGGCAGGAGGTAGGACTAGAGGCTTCTGAGGTCCATTCCAGTTTGAAATATCCTGTGAGCCTATGGTGATACTTTTTTTGTCTGTTTCATACTTTTTCTTTCTTAATATAATACTCTATATCTACGCTTCTTTTTTATGCCACATTTGTTATCCTGTTTATTAATCTGTGCAAAAGTTTACACATTTTGATGAGGCTCTAATACGTACTTTATTAACTGGAGACTTTTAAAAGACAGAGATCTTATTCTCTTAATAGCTAATTTTTTAATTATAAAGCTACTGATTTGGTTGCTGTTAAAAGTGCTGGTGGTTTGAAGATTGTCTTTTTTGCTGGCTCAGGTTAGTAAATACTTAATAAATTTTGAGATGGAATAGTTCTTCCTTCAGGCAGGAGGAGAAAAATATTTTCTCTTCTGGAGTCCTCTACCTGATTTTATATTCTTTTGAAAGCAACTTGAAGAAACTGTTTTTTCCCAAAATCTGAACTCTGTAAATAGGATAATTCTGTTCCTCTTGAAATGAGCAATGAATTTTTTTTTTAACAGAAAGCCTACTTTTGTTGGTATGCCTCAGGTAGTGATTAATAGCAGACATACAGGCCTAGGACATCCTGAGTTTTGGGCTAATGAGAACCCTGGTCTGCCAAATCTCTTGCAATACACATCTCCTTGTAACTCACAACCCACTTCTCTCATAGTAACTCTCCAGCATAACATTAAATTACCAGTAAGTCATAGCCCTCAAATGTTGACATTCCTTGAAAAAGTAACTGGGTGTAATGTCAGTGATGAACTTACTGTAACTAAGCAGATGTAACCAAGGTGTGTTTAAAGAGAGTGTTTTAAATCCCACCTCATGGTCAACATTAACGTTTTCATAACACCTAATATAGGCTAGAATTATGGTGCTTCTAGGGTATTGACACAAACAACTGTGCCTTCTACTTGCATCTGTAGTTAGGAAAGTATTTTCTGAAAACAGACTGTACTTTTTAATAGGTGTTACTGTAAGACATGCAGCTGAGAGCTGTGCAAACCATAGTCTCTTTTCTCTTCTCCTTGAACTGTTGAACAGAAGTGGTAGTGGCACAAACATTTTCTACTGGCTTATCATTTTATTTCAGCTCCTACCTGGAGACTTTACATCCAGTCCATCAGAATAGAAGCTTAGGCTCCCATTTAGTCCTTTGCTGAATTTCTGAAGCTGTTGAGAAGGTCACTGACGATGTGGATAGTGCAGTACGTAGTGAAACTGGTAAGCTGGCAAATTCATTTTGCATCAGACTGTAAACAACTGTCTGATGCTCATGACCTTTAACTACTACTGACCTATAATGGATCCAAACCAGTGACCTAAAGGTGAAACATAATTTCTCTTAGAGCCAGCCATTTTTTTGGCTTGCACCAAACTAGTTACCCAGCAGTGAAAACTATGTCTTATTGTCATGGCCAAAGACTGAGTCAGAGACTCCAAGTCGATAGACCTCAGGATTTTGAGCTTTAATGCACTTGGGCAGGAAAGAATGGACAGATAGGCTTGGTTTTCTGACTGTCTCTAACCAACAGTTCCCAGCTGCAGGTTCCTTGTGGACTTGAGGTCCTATATATTATATGTGTGTGTGTGTGTGTGTGGATGTGTTTACACCCAGCTATTTTGTTCCTTATATTAGTTTGAATTATTTCCTTGTTAGGGAAGAAGGAATGTGTATATAAACAAAGGCTTTTGCTCTCTCCCCAGATAGTTCCCCCAGCAGCCTTACTGATAGGGTAATCCATCCTATGTGAAGTTAGTCAGTGATGATGCTGAGGGGGCTGCTTCTGGCCTCAGAGTAAATCTTGGAGGAGACGGGTCACTGATAAGGGAGAATCATGCTGTTTACACTTTCATGCTTGTGCAACCAACGTTGCAAAAGGAAACAAATAAAAGATAATGTGATGCAGTTTTTCAAGTATGTTTACAGATAAATATCTGATGGACCATAGATGGACAGGGTAAGTCCATGTGTTACACTCTTGCTGACTGTGTTTTCATTTCCACGATACAATCTGTTCCCCTAAAATGAAGACTCCAGTATACAGATGACTGTGAATGCTTGTGACTAGAAACAATTAATAAAATGGGTGTGTATATTCCCCAAAATGTCCAGATTAGTTAAACTATTATTGCATACAATCATGCTGGGATGCTAGGATGAAGGGACACTCTCCTTCTAAATACCAGCAGCAACAAGTTACTTTTTTGAAGATTAAATTTTGCTTGTGAATTTAATGCTGTGGAATGGTGCCAGATCCATTTCATCAATTTGTTGGTTTCCCAGGCAGCTCTGAAGATGGACAGCAGGACTGAAGGCTTTCCCCTTTCTGACTCAACAGCATACTCACACACAACTTTTATGAGACATCTTCATGTCTTAATGGGTTATTCTCTTTATCTCTGTCTGTTTCTGTGTAGTTATACTACAGCCAAAAAAAGGCAATGTAAATGAGAGGAAGGAATGCAAGTTTGTGCATACAGCATAAGAAACAGACTTAAACTGTGATCCAGAGATTACCCTGGGGTGGGAAAGTACTTGAAACTTCATCAGCAGAAGCTGTCTTGCTAATCAGCTCTGCCAAAGAGTTTGTTGATGGGATACTGATATGCTTTAGCAAAATTGCCAAGTAAAAAGGAGGAATGCTGTTTATTACTGTACCCAGGACTGGTAAATTTCTGCTGGAATTTGTGTCCAATTTGGGTTCTCAGAGTTTGTGAAGGGTATGGAAATACTGAGGGAGGCTTCAGAAGAGGACCGCAAAAACCAGTTTATGCTGTAGAAAGGCTTTTCCATGTAAGGCTCCAGGAGTTTGGTGAGATTGTGAGATTGTAGAGGTACTTACGCTTGGTATTGCGATTTGGCAGTTCAGTCTACTCAGTTGTGTGGGCAACGTGTAAGAGTGTGCAGGAGTAGTGAAGCCTTAGAAGGTATAGCTTACTGGCAGTATGGGTGCCAACTTTAGGGCAACTCGCTTATGAAGCTGGTACACTAGTTATTAATATATTTAGGACCATGTGAAACATCTACATAGGAACAATCTTTAGCCAGCTTCTTGGGATGCAGAGCAGGGTAGAGGCTCACAAGAAACTCTTCTGGCTGTGTGTACTGCCATGATTTTACTGTAAGGGAAAATGAGACTGGAAAATGAAAGGCCAGCTAAATGCAGTCCATTTGGTATGTTTTATAGATGAAGATATAAAATTTATTTTGCACTGTAATCATTGGGTTTGAACAGCCTTGTCAGAACCTGGCAAAGAAGTGCATCTGTGGAAGAAATTACAGTGTGAAGTCATCCTAAGACATACTTATAACACTGCACTTCACTACCAATATTTAGATGAATTTTTCTAGAAGTTTTCTCAGAAAACTCTTGTTTCATTTTTCTAGGCTTTATGCCTAAGGAAGAACTTAGTCATGCTCACTCATAGCATGTGTGTATACTGTTAGCTTCTGCAGGCAGTGATATGTAAGCTCAGTGAAGTCCACAAACTAGCCTCAATGTATCTATGCTTTCTTTTGAAACATGGCCTCACTGAACTTTTGGGATTTTGAGAATGAGGATGGATGGATGCAAATTACAGTTTTCAAATGTATAAAGCAGAATTGTCATAGAGCTTGCCTTCCTTTTTTACTACTCTACAGGCAGAAGTTTTCCGAGCCTCTCACTGGCTGCGTCTTTTCCAGGCCACACGCTGCTCAGTCCTTTGCGTTTGTAGTGGAGATCAAAAGCATAGAAAAGCTCCTTTGAGCTGTGGCCAGTAATATTTACCAAAAAAAGCAGTCATTCACTGAGATGCTTGATGGCTCAGGAAGCTCTGCATGTTTGCCAGTGTGCTGGATGCAGAGGGCTCGAATTTGAAAGATGTGGGGTAAGGATTGACTTCTGCCCTGTTCTTCCAGGGGATGTTTGAATTGTTGATTGCTGTCAGTGTCATTATGCAAGTTGTTCACTTATGATTTGTAGGCATCAAAAATACATCCAAAATAATACCTGCCTCCAACTGAGTGGCATTTCTGAACTGTAGTGAGGCCACAGCAATCAGCAAATGTGTTAACCATTGCTCTGTGCTTCTGTATAGTTTGGTCTACTTAGATCACTGGTGTGAAAAGTACTGCTCCAGTACAGAACAAGGTCCTGATGAGATTAGCCGCTTACATAATGCAGGATTTTATTCCTTTCTGGTTATGTGACTATCAGTGGGTTATAAAAAGCCACTTTTTTTGTGGGCCAGGTTCAGTTATCTTTTAAGCAGAGGCGTAGCTGAAATGGAATAAACCTTTGAAACAGTGAAAGTAGGATGATGCTGTCTCCAAACTCTTTAAATGCTGACACTGTAAATTGCCTCTATGTGACTGCCTTGCTGTGTCCTGGTGAGGAAAGGTGGGGAAGAGAAGAAGCTGTAATATTGTAACAGATTTAAATTACTTGATATTTGGGAAGTGCAGAGATACATGAGCAAGGCCTCTTAAGCCTCATGGATTTATACCTATTGATGAACATACTATGATTTCACAAATTGGCAGATTCCTTGAAATCTCCCTTTAGGAGTTGGCTCTAATTATTTGAAACTAGAATGCTAAGTTGGTTTCTGGGTGAAGAAATTTGACAGAATTTGGAGATGTATAATAGAAATCTCTGTATTCTCCCATATTATGGCATGTCATGTTAGGACAGGGAATGTTTTTACCATGGAACTACCATCGAAGGCAACATAAAGGAGCCTCAAATCCTGCTTGCCAGCTGAAGAAGTGCTCAGGATCTCAGGTGGTGATCCATGGCTTGTATAAAGATTTTTGGTAAGATTATTTACAGAAGTGGAACCTTTTCAAATGAAGCACTGAAGTAATTAAATCAAAAGATGGCAAGCATAAGCCACAGGAGAGCCCCTCTGGAGTTGTCTTTCCTTTGGATAACCCAATTTAATGTGTTTTGGATTAATGAGTTGAAGCCTAAGGGAAGATACTAAAAGAGAGAGGAAATATTTGAAGTTGCTTCATCCCGTTGACTCTGAGAAAGCACATCACAATCCCTACCCTCTCTGCACAAATGTTTAAACATTCTGACTTGTGTAAGAGCAACTTTCTACTTGAGTGTTTTTTTAGTCTCTCAATCAAAATTCAATACAAGCTACAATGTTGTTAACCTTTAAAATGTTCTGTGAGTGAAGATACCTGTTTTGGGGAGGCAGGTTTCTTATTCATCAAGCATTATTGTGTTGTGGGGGTTTTTTTTCAGTCAGTACCTTATAATTAAAGAAAGATCAAACTTACTCAGCAGAGGAGGTTAAGGATCATAAATGAGAAGAGTTGAAGAGATCCTCTTCTGTCCAATCAAGAAGAACTGGGTACTTCTTTCTCAACACTTCTTTCCCAACATGCCCAAGTCCTGCTGGGTTTGGAAATGGCATTCAGATTAAAAGTGACCTTTCTGTTTTATTTGTGTGCGTTCAGAAGGAAGAAATTATCTGCCTTTTAAGTGGCATGGTTTTGACACATCTGGCAAGAAGGTGAGAGAGTCAGCACTCAGTAGTTGTTGCATGTGTCTTACTGTGAATCAACATCTCATTTTTTTACTTGGTTTCCTGTTTTCTGTCAAAACTTCCTTGTGTAACTTCAGTTCCTTCAGAAATAACTGTCTTTCCTGACTAGCTCATGGTGAAGTGCTAGTTTCAACTTCGTTTTCACTGAGATCCAACTTAAAGGGTAATGGATCTTTCTCCTCTCTTTGGTTGCTGCTCTTTCTGCTCATCTTCATGATCTTTTATTACTGAAATTGCAGAAAGTGGATTTGTTTCCCCATGCATGCAGTGGCTTTCTCCATTGCATAGAGAACATGCTTAGTGTATGTAGTTTCTCCAAATACAATTTTCTTTGGTGTCCTAGCCTGTTGAAGCATGAAAAAAAAAAATCAAGGAGGTTATTTAGTAACATTAGAGCAAACTCTCAGCTTACATTTGTTAAGCCCTTTTACTTAGGTGCTGCAGCTGATCCAAAAACATTTTAAATTCCATTTCTATACTTGCTTAAGTTAGGTTTCTTCAAAAGACAAGACTATCAAATTCTAATGTGCAGTTTCCTTTCAGAATACATATTCTATGAATGTCTGAAACAGCTGTAACTTTCACATTCCACCTATTTCTCTTAAATAAACACGGATGATTCAGTATCTAGGAGAAAAGAGAGATATCTATATGCCTTTGCATATGTGTATACGTGTAGATGGATTTATTGGTAACCACATACTCCAAAGTCTTTGACAATTGAGCTGTTGAGGCAACTTGGATGAATGGTTATTCCCTTTATGTTTTTCTTTGGAGATGTTAGGATTGTCAGGTCTTTTTTTCATCTAATAGAGAAATACTTTATTTTGGGAAATCACAGACTAGTCTTTGGTCAAATGCTTATTAAAGAATTGATAAAAAAAAGAGAGAGAAACGAAAATGAAACCAAACAAACTGATTTTTAAAGCCAAAAGCTGGGTTAGCTTTAGATGCGTGTGCCCAGGGTAGAATTTGAAGATGTACACACTAGTCATAGTTCTGGGAGACTATGGGTACAAAATTTTGCATATATAAAAGCTGGCAACATGGAACTTTCAGGCATTATCAATTGTTTAACTGAACATGTCAACTAGTTCACATCTTGTCTCTTGTGATATTTGCATTCCTCACACTAAAACATAGAGCTTTTTAATGAGATAGTGAAAAAACTTCCTAGGCCAATGAGTCCTGTGTCACTGTCTCACAAAAAGCATGGTGACTTAGACATTTCTTTTTATGGATTAAATGTTGGAAACAGCATCCTTCTAAATCACAAGACCAGTAACAGATCAGGGTTGGGATTGGTGATAAATTATATATAGTAAATGTTGCCGAAGGATTGACTTGTGTATGCTAAAGAATATGAGAGAAATGGATGATTTCTGTTATTGTATAAAGTCTGGGCAGGGAACCTTTAGAAGAGAAATAATATTAGAGAATAGACCAATCAAAATAACCCTCCTAAAGGAACTTTCTAACGTGATTGGATCTGGTTTTAGTAGCCCATATAGTATGAGGACTAGTGACAAAGCTAATATAGCATTAGTACATGACTTTTAAAGTATGAGGTATAAAGCTGCATCCCATATAAACATTTATAATTGTAACAGAATTAATCCTTTGTACATGCAGGCTATTGTTTGGTTGGATTATAAATGTTCCTAATGATAGCCCTTCTGCCTCTTTAGAATGCATAGTATTTGCATAAAAATGTTAGTTTGTATAAACATCTCTCTTTTTTTCCCAGATTTGCCATTTTCACTCCTGATTGCTTTTAGTTTAATTTTATACTCTTAAATTTGTTCATTACAGAGAGCATTTAAATACAGATTGTTTCTATTAAAATGCAGTGCTCTGAAACTGTAAATGTCAGATGATGTCCTCTACTATTAAAACAGACTCAGTGTGTCCGGTCACAAAAAATACCATATCGTGTTCAAATAGATAATTCATCTATTCTTTTAGGCTGCTGAGTCAGCATTGAATGTTAGCAATGTTTAAAATCTGTCTCTGCTGAAAAGACAAACCCACAAAAGTGACTAACCTTTAGGTACCTAAACTTCAGTTTTGAAATGAGTCAATATCGTGTTGTGCAAAATGGCTGGAAGTTGAACTTAGATCTGGTATTGTGTTTTTATGAGAGGTGATGAGGTGAAACCTCCAAATCATGAAGGTTGTGTTATGATGTCTTTATCAGTATATTTGTCAGAGGACTAAGAAGTCAGAGGGTAAAAGGTATTAGAGTTCATAAATACAGGTTTTGTTAGCACTGGCATTGGATTTCTCTCTGTAAAACACTTTTGTCTCATACTCTGCTTGGCATCTCATCAAATACAAAATGAGGTCTGATATTACATTAATCCTGAGAAAGAAAAAAAACCAAAGAATCCTCCATACCTCAGTTATTATGCATTAACTTTGTCTTTTTTTTCTCACAGCTTAAGAATTTCAGATTAGCTAATTAATCAAAATTCTAGAGTCCATCTTCTGAAAAACTACAGGATAAAATTTAAAATGCCTACAGTCAGTTGCTGGTAATTACTCTAGTGCTGCTTACGATTAACCCATCATAATGATTGGAGATTATCCATCCCAGCCTGAATTGTTGTGTGTGGGGAAACATGAGACAAAGCCCATTAAGGTCTGAAAAAGTTAAAAAGTGACTTCTTTAGTATATATTTCCCTCTAAGTACAAAGGCCAGAAAAGTCAGCAGAAAAAAAGCATATATATTGTGAACAAGAAAGAAATCGGTGCCTTTGAAATTATATCCCTTGCTTTGCCTTAAATCTGACTGCAGCTTTTAGCTTCCAGCACATGTTTACACTGGAAATCTCTCTTTGTGCATATAGAGTTTGTTCTCTTATGAAATTATGTCTCAGGGGAAGGGTAATTTAAAGCCATTTCCATTTGTTTTGTCTGTGCTGAACTAGGCTATTAGGGGCAGTTAATGCTGGATAAACTCAAAACGTACAGCTACCTTCATCTTGTGGATTATAGAATCTGTCCAACAAATTGCATACTGATATTACCAGAATGAGGCACTATGGGAACTTTCATGTTGCAGCCATCACTGGGATCATTTTATAGTGTAGCCAATGTCAGGGTTGTGCGGATATCACAGATGTGCATCTGACTTCACTTTAGGAAGGCTGAGATTTTAAAGGTTAAGTCTGATGATTGGCAAGGTAATTTTAGGTTTCTAGGTTAGAGACTCCTGCTGGACAGCCTTTGAGAAAACATAGATTGTGGTTTTTGTAATTCTAGACCTAGCATCATCATATTTTACATAATTACAAGTTCAAGAACAGCCTTATGCAGGGGACAAGTTGAGGAGTAGCCACAGGTAGCACTGGAAGTTGGAGGCACATTGCTAAGCTGAAGTTTTTCTTTGTTCTATGCTTTGGTGGGAGAATGATCATGTAACAATGACCATTGGCTTATTTTGGCTATGAATTACCATGCCTTCATTGCTTCAAACAATAGCTTAATGAATTATATCGCTGGGAGCCAAAGATCAACCCATTCATCTTTACCTGCTCCTCATTCACTCTCTGACCAACAGCTTCTATTGTAGTGGTAAGCCCGATTGACCATGCTTATGCTGGGATCCAAGACACAGGGGCTGGTGGTAGCTTACTTCCAAGACACTCTTTTCTGTCTGTGAGTGTGTAATCCTAGCCAGTTTTACTGTTATTTTTATTGAGACTGATACCAATTACCTGACATTTATAATTATAGGAGATGTTCAGAATATTTATAGATTTGTTGCAGATAAATGCTATCGTAAGTGGAAGTGTGCGTTAATCTTGTACCTAAAATATTAAGCTGCAAACATCATAAGGATTTGTTTTCTGGAGATAGCCTTCAGTGTTTCTTTTTGCTTTCTCTGACTGAGAGATGGGGAAAAAAAAATCACTACTTTGGTGTGTCCCAGATTACTCCAATGGTGCAAATGCATAAAGGTGAAAAAGAACACAACAAATTCACAGACAGTACAAAATTCAGTATTGCTTAAAATTTCCCTGTCACACTCATACCCTAAGTTTCTGGAAGCAAAGGTTTTGTGTCACTTTTTTGGATTTCTAACTGTCTTAAAAGGCCTTGAAAGTTTTATCTCATTGTCAATAACCAGGACTAGAAGAAATGAAATAGCCTTCATAATGGTTACTAGTTGTGGAAGTTTTAGAATCTTGCATTGTTTTTAAGGTGCTTGCATTCTAGCTTATCCAAATAGAAGTCAGAAGTTGCTTGAGTTATTCACAGAGATTACCTGTGAGTAAAGCATGTAAAATATGATCTTTGTTTTTGTGATTCCAGAAATATCCTGTATGTGAAATACAGTAGGAAGGAAGAAGGGAGTAGCAGTTTCATATGCATAACAATGGCTTTTTGTCAGAGGGATGGTAAAAAAAGAAATCGACCAATTTCCAGTCATTGCTAAGCCAGTGACTACCACTGATAACAAAGAACTGATTTTTCTCTGCCAGGTATAACTTGATTCTTTACCAAATGCTACTTGTAATACATGTTGGCCATGTTGCTTGCTTTGGAGTGCTTTTTAACCTCAGACAACTCTGTCCTCACCTTCACCTGAATGTCCACAAGAGAAAGAGGGACCTACTCAAAGTCACTGTGGCTCCAGTGGGGCAGCTGCAGGGTTTCACAGTGAGCAAGTGTATGAAGAGAACCAGGAAGCATAAATTCAGGTACTTCTCTAGCTGTCAGCCATAAGCATGTGATGAGATAAAGAAGTGAGTGGAGTCACGTATGTCTTTACCAGAACAGGGAGAAAACTAGCTGGGAACTGAGATCGTGAATCTCAGTTGCTCAATGGGGTAACGCACTATGCATTGTGCAGATAATATCTAGGCCTTCATGTCATGGAGTGGATGCTTTCTGTTGAAATATCTGTAAATTCTCCCAAGATCTGTACTTCATATTTGTTCTGTGCTTTAATCCTTCTAATTTTGAGCATATTCTCCCAGTTCATTCAGAGGAGGGCTGACTTGGTGGTTATCTCTGCTGTGCCAAGTTTGTGTTTCCTGTTTGCAGATATTACTTTAACAACACTTTCAACAAAATTCTTGAAGAATAATTAATCCAGTTGCCTTACTTGTTACTGGTCATTTGTAAGGTTTGAAAATAATCACATATTCAACTCCTGAAAGTGTGTCTTTCTAGGAACCCAAATTACAAATATATAAAGAATGCTCTGTTCTTAGATTTTTTTTCTTTAGAGTCATTGTTTTCATTTGCTTTTTTTTTAATCAATCCAATACAACTAGTGTGATATGTCTGTATAAACTTACACACTTAACTTTTGGCATTCCTCTATGTGATAAACTACATTTGCTGAGGAAGGATAAGCTAGATTATGAAACTCAGGGACTGCCTTTTGTCTAATGATGCTCTGTGCAATTTTGAACTTGTGTTCAAGGTAAAAGACTCAAGAAGTTAATGAAGGGAGCATCAATCTTCCCTCATGCTCACTGGATAGAGATCACAGACTTCAGGTTTTGAGGAGACAGAATAGAAAAGATCTTCACTGCCAGTGGCCATAGGGCTAAAATACTTCTATTCTCTAGGGAGCCAGAACTCATCTGTAGCTTCCCCTCATTTAAACTCAAGACACTTCAGTTTCCTGTTTAGTTTGTATCTAAGTGGATTTTTCTTTTAGATTGTGGATAGTTGTTTGTGTATTTTTGCTAAGGGTTGTTATTTTTTCCTTTAGCTGCTGGCTTGGGAATTGCCTGAACAGTGTTGCTTTATTGAGAAGGATTATGTGCTACCTTGGCTAGGGAATCCCAGAGGAAGCAGATACCATACAAAATCAAAACACAGTGTCTCCAGGTTGCCACTTGCTGAGTATTTTAGCAGTGAATCTACTTGAAGTAACCTTGTGGAAAAACATTTTGGCAGAACATGGAGAATCTGTGTTCCTTTCAGTGGGACGATCACAGTGAATCTTTAAGTCTCACACCCAGCTCCTGATGGTGGTACAATTTTTTTTTTTTCCACTGGATTGATGTCCTCCATCAGTCTACAGACCAGCTCAAGTGAGTGTTTCTGTTCCCTTTGTGGCCTTCCTCAGCTTCTTGTTACTTCAGTGAAGCATGAAGCTATCTAAAATTGTTCTGAAGGCATTAAGTCTTCAAATTTGCCTTGGAATTCCTTGTGGAATGAGGAGGACACCATTAACTAAACTGGTTCATGTTACCAGGCTGCAAGAAAAGAGACTTTCAAGTCAAGTTAAAGCCTCCAATGCCTGCTGCTGGGACACTTCTAGTGGATTTCTCGAGTGTATTAGCTCTTCTAAGCTCCGTATTTGTTTACTAGAAGAGAAAAACATCCTGGTAGAATCCTGTTGTCATAGTGCACCTAATCATTTCTTATGGAAGCTTTGAGAACAGGAATGGCAAAGGGTACAAAGTGTATTGTAAATGGTTCTTTCCAAAAAGGAAAGAAGCCAGAGGAATAGCTCAGAGGTCCATGATTCAAAAACACAACAGGTGAGCATACTGTCATTACTAGGCTACGATCAAGAGGAGCAGGAATTAGGTTCCATGTTAGGAACTTACAACAGGTAAGTGTTCTGTCATTACTAGGCTATGATAGTAGGAGTTGAAACTCATTGAGAAGCAACTATTTTTGCCTTTCCAGATCTAGAGCTGCAGCATTGTGGCTCACCTACTCTTCCTTTGCTAGCTGACCACAGCAAGAGCTCAGAAATCTTGGCCAGTATACATTTCAGTTTGTCTCATGAGGCACACTGTTGATACTTCAGTGTTTAATTCACTTCTAGAGAAATGAGGAACTTGTCTTGTGCTAAACTAACATTTGCATGTATTATTATACTTCAAACACCTTGTAATTGTCAGCAACAGCTCCAAACAGGCCAGCAGGAGGGAAAGCCGAAGTGAAAGATAGTGAGGAGCTCACAGTCTGTTTGACCTCTACACATGTGCTATCACACAAGTGTCCATACTGGAAAAATGTTGCTCTGTTCCTAAGTAAGGTAGTCTGTTGGACTGGATGATCTTGAGGGTCCTTTCCAACCGTAATGATTCTGTGATTCTCTTGCTAGGAAAAAATCATCCTACTATCTTGAATTGCCTAACTTTGTTTTTTGATAGATCTGAACTAAGATTTTATTGTGTATCTGCATATGCAGTGGGGAAAAAAAGAAAGAGGACATAGGCACATGAGGCTGCAAGAACAGGATTTGGAGAGAGCAGAAAGAAAACTGGCCCAGGCCCTTTTGAGAGTTTGAGGTTTGCCACTGAGCCCAGTATATAGACCGAGGATGGAGAAAGCTACAGACTATAAACCTGGTTCCTCAAAAAGCATGCCTCTGTAATCCCTTGCATCTGTTGAGGGCCTCTTAGTATTGTTGTGAAAGGTCTGTTTTCCAGAGTGATCTGATTCCCATAGCCATGGGCAAAGGCACCCAAGCAACTCTTGTTTGATTAAAAAGCTGAATTGTTTGCTGGTGACTGTGAACACAAACAGCTGCTTTTTGAAACTACACAAAAATGAGAGCCAGATTGGTACTTCTGCTGCAGGACAGAGTTTCAAACAACTCACTAGCTATCTGGGAATGTTTTCTTTGGGAAAATAATTGAGGTGAATGTTAATAAATAAAGAATAAAATGTATGTGTATTTAGCTTGCCTTCACTCTGCCCTGATTGTTTTTGATGCAAGCTGATCCTTCAGTCTTAGAGGAGAATAAAAGGAACTTAGCTTGCTTCAGGTAGTAATATTTATGGGGGCTTGAAAGTACAACCACAGAGAGGTACCTTATAGGATCAGGCAATGCTGTCCATTTTCCATTTCACACTGACCTTGTTTGCATTAGTCTGGGCAAAGAGAGGAGGCATGGTGTTGGGTGCCCTGTGCTGGCCTTAATGCCTTGAAGTAATTCTTCTTAGACTGGTTTTGTTGATTTTTATGATCCTGCTTTTCTACCCAGAGTACATGAGCATTGTATAACTCTGCTTAGAGATGAGGTCTGCTGGGTTTCAATGTTTATATTTAATCTATCTCATATTTCTTTGCAGCTAGGTACTTTGAAGGTTATGGACTGCCTTTCCCATATCTCTGTGTAGCTACTGCCCTTAGCAAATACTGTTTCATAGGTAGTGCAGTAATTTTAATTAACTTTGTCATGTGTTGGTGCTTATTGAAAGGGCTGTCAGCAAGATAAATAGAAAACATAAGACCGTTCCCTACCTAAGACTACTCAAACCAAAAGGTTGTGAATAGTCCTGTTTACTAGGTTACTACTTTCTGTTCCTGTGGTTTGGTTTTTGTTTCGCTCTGAATGGACAGTGAAAAGCAGTTATGTAATTTGTAATTGTTTGCCAAGAAGAGGGGACGTGAAAAGCAGTATGTAAAGCCAAATTTTATTGCAGAAGTTTAACTTCTCAGGAGCTAACTCAGACCTCTCAGTGCAATGGAGTTCCCAAGCTTTCAGATGTAATCCATTATATTGCAACAGTTACGCATCTATTATACATAGATATTGCTTATATATGCACACGAGTCTTTTCAGAAGTATTCTGAAATTACAGGATTTGGTATCTGGAGACCTGGCTTCTGTATATGGCTTTACCATCAACTTCCTGAAGGACTCAAGCAACGTTGGAAAGAGGTTTTTTTACCAAATTACATTGGACAGTGCATAATGCTGTTCTGGGAAACAATGAATGTCAGTACAAATCTGTGCTGCATTGTGGATTCTGCTGTCCCTTGATGGATTGTGAGAGTTAAGGCTGTTGAGGCCTCTGCCAGCTTTTCAGCTTCCTTGCTGCTTGACTCTGTGTCCTGGGAAGCATTTTAGTACTTTTAATCCAAGTTTTGTTGACTCGTATGTGTTTAGCCCTTCACCAGCTCTAAGGACAGCCCTTCTCTTCCCATCTGTATCTTTCACTTTACGATGTAACCTGGGGGTTATGACTACCCCAAAGCTGTCGTTCTGCTGATTCCCCTTTTATGCATGCTGGGGATAATGCAGCTTTTCTAGAGAGACCACAAGACTTAACTCATTGATGTTGTAAGAACTATCAAAACCTTGTGACAGAAGCGGAAAATTTTGTTGACATTGGAAAGAGGTGGCTAGAGCTGTAGTCTGGTTTCCAACTGTAGAGGTATTTCTATTAACTAAAAAGGGATTCAGAATCTTATATTGAGCTGGTTTTATGAAATTAAAATAATTGAGAACAGTTTTTGTTTATTTCTGGGTATTTCCTGAATGTGTTTGCAAGTCAGACAGTATAGTCCTGGGCTTAAAAGCCTGGCTCCAGCTTGAGATGTATTAAACAAAATAATCAAAGAGTATTTATCATGCAAAGGCATATTAACTTTTGAAAGTTTTCATGTTACAATAAGTGTTGATGCTACTAACACAGCTATATACTTTTAAATTAAAAATACTATGTATTTTAGAGTTGACTAAGGAAAAAAAAATCCTTAATCCTCATATGCATATCTCCATACAAAGAGTCTGAGCATCTACAAAGTATTTAAATACAGAAATAATGATAGTGATAGTACTCTCTTCTTTTTCAGCCTGTAGAGAATATAGTTGGTTCAAAGGTTGTTTACTGCATGAACTTGCTGGTATCGTAGTTAGAGGTCTGAAGAAATTCAGAGAAAGCTAAGTTGAATATTGCCTATAGTTTTGAATGTAGTCATACCCATGCTGTTCTCGACATGTTCTCTTCCTGGTGCAGCAAGAGGCATCCTTTTTAGCTCTGGCAACCTGGTCTGAGCATAGGCACTGCAGAGAGATGATTTACTCATGTAGTTTTGACTGATCTCCAAATATCAAGGCAGAAATCCCGAACCAGCTGCTGAGTGGAAAATACAGTTTTGTGTTAATGAGTTAAGAGAAATTTATATTCCTGAACCAACGGACTTCAAACAAGTGCTAGACTTTACTTCTTGGTAGAATCAGTAATTTAGCCTGGAGGTCACAGTCTTGCTCTCCTGAGCAGTGTTGAATATAATAAAGGACCATCTTGTATTTAGGTGAAAAAGTCTGAAGATTGATCAAGCGACTGGAAGGAAGATTATGAGGAGTAAGCAAAAAAAGGAAGACTGGAAACAGTAAAGGAGAGTATTTTGTATTCAAAGTAGCTCAGCAGACTTTGGGGAGTGCATGTGCTTGGCAACTGTTTAGCTCACCTTTGCTCCTCCCACCATCTCTCATTACTAGAAACTCAATAATGGACATGGGATAAGCATCAGCTCTAGATACTTTGTCCTTCGTGTGCTACTTCCATCCTTCTTTCTCTCCCTTTTCCTCAGTGTTTCATTTACTTGTTGGTTTCTCTGTTTTTTTGATCCCTGTCTACATTTCTTCCAAGTGAAGCAGGGTTTTTTGTTGCTTATTAATGGTATGAAAAAATACAAATCAAAAGCAGGAGGTCTGGAGCATACCTTCAACCAGCCAGGCAGACAGGTGGGAAAAAACCTGTGTGCTGGTGGGAAAGGATGTCTTGCTCTTTCCAATGAAAGTCTGGGTTTGCTGCTGACTGGGCTGCAGCAGGAGCTGGAGGCATGAGAAACTCCGCTGTGCTGTGCACAAGGATGGCACGATGGGGATGTTGTTGGAAGGACAGAGCAACGAAGGCGCTGGCCCTCCCACAAAACTGCTTCCCCCTCCCCCTTCCTTTTCTTGTGCGGTTGCACACTGCGCTGTGGCTCGGAGGTCATTTGTTTCCCACAGCTTCACAGACCACTGTAGCAGAAAGGGAGACAATGGTCCCTTACAAGGGGCAATGTGAGGCCTTTTTTCATCTCTAATAAGCCCCTTCACTTGCACTGTGAAGCCTGGTGTGTGTGTGTGTCTGTGTGTGTGTGCGCGCAGTTCCAGTGTGAACCACTTTGCTACTTCCATTGATGTAAAGCATCCAGGTTTTTTGTTTTGTTTTTCAAATGGGCAACTCTTGGCATGTTCCAACCTGAGGTGGGTTTTCTGTTCAGCACAAGCACATCGGGAGACATCCCTTCTCCTTTTCACATAGTTATTAAAATCTAGGGCCCATCTGGTCAACATTGGTCAGTGGAAAGACCAAACTCAGAAAGCAAGGGAGGAGGTGGGCAGCTATCTTTAGCTTCCCTCTGCCAAACACAGGCTCTGCCTGTTGCTGTGCTTGGGCATGGTTGCTGACTGAGCATGCCAGGAGGGCTCTGTGAGAGGAACCACTCTGACAAAGCAACCAACTGTCCTGTCACAGAATTTGCCAGCAGAAGCGCAACGATGATGCTATGATGAGCAGAGAAGAAAAGGGAATAAACAGTATGATGAAATTTTAAGATGCAGCAGTTCAGAGCATTGGTCCTTCTTGTCTGGGATGCCATTTTTACCAGTATTTTCTGCCTGATCCTTTGGAATCTCACTCCTTGAGCCACCTTTTAAGCCTAAAGAACTTTCCTTCCTACATGAAAGAGGAAAATTTTAGCTGCTTTCTGTGCATCAATGAGTTTGTGCTCAAAGGTAGGAAAGAGGTTCTCCCGTCTTCATAGGCTCAGAGTAAGAATACAGGTTGATGCTGGTCCTGAAGTTTTTCCTCCTCTCTACGCTCTTTTAAAGTTTCTGTGTAGCCTGAACTGCCTCTTGCTACTGTTGATTCAAATGGCTCACTGTGAGGCCCCCTTGAAGCTTTAGCACTGGCTTATGTTAGGAAATGGCTTTGGTAGTCCAGGTACCCTCAGGCTTTATTTCTTTCTCCATCACTACTGTATCCAGTTTCTCTTGTACACAGTATTATTTCAGCAAGGGAAAGAAAAGTCCATCTTTTTACTTGTTTGTGTGGCTATTGCTATTCTCAGATACTTAGCATTATGCAGCTTCATGTTTTACTCTAGCATGTCTGGATATTGTAACAGTCCTAGCATGAACCTTCTGCTTAGCATTGAGAACTGGCCTTGCTTTCCTTAGCTTGTGCTGGTTATCCATTTAACATACCAGAGCCTGGAAAAGACATCAAAGTATAATAAGAAATGGTTATGCAAAATTAACAGGCTCAGATTTCAACTATACTGTGTGTTTTTCACCATAAAGTGTTCTTCTACCTGTTGGAAACTTTCTATGACAACTGGCATTTCACTGACTCTGCCTCTGACTGAGCAGTTTTGAGCAAAGGTAGGAGACCGTTTTGTCAATAATGTGGGACAAAGAAACTGAGCAGTCAGTCAATCACATGATTCCAGGCAGTGCAACTGGGCAGAGATTTCTTGGCATTTTTAAGCTAAGCAGCTGAGGGGCCAGCATACAAACCCATTTTCTAGCACTATGCAGATAAGAATGAGCCACCGTTTTGGAGCTTTCGAATACACGAGATAGAGGAAGTGTTAAACTGCCCTCAGAACAATGTTTAGTTGATTCTATTGGCCCCAGACATTGCTCTGGCAACTGGCAAACACTCCACAGTGATATAGAGCATTTTGGTTTTGAGAGACTGAGAATTTTAGGAAATAAATACAGCTTAAACTTCACTGAAAAAGAAGACATGGACAGTCTTTGGGGAAAGGGCGTCTTCCTGCCATCCCATAAAAATGAGTATCCTTCATTTGTTACTTCCACACAGGTACAGAACACTGATTGATGGATAGATAAACATAGGGTACATAAGTATAAATGTGTTTGTAAGTCTTCAGTTTTGGTAGATGTAGGGTGAGAGACAATACGCAATAACTGAATGTGTTTGAGCTTGAGGAGGGGTGGTATCTTTAAGACAAATGACATTCTCCTGAGTTCTCCAAGCATATATACTTACAGCTTCTCTGGACTTGCAAGTAAGATGCCACAGTAATTGGATTGTAACCTGTTGTCTAATTTCAGTATGATATAGTGTGATGTCTGCAAATACCTTCCTTGCTTCAGCTTAAATGTTCTTGCATAACTTTTTGTAGCAAGTATTGTCTTGTGGAATATATCACTTGGCCTTTTTACTTGCTTGAGCAGCAGAACACTAAATATGCTTTTTTTAGATGATGGAAATACAGTAGCTTCATTAAGTGGTGCTGCCATGGCAAGTGTCTTGTTATTTCACATTTAAACTGCTTGTGAACATGAAGCACATACCTCTTTAACAGAAGTAAAGAGAAGGGGGAAAAAGGTCAATAACCCCAGTTCTTTTAAATCCATTGATAGCTGGGGTTGCAGAGCTCAGATAATGTGGATTTTAAGTGCTATGGCTATACCATCTTCCTTTTGATGTAAAGATCCAGCAACTCCTAATCCAATTTTCAAAAATTTAAAGTACAGTGGTTTAATGGCACTATTAAAGTCTATCCTGTGGTTTTCTCACACAATCCAGAGTGCAGCATGCTCACTGCTTTATGCTGTCCTGTCTTCTCATGATGCTTTGCTAGCTCCAGCCAGTTTGCTGTTCCCTGCTGTCACAGAACTCGGCTCTCCCCACTCTGCTCCGCTTCCTGCCACTGACCCCATTTTAGTCTTGGCTCCCTTCTCCAGGATTTTTTTCTCTCTCCTCCCTTCCCTTGCCATTGGTGTATCTTCTTCCTTAAGCCACCCAAAAATAAAGTAAGTGGATGTTTGTGCAAAATATGCATTCGTAAGTAGTAACTGGGTATTAGCTATACCACAGAGAGCAATGAGATGTTAACAGTGCAAAGGTAAATGGTAATCTAAAAACTTCGAAAACTTGATTACAAAGGGGAAATAATGAACCTGTTTTAGTGAGAGGACTTGAGACACATGTGGGACAGCAATTAATCACTGAGCAGCAACTTAATTTCTTTTTTATCTTTATGTATTGGGCTGGCATCTACAGACAGACAGAATCCTCCGGTTAGGGTGTTTTCCATCTGATCTATCCAACAGTCTCCTTCACGGAGGACGTGTTTATTCTGAGAGAGGGCATGATTCATCACCCTTGGGATATGAGGCAAGATTTGGTGCTGATCTCAGACAATTTATCTCCCTTGTGTCCCCCCACTCCCGAATGTGTGAAGCAGTTTTGTACTAGGAAATTACATTACTGATAAAATCTTTTAAGGGGGACTTCCAACACATTATAGCACAGAAAATAATAGAGAATTTTTGCTGTTGGGTAATGGTGAAGTCTATTTATTAGAAGCTAGTTTGGACAAGGCAGCAGGCATGGTAGATCCTGGGAAGCATTACTTTGGTGTGGAACCTCAGTGAAGATAAGAAAAAGTAGTCTTGTCCTGAGAGGGAGAACTGCAGAAAAAAGAAGAGTGAAGGTACTGTTAGAAGTGTTTGAAAATTCAGTCACACTTCAGATCCCTTAAGACTGAGGTTTTTTTAGCTCTGGGAACCTGCTACATAAGGAGAAACTAAATTGCCATTTTTGAAAGGAACGTAGCTCTTTGCCTTGCAAAGAGAGTGGAATGTAGTTTTCTGCAGGGAAAATTAACACACACCCCAGAGTTCACTACTGTACTGGAGAGGGCAGAACTTGAAAGTCCCACACATGTATATTTGATGTGATGTTAATCAAGCAAATGAGGCGTGTAAAAACAATGAATAGTTAAGTCATTAACATTCCTGTCTGTGGTCCAGCACTGTCCAGTATGAAAGGGGAATAGTTCTAGCTGAGTTGATAAATATTTGTTTCAGTGATATTTATTTCAATGGTTTGCTCAAATGGAGAACATGTGCATCTGAAGCAACGCTTTCTTCTGAGCCAATGCTGAAATGGTCTGTGTGACCATAGTGAGCCACTGCTGCTAGATAACCCAGCTTTAACATGGAAAGCCAAACTGAGATACAAGAACCTTTAAAATCATTTATGAAGTCCAGCTAGCAAAAGAAAAGCAGCATGTTAATTTCATTAATGTGGCAAAAATCCCATAAGGGTAATAACTAAGACTGTGCAGTGTGTTTGCCAGAAAATCCAAAAGGTGCATAGAATTTATTTGTGAGCTAGAATTCATTGCAAACTTGGTTAATCTGAGGGCTCATTACAGTGTACTTAAAGCAGTTTCTGATTTTATGGCTTTATTTGGTTGTGATTTTATTTGGATGAAACTCTGTATTTTTCAGAAGAACTTTGCCGTAGGTTTTCCAGGATGTTTTTGCATCTGTAACTTTGAGAGATATATCCAGAAACAGCAGCAACATACCTCAAGTGCCTGACTTGTGGTTACATGCTTTCAAAAAAAACCCAAAAAACCAAAACACAAACTCCCCCAAAAAACCCAAACACCCCAAACCAAGCTTAAGCCACTTGCTAAGCCCTCCAAGCTTCTGAATGTTATAACAGATGGCTAATAATCACACTCTATTGTTATAAATGTCTTGCTATAACCAAGTTTTTGCTGATTTCTAGAATAGGTGCTCAATGTAACAAGTCACTCTTGGGGACAGAGTTCACTGGCTTGTTCTGCATACGTATTTTCTGGTTTTTTCTGCTGAGCAGGTAGAAGTTGCTGAACATAGTCTTGAGTCACTTCTTACCCCAAGCTGCTAAACAGTACAGCTGTAGAGCTGCTGAGCAGGCATTGTGTTGTGGCCTCAAGGTACAGCAATCAAAGTGAATTGTGTGCTATAGAAAGTGTGTAAAGGAACTTTATGCATGAGCTGTTTCAGTAGACATGGTCGGTTTTGCTTTCTGTTTGTCATTCTTGTTTTCAAATAAGCCTTGAGTCAGAATACATAGACTCTGAAATATTTATTTATCTGCTTACAGACAAGGTTAAAGAGAGATCTGTGAAAGAAATTGATTTGAGAAAGAAACGAAAGTTAAAGCAGTGATGCACTAGCACAGTTGCAGAGAATCAGTTATTAGCTGATTATTTTTAGAAAATAATTACTAAGACTCAAGAAGACTGATGTGAATACCAGTGCTATGTGGTGGGAGCAAACACGATTTGAGATTTTCCATTGACGTATCTCATTTATGTATCTGGTGTTGAAGCTGACACCAAATTTAGGATGGAAAGAAACTGGATTTTTCCATTCTGAAGTCATTATCCACATCGATATAAATATTAACACTTAACTGTGTGATGTGTTTAGAGTTTGATATGTTGCTGTGTTTGGCCCAGAACACATTCATTTTTACAAGAGAATGAGTAAATTTCTGTATATCTCTCACTGCAGAGTCCTGTGCAGTAAATGAACTCCTGTCTTTCCTTGTTCCTGAAGTTGATTAGCCTGCAGTTGTAGGCAGTGAAACAACAGCCTAGCAGGGTTCTGCTAGAAACACTCTCACTATTTGTATCCTTTCTTTTTTTCCCCAGGGATTTTTTTTCTCTGAGAAAGAAAAAAAATCACTAAGAGTAATGGCTAGAATAAGAACAATTTGGCTCTTTTGCAGCCAACAGATAACTTAGTCTCTAACATTATATTCCAAACTGATCAATACATTACATGGATTTTGCTTTGGATATGACAGCACACTTGTGGTCTGGCAGAGTCCTTTACAGTGACTTATTTACTCTTTCCCTCTCTGTTTGAACTGAGAAGATACCATACAGCTATGTTAACCAAACTCAGCTATATGTTGTCAAGGGGAAGATAAAGTGGGTGTTTGTTGCATTTGTGGCAGCACCCTGATACTAGACTGCATCAGCTACCTGCCTTTACAGGGAGATGTAGGAGCTGCATATGAGCACAGACTGTGGCTTTCATACTAGTCTCTGTTCTGTAAATGAGAGCCTAACAATGACTGTGCAGTAATAAGCTCAAAGCAAAGAACTCACTGAAATTCCTGTGGCACTTCTCACAAGAGATAGGATATAACATGTCTTGGTGAAGTTCAAAAACCTGATCGTATAAGCCCAGCTCTTTTCTTTAGCATAGGTCAAGTAATCTATTTTTCTTTGGCAGTGCTGGCCTGTAAAATAAGATTGTATTAGACTTGCCTGGGGAAATCCCAGGAAAAGTTCTAGATGTGGTAAAGTTTGTTATTATGACTATAGAATTTGGGCAGTATCTACATTTAGCCTGTAGCTGAGGCTAAACTATTGCAGTTGCTCTATCACTCAATGCCCCGCCCCCAGCAGAGAAGGGCAGTCAGGGAAAGAAGACCCATGGGTTGACATGAAAACAGATTTAATCAAACAACAAAACTGATACTAATGCCAATATAAAACATATAAAGTTATTCTTTATATACCAGCTAAGGTACAGGAGTCACAATAAATGGGAAGTCAGCCCTCAAGAGAAGAAAGAGGAGCAGGGTCAGGAGGAGCCCAAGCAAGAGGCTCAGCTCTCCTCAACAAACTTCCTCCTTTATACCGAGTGTGACATTTATGGTCTGGGATATACCTAGTGACCCGACTCAAGTCAGCTACCCTAGCTGACTCCAAACTCCTAGTGGCCTGCAGGCCATGCCTGACCTAGGATTCTGTCCCAGTGAAATCAGGACAGGCAGCTCTTCCTAAGCATTACGTTGTCTTTGAGACTGTAACCTTTGAATGGCAACTGATGTGTTTGAGCTCATAGTTGTGTCTATATTGGATGTACAAAGTACGTCCACATTTAGAGTCGAGTACCATGGGAATATTAGTAAGTACCAGTTCTTTCTAAGGTACTCTAGAAGTATGTTGTCTCTGTACATAAGCAAAGGTAAGGGTTAATATATCTGTCAGAGATGCAATATGACTCTTCCTCAGTTTCTGTTAGAACTTTGATAATGTAAATTGGTCTTGCAAATTTCTTCCTTCTGGAAAATCATTTGGTTGTAGTATTAGATGCCTTCGTGCTCTGTCTCAGCCAAAAATGATCAGATGTTAGACTAGGGAGACTGGTCAGAGGAGCTGGAAGATAGTTATGTGATAGTTTCCCAAACTAAAAGTTATGGCAAAACTCCAGGTAAGAAAGAAAATTTCATAGTGGGAAAAAGGGAAGGAAAAGGGAAGCGCAAATGGGAGGCAGTTGATCAGCTTTCCAGTAAAGGATTAAGCTTGTGGTTCTTTGTGATAGGAGTGGCTGGTAAATTGTACTTCTGTTGTGCAATCACTCCTGAGTTTTCAGAAAATCTTTCTAATTGGAATGGAAATAAAAAAAAAATAAAGTGTCTGTTGAAAGTTGCAACATACTGTTTGAAAAAAAGGTGAATGTGGATGTCCTCCCCCATTTTAACGTATCCGAAGCTGTTCCCTTGAAGTCCTGGGTCCTCAGTCCAAAGCTGTCTGTTGGGCAGGCTGCCAGAGGGTGGGCTGGAAAGCAGCAGGGTTCTGCAGGAAATCTGCTTGGCAGGTATCAGCCTGGCCTGTGCTCATCAGATTTACTGGCATGTATGTGTTTTCACAAAATGTTAGAGCTTTAGAGCATTTATTTATTTATTTATTTTAAAACTCAGTCATGGGGTTTTTTTACTAGCTTTGTTTGGAAATAATATCAGTGTTGGAGTGCAAAGTGTCCAGGTTATTCATTTGGTTCAGTGGATATGACTGTCCCTGCAAGCTGTTGATACACATCTGTTCACCAAAAGTAGCTGGAAACTATTGATATAAAACTGTTGAAGGGACTGGACCCAGATCTGCCACCAAAGATGTCCCTGCAGATCCTGTGGCATTCTGAAACAGCCAAGTGCACCAAAGGTGTAAATTAGAGAGCTGTAAGGCAAGTCTGCCATTAGCAGCAAAGCTTTGAATCCAAATACCCTGCTTCTGTAAAGTGAGCAAGTACAAGAGGGTGCTTTCATTTCCTGGGTTTTGGTACATAAGCTGTTGCTTTAACAACAAACTGTGTTTAATAAAGTTGGAAAGTTGCTGAGCTCTTAAATTCTACTGTGTGTTTCCATAGTACCTTGATATTTTTGACTATGTGGCTTGGGAAGTGCATGGTGAAATAGTTACATGGCCTCATTTTTGAGCTGCCTGCATATTATGAGCCTTATTTTACCTATGTTGATGACACTTGCAAGGTCAAAATTTAAACCTGCCTATTTATTGTTCCAAAGTAAATTATGGAAATCCTATTACTCATTTGCAGAACCAGTTATTTAATGTCATAGGATCCATTTTCATTTAATATTTTTTTAGAAATTATTTTGAGGACTAGTCTTCCTCCTTAAAAAATGTTAGAACAGCCCATTCTGGTTATCTAGTTTGAGCAATTATAAATCTCTTCTAGTAATTTCTTTGACTGTCAGAATTGAGGTTCATATGCATCCTGGTTTGGGTTAGAACAGAACTAATTCTGTTCAGTGATTTTAGTTTTTAGTTAAAGCTCCTCTGAGAAACTGCACTTTCTGCAACTAGCAGCATGTTTTCATAGACACTGCCAGCTTCTAGCAGTGACAAGGCCTAATGTTTAGATTTACTACGAGGGATTGGTATGCAAAACATGGTCACTGCTAAATCTTGTGTCTCCTGTTGGGGGGTGCAGGGTGAAGGCTGCACCTTCAGGGAGGAGAGGACAGGGCAGGTGACTGCAAACTGACCAACTAAAGTATTCCATCCCATATATGTCATATTCAATATATAAACGGGGGGTCAGTTCCCCCCTGCTGGGTTGCGAGATTATTGTGGGTTGCTAGATTGTTCGACCTTTCTGGTCCTCCTTTTCTCCTGTGCTTTGGTGATCCCTAAGTTCCTGCATCCATACCAGGATCCAGCCCCTGAGCATATCTATTTGTGTGTATGTGTAGAGCACATTCACTTCATATCTGAATGAGTCAAACCAGCCTCTTTAAAGTATCATTAACCTGATACTATATCCACAGGCATTGCCCTTAGGAGAAATGCTTGTTTTCTTCACTGTTGTTATTTCAGAAACTCCACACAGTGTCACTGCTGCTGGACTCTGTGCTGTGGTGGAAGGTTAGTTGTCTTTCCTCACACGGCATCCTCAAACAACAAATCTACCTATGCTTTTGTGTTTTTCTCCTGGTTTGGAAGTGTGCAGATAATAAATGTATCTTTCCACTTCTCTAGACCCTGTTTTACAGGGGAAATTAATCTCTCCATATTATTCAGACCTTCACCTTTTTGCTGACACTCTACTTCATGCATGAGATTGGATGTAAGCTTCTGTGAGATGGCTCTGTGCTGTTGTGGGCTAGCTCTGAATCTCTCATTCAGTTCACCTAGGCCACTTATGTACTCAGCCTTTAAGTTACAGAAACTTTCTACCAGTGTAGAGCTCTTCTGAGCACTTTTGTAAGGGGAGAATTTGAAGTTGGTGTTGCAAGGAAGAAAATCAGTTTGCTTAGCCACATATGCTAAGAGCTACTTAGTCCATATTTAGTCCTTTCTTATGTATGTCAAATTGATATTATCTTTAATCATACTGTTATTTAGTAACAAATACCATGGTTATTCTACTTTTTAATCAGTGTTCTTGTTAATTTGCTTTTCAAAGTCAAGGGCTCAGAACCATGGTACAAGTTCTGCTTGAGAAGCATACATGGAATTCCCCAGGGACTGTACTTCATCATAGCACTCAAGTTATTTATTTTACATACTCGTAACCTGATTATGAAGACATTTGAATTGTTTCAAAGTATAACGTAATCAAATCTTAGAGTTCATGCCTAAGGTAGGATAGATAGCTGCAGAAGAGGTGGAAAGGCAGCAGTTACCTGGTTTTGCTATGTGGGATAGTTGGTGTTCCCATTGTATTTCCCTTTCGTCAAATAAGGCAGAATGAACTTGCCCATAGTGTTGCTTTCCAGAAGCAGAAGTCAGTTGACTTCACTGGTGCCAAGGTATGTAGCAAAATTACAGTGCTGCTTTTCGGAGGGGATGAGTTAATCATAGAATCATCGCAGTTGGAAAGGACCTTCAAGATAATCAAGTCCAACCAATAGCCCTACACTACTGTTATCCCCAAACCATCCCCTTAAGTGCCACATCTGCCTGTTTTTTGATGACCTCCAGGGATGGTGACTCCACCACTTCCCTGGGTAGCCTATTCCAATACTGCACCACTCTTTTGGTGAAGAAATTTTTCCTAATATCTAATCTAAACCTGCCCTGGTACAACTTGAACCCATTCCCTCTAGTCCTATTGCTAGTCGCAAGGGAGAAGAGGCCCAAACTTGCCTCTCTACAACCTCCTTTCAGGTAACTGAAAAGAGCGTAAGGTCTCCCCTCAGCCTCCTCTTCTCTAGGCTAAACAGCCTCAGCTCCATAAGCCTGTCCTCATAAGGCTTGTTCTCCAGACCCCTGATCAGCCTAGTTGCCCATCTCTGTACCCTCTCCAGCACCTCAGTGTCCCTTTTATACTGCGGTGCCCAAAACGGCACACTTGGCCTCAGCAGCGCCAAGTACAGTGGCAAGATCACCTCCCTGCTCCTGCTGGCCACACTATTCCTAATACAAGCCAGGATGCCATTGGCTTTCTTGGCAACCTGAGCACACTGCTGGCTCATGTTCAGCCAGCTGTCAATCAACACCCCCAGGTCCTTCTCTGCTGGGCAGCTCTCCAGCCACTCCTCTTCAAGCCTGTAGTGCTGCTGGGGGTTGTTTTGACCAAAATGCAGGACCCGTTATTTGGCCTTATTGAAACTCATACAATTGGCCTTTGCCCATTGATCCAGCCTGTCTAGGTCCCTCTGCAGAGCCTCCCTACCCTCAAGCAGATCCACACTTCCACCCAGCTTAGTGTCGTCTGCAAACTTACTAACATACTTATGTATGTTTAAAGTAGGAATACCTGGAATTACATCATTGGTTAATGACTAAACTTGTGTTACTTTCTGGAGATTACATTATGCTGGAAAACTGCCATTTGCTTCAGACCAGCTGTATGTGCAGCTTAGCCAGTCACCTTTATTTATGTGGTTGGATCTTCAGAAGTTCCTATACAACACTAGTATAGAAAGGACAAAGATATGTCATAACCTGGGGAACACTTCTTGCAGGGTGATACTAGCACAGTCATCAGCCAAGAAGCCATTTCCCTGGGGCAAGTAAGAGAGTAAAGCAGTATATTATTTTTTCATACTATTTTTACTACAAAATAGTACTTTCTGCAAATCTTTTTCACTGTCTTTCTTTTACATAAACACAGCTACTTTTCAACCCAAGTAGCAGCTTTTCATGACTTTTCGTGCAGTTATGGTAGGACCAGTCCAACTTCCGGTTGTGTGTTAAATAACATCTGTCTTTTGCAACTTACCATTTCTTCCCTTTTTTCACAAAAAAACCCCAAATGTCTGCACAATGTGGAGTCTACCATTGATGAGGTTTTGATATAAGTGTACATAATGCTGGCTATCCATGTTGAGTAGTATTTCTGTCCAAAGCAATGTTCTTTGCTCTTGGCATAGGTGATGAAACTGTAAAGCACAGGGGTTAGTTTCGCCATGTCAAAGTCAAGAAGGATGAAGTTGCATGGTTGAGCTTCAGTATAGGAAGCGATAGTTGACCCGTGGAGTTGGGGGTGGGGGCTGTTAACTATTGTATTCATTCTGGACATCAGAAGGTGTTTCAGACACACTGGATTATGGATGTAGGCCTACTTGAAAATAAGGACAAAGAATGTAAATGTTCACTGGAAAGCCAGTGCAGTGGGTGGGGAAGCTGTCAGTAGGCTGCAAGTGCTGCAGGGCTGTGTGCATCCAGTGACTTGAGACCCCGCTCTACTGAATTGCTGCCAGCTGGGCAGAAAGTGACAAAGACAATTATTGCAGTCTTTCGGGTTACTGAGCTCAGCAGGAATGATGAAAGCAGTATGTATGGAGCCTACTCTTGAAGACTAAGCATCATGGAAATCTAAATGCTTAAATGGATAGCACAAAGGAAAGCACAAATTCTGCTTGGTAGAGCTAGGGCAGAAACACTGCAGACAAACGTGTTGTCAGCACCTCCAGCTTAGAATAATGTGATCATTTGAGGTTCTGCTCTATAATTAATTTAGTAAAATCTTTCTCAGTCTGTGAAGAACTGGAGGGGCAAACTGCCGTGTTTGAGGAGGTGGGATTTCAAGTGCAGGATTCAGTTTAGTGGAGCACTGGCAGTAAGACTTGTATTGGGGTACATGCTTTGTTAGTGGCAGGACTTGCCGGCTTCTGTCCCTTCCTTTCTGGAGTCAAGTGTATCTCTCAAAGGTCCCTGTTATCACTAGGAGTGAGTGAAGAGAATGTCATTGAAACCCCAGAGAACTTTATGTAAGTCCTTGAAAGAATATTTTACACTGAGAATGCCCTCCTTTTACTAGGAAAAGCCATTCTCCTCTGTGTAATTCTGAGTGATAGTATGAAGACTGTAATCCTTTTTGCTCACTGCCTACATTGTCCAATTTTTATGTGGGGTTGGAAAATTCAAAATAATTGCTATAGCTTTGGGCTTCTGTGACTCTTGTCTCCATACTCCTTTTTTAAAAGGAGAGGCCTCTAGTGAAATGTAGGAGATTCTGAGCACTGCAGACCATATTATTAGGTATTTGCTGAAAGTCTAAATCCTCACCAAAACTTCATGTGCAGTTTGTCACATCGTTTGTTGCATCTGCTGGTGCCAGGAACTGACCTAAGCGTGGAAATTCAACCCCATCACAGCTCCTGAATCTCTTCAGGGGCTACAAAATCCTTGGCAAGATGAGCAGAAAGAAACCTGCATCAGAGCTGTCTGCTTAACATCTGGACCTGTGTGTAAAATGTACTTAGTGCCTCAATGCAGAGCCAATTTTCTGGCACACCAGAGTGCAGAAATTTATACACCTGGCCATCGCCCTCAATTTTGCCGTGCTTCCCATTTTTCATTTTTTTTAAGTAGTCTATTCACAGAGAAAGGGATGAACAAGGTTACAGTTAATTCCCATGGCAAATCCATTAATACATCAAGAGGAATCCTGAAAGAGAATAAGCAATGTGATTTTCTCCTGTGACTGTGTGGACAATCAGTTGAATCCACTAATCTTTATCAACCCAGTCATCCTAAACACCCTCATTATATTCTCAGTTTTGGAGTGAACTTATTCATAACAAGCTGTTGATTTCTACTAATTTCTTTTTTTTAAAACAAATTTTATGTCTACAGCTTGTTATTTTACTCGCAAATGTTGCCAATTTGAGCTTGAAAGGTAAGGGCCTGACACTGTTTAATTAATCACATATCAAACCAATCAGCATTATAAACAGGTTTTTAAGTTTAGCTGGAGTATAGGTGATTTGGGTTGTTGGTTTGTTCTGTTGTTGGCTTTTGTTTGTTTGTTGGTTGGTTGGGTTTTTTTCTTTCATTCTGCAATAAGACACTAAAGCCACAGAAGCCTCTTAGAATTTATTTCCAAGGATGTGGAGGTATGAAGGTGACTGGAAATAGCCACCCTGGATTTACCAGAGGCAAACTGTGCCTCACCCATCTGTGACTGTCTTGTACTTTGACACTACTGGTTTGGTGTATGTGGCAAGTGCAGCTGAGGTGGTTTAATCCTCCATTTAGCAAGTGTTTTTGACATGCTCTGCTGTAGTGTCCTTGTGGTGAAGCCAGAGAGAAGCAGACTGGAAAGACGAACTACAAGGTAGTAGGAAATTAGCAGGACCTCTGGGCTAAAAGAGTAGCTGTCTGTCATTCCACCTAGCAGCTGCTGGCCTTCTTTGGTGGTCACTACTGGGGACAGTGCTGTTTAATGTTTTCCTTAAAGACCTGAGTGAAGGGACAGAGTGTTAGACTAAGTTGGTTGAAGGTACTGTAGAGCCCAGACCAAGCCATCTTCTATAATTAATAATATGCTTGCATGCTAAGAAAATGGGAGAAAAGATCCTTAATATTTGGAGATGCCAGTTGTCTTTCCAGAGATAGTGTCAGGAAACTTTTTTAAGTGATTTGGTAAAATTACTATACAAGATGATGTCTGCCTTGAGTTTTGAGAAACCATATAGATATAAAAACTGTTATGACTGTTAGCAGCTCATTCTAGCACTGCAGGAGGTTGGAGAATTGGTGTCTTGGCTGTTTCTACAGCTTTTAATTTTCTTTTTCCACAATACAAGAATATATTTTAAAAGTCCTGTAAGTTTCTATCATAGCAAATAAGACCCAAGCATGGAATGCTCTGGCAGGAGTTATCTGCAGCCTTATCTGATCTCAGCTGAGCCATACAGCAGGCACAACATTTACAGGAATTCATTGCAGATAGAAAGAATTTGTGTGTCTGTTGTGCTGCAGCTAGACAGATTCAAAATACATAGCAACCTCAGATGACTACTTATAGTCAAATGATAATTCATGAAATGTTCATATGATATATTTTAAATTGAGTAGTAAAAGAAATTTGACAAACCTAGTACCTAATGTTGCTATAACTGCATTGATATTGGCAGGCTTGAATATTAGGATTGGTCTTCCACATTAGACTCAGAAAGTTGAGTTTTGAAAGATATTTATATTTGGGATATCTTTTTATTTCCCTCTTGACTCCTGAACTTTGGGGGTGCAATCATGACTGTTTTCAACCCACTCTCAAACCTGTGACAAATGGGTATATGCTGGTTGCAAGAGAGAGGAGAAGACTGCATAGGAAACCATGGGGTTTTCCCATAATCACAAAATATTGTGAGGTGTGGTTAAATAATAACAGTATGTGATTTTTTTAAGTATATTTGTACAGCTTGGATATTTTATGTTATAGTTTCTTTTGGCAAATTCTGGAGATTGCCAGGACTGCAAACCAAATCTAAGGCAAGCCTTGCCCAATTCCTTCTCCATCTCCCCCCACTGTTCAGATTCCAGTTTAACACTCTTGATGATGCCAAGAGGTCATCAATGACTTAAAAATATTTTCTTCTTTCTCTTATGAAGTAACATCATTGTGTCAGCATCACACAAAGAAGCAGGATCAACCCAAGTTTTCTGCTGAAAGACTGTCCCTTGCTTAGCAACCACTGCTGCTCTCAGCACCACCGGGCTTTTCAGCAGAGTTTGCTGTGGAAGTGAAAGCCTAACTGGTTGAATGTGGAAGAGTTACTGTATCTCCTTAGGTATCACCTAGCCATAAGGTGATACTGTCCAAAGCTTTGTGAGGAAACCCACCTGATCTCTCAGGTACTCCAAATGACTTATTCATGCCAGATGGCTTCCCCTTGCTCTGGGGACAGCCCAGGCTTACCTGGAAGCACTGCACTGTTCACAGAATCACAGAATGGTTAAGTTGGGAGGCACTGCCAGAAGTCATCTAGACCAACCTCTTTGCTCTAGCAAGGTTCCCTCATGTCCTATTGCTTGGTACCATCAAGTACAGCCTGGCTTCATCCTTTTGATACCATCCCTTCAGATACATATATATTTAGATATATGTTGATAAGGTCTCCTCTCAGCCTCATCTTCTCCAGGCTAAACAAGCCCAGCTCCCTCAGCCCTTCCTCATAAGGGAGATGCTCCAGCCCCCTAATCATCTTTGTAGCTCTCTGTTGGGCTCATTCCAGGAGTTCCATGTCTCTCTTAATCCAAGTCTCAGTTCATTAGAGAATATCCCACATTTACAGGAATCATGTACTTGCATAAATCATGAAAGTGCTTTCTGCCCAAGTGTTTGTTAGACTGCCTGAAGTCTACAGTCTAGAGAGATGCCCAAAGTACATTTTTTTTTTTGTATGAACTGCAGAGAGAACAAGACAGTTTGAGGGGCTAGCATCTGCCTCTGAAGCTTTTCTGTTTGTGCAAGGTCATCCTTTGACACATGAATGCTTTATGTGTGTACTGGAATAGTCCAAACCTTTCTGGATTCTGGAGAAGACAAAGTCCAAAAGGATATTTTCTCTAATACCAGTGAAAATATATTAAACTTTACTCAATTATCTTTTGTTTAGAAGAATTCAGTATAGTTTAAAAGTTTAGAAAGTGTATTCACAAGTGCAAGGCCTTGGTAGCAGGCATTTCACTGAAATTCACTGGATCAGTTCCCTTGGACATGCTCAATTTTCTTCTGAACTTATACTCTTGGCTGGTGAAATTCTTTCCACAACAAAAATGAGAAATGAATCTTTGTACATAATTGCAAGTAATTTTTATTCTAACTTTTCAGTGATCTTTCAGCCTTTGGCAGTCTCTTGCTTTGCAGAATTAAGCATGCTAACATCTGTGCTTTAGGATTATTTTCAGAAGGTAGGATTTGCAGGTCAAGTGTAACTCTCACAGTTCTCATCTCTCAGACATCCTCTGTGGTGCCTAAAGATGCACTTCAGTGTGGCTGTCCCTCTTTCCTTCCTCTTCTCTGTCTGCTTCTCACTGCAGTACAAGGATGTTGGAGGCCTTTTAGAGTTTATGGTAAGAGGGATGAGTTTTGTGCTATTAAAGAGAACATTGAAATTCTCCTATTGATGGGTCTGTTCCACTATATACCCAGTTGTGCTTCCAGTGAAGATGCCTATGTCTGCTTTCATCTCCAGCATCATGTTGCCATTATGCACTGATGAGGTACTGTGCCTTGCAGTCAGCATTGTTTCAGTGTTGGACAAAGAAACTTGTCTTCCAGAATTAACTGGGGCAAGATTGCTTAAATGACTAAGTTTCAGTCCTGGCCCCATGGGAAGTACCAAGCCATTTGTTGCATGTTTTAGCAGTGTTTTGTTTGAACCTGGTCACACAGTAGTGTCATTTTCTTGGGTCTGTCACACAGAGATCCCACATAACATTTCCCTGTAGCTCAGAATAGAAGGCTCCTTTTTCATTTAAGAACTAAACAAACCAGCAACACCAACAAAGGACTGTGCATTTGTTTATATTGCGTAACTATGGAGATCACCTTCATACTGCTAGTATCTGATACAGTGAGGCATCAGCTCTCCTAGCTGAAGCGTATCATGCTGGCAAAGTACCTGAAGGAATGCCATTCTGTTGTTGGAAATGACATTGGTCATGCAGCAGGGGACAGTCTCTTGTCACAGTCCCTAACAAGCCAGGACCCAGTGGAGCTGCAGTGCTGGGAAAGCAAGTCATGCTAGCTTCTGCACTGAGATTCAAAACAGGTTCCCAACTGCTGGTAGCTGCTGCCATCTCACAATACTTCCAGCTGGAGCAGAAATGCTAACCCTCACCACCAATCCCAATTACAGCCCCAGCAGTCATTTACTGTCTCCTAAGAGTAGCTTGGTAGCTGAGATGCAATTAGTGCTTTTAGTTTCCAGGCCTCAAATCTTGACAAGCGGCTCTGTTTCATCAGTGAGAAGAGTTGCTTGCAGTCATATGTTTCTAAAGTACATTTGATCAGGTTCATTCTTGTGGGGGATGAAGAAAAAACAACCTCTTTTAGTGTTTTCCTACCTGCTGTATAGCAACACTGAGCAATTAAGAAAGTCCCATCCAGCTTGTTTATACATACATGGGAGATGTTTTGATTTTTTTAAATGGAGATGGAGTGGTTTGTATGGTCAGAAAAGTGTAAATCACCTTAATTCTTTAATTTTTCAGAACTTCTTGTAGATCAGCATATCCTGTAAAACAAACAAACAAAAACACATCCACATTCAGGTTTATCATCTGGGCTAGTACAGTTGTCATAAGTTGATTCTCAAGTTCCTTCTCTGTAAGAATTTGTAATAGGTACATAGTATAACAAAGGAAGGTTGAGCTCTCTTTTGAAACTTATCATCTTGTTGAAATGACAAGAGAGCTTGTGTGGCATAAAAGGTCAGTTACTGTGTTATATATAACTTTTTGTTTTCATCTCCTACTGTTCTTGCAGGGAACTAGAAATGTTTTAGACAACAGATGTGGAACACTTAAAATACTTGGAATGTGTGGGAATGTGCTGAGGGACCACCTGTCCTGCAACATGGCGAAAGACAGAATCGGTTTGTGTGCACTGTGATGAACAGGAGGAGCTATACACTAAAAATAAGGCAGAATGAAAACCATGGGGTAACTAGACTAGGTTGACTTTAGGCAAGGAAACACAGGGAAGAAAGGCAAATCAACAAGTTCAGTGCTTATTAATACTTAGCCAATAATCCCCATCTGAGATTCCCTTAATACATATAGCCTGGAGCAGTTACTTAGTCTCAGGAAGCTCATGGTTAAGAAGAAAAGAAAGAGATTTTATCTGATTTAGCCTAAATAAAGTATTTTATTTATTGTTTGACTATTTCTACTAGCCAGATCCTATCTATATAGTTATAAGTTAATAGTTACAGCTAGTAATTGCTACATTGGCTATCCTTTGTGAAAACAAAACCAAGAAAAAACCCCAAACAATTTACATATTGTAGAGCACCAAGGCTTTGATAATAATTTGGGTTCCTTTAGAGACCAAGGATGTTGAAGTGATTTGTTGCTGGTGTCTGCTTTTCTACACATTCACTATTTATTGACTAAAGTTAACAAATGTTGTTTAACGGTTGAGGGAACAAAGGCACAGATAGGATCAGTATGTAGCATTTGCATTTCTTTATTTGGAGTTCTGGCATGTCAGTACCCACATTTTTTTTATTAGCTTTTTCCTTCAGTGATTTTTAAAAAGGAAGATATTAAAATTGAGATGATAGTTACTTCCCTGTCTTGGGGAAGGTTTGTGAAGATAGTTAATGTTTATACCAGTTGCCCTCTTTTCCTCTCTGTAACTGTTAAGTCAAACTACTGTTTCTCTGGTCCAGGCTACAGTGAGAGGGGAGGTTATTGCTCAGTGCTTGTGCCCACTGGGAAACAGTACATCAGGCTCTGTCCTAAAAAATGAAAATGCTACATAAATCAGAAAGAAATTCAGAAACTCAGATTCATCCCTCACTCTGTGGACTTCAGAAACAGTGAAGTCTGGTTACACTTACAGGCTCTCTAAATTTGGGTTATGGATGTGAAGCTGCACTTCAGAACTGAAATCTCTCTCTGATAGTACATGCCCAGGGTCGATGAATGAAACAGCTGTTGGTGTACTCCCTTGGTTAGGAAGGGTAGAAAGAGTCAGGACACACATTAGCAGCGTTTCCCACAGCGAGGACAATTCTCCCTGCCCTGGGATATAATGGCTTGCTGCTGTATACTATGCAAACAAATTACATGTACTGTGGGAGCCACAACTTTAAATTTCTCAAGCTTTTTGCATGCAAAACTGCAGCATTAATTATGCTTTTTTATATTTAGAGTTCCTCTTCGTTAGCTGGAGGGAGGTCTTTGTGATTAAAGGAAGGAGGTTTCACTGAGCTAGACCAGCTCTGCTCTGTCCTCTTTTTCACCTCCCCTTAGGGCAAAGACCAACAGCTTGAGGGTGACCCCTTCAAGAAGTTTCACTGAAAAGGAAGATGAGAAAGGCTGGACAGGCTCTTTCTAATGCTCTACACTACAGCATGGAAAAGGCAGCTGTTTCTAGCCTTCTTTTTTCTTTTTCTTTTTTTTTTCTTTTTTTTTTTTTTTGCCTTTCCTGATGTCTGAGGTCTGGGCTTGCTGCCATATCTGTTTGTCTGTCTGTCTCATGTTGTTTTTCTCAGGGAGCTTCAGAGGCCAGTTGCCCTTAGTCAGTTGCTGGGAACAGAGGTTGTTCCTTGTATCATCTTAACTCTCCATGCCAGAGCGTTCATGCTTGAATAGGAAACAGCAAGATCTGTCAAAATAGCCCTTTTCTTTAGGGCTTTGAGGCTGCATTCTCCATGGCCATCTGTTCCCTTTCACCCTTTTGGACAGTGTTGCTATTTGAAACCAACCACTTTTTGCTCACTCCCTTTCCCCTTGCACTCTCCCTGCCCCCCCAAATCTGGGGAAAAGGAAAAAAAGTTGGTTCTGGCCCTGACTGGCCTCTAGAGGATTCAACCATTTTGTAGTCCAAGGATTAAAAGTGATGTTTTGCAATTTTTTATTTTTCACTGACTTAAAAAAATGTAATGCATCTCAGGAGAGAAGAGTCACTGCAGTCAAAAGATCATATTGGATTTATAATTACTCTCCACAGAGCACTTCAGTGTCCTGTCACTGCCTGATGCAGACTAGAGTGAAAACTTGGCACATCTTGGAATATTTTGCATTATATCAGGAATGGAAGGAAACTCCTATAGTTAAGGCTGTATAACTGTTTCCTTCTAACCCTGTCTCTTCAGTCAGAAAAAGCTTATCAGGATGAAATTTTCCAGTCTTGGTTTTTGTCCAAAATTGAATTTATTTGCTTAGTTTCAGATAAAGAGAGTCATTGCTTTTTAAGAATGAGATTAAGAACAAAAAGCATAATCCTTCTCTGCTCCAGCATGGGTGACTGTGCTGTCAAGAGGGGACCTGGCTTGCTGAGAACCTCCTGGAAAGTCTGTTTCAGTCAGGGAGTGAAGCCAGACCCCTGTAATCCTCAGTCATTTTAACATCCTCCCTGTTATATACTGCCTCTGTGTGTGTCTGCCTGAGTACATAAACATGTATGTATTTTTGGCTTTGTAAATCAGCCATTCTGAACAGTGAGCCCCTGTGGCATGTCTGCTTATGCTAAAATGTTTTGTCATTCGTCTTTTACAGAGAGGGAAGATGTTTTCTATATATCTATATATTGGCCATGCAAGTAAAAACAAATGAAAGGACCCAGTTAACATATGTTGTGAAGGTACTCCAAGCTGTGGTTTTGAAGGTGCTCCAAGCACTCAGATGCATCTGCTAGGTGCATGTGCAGGGTTTGCTAGACCAGCCCAAAAGGCATTTCTTCAGAGAAGAGGTTGCATCCTTCAGCTTGTGTCGTGAGCCCCTCTGCCCTGAGAAGTACAAACAGCCTATATGGCAAGTTCAGACTTGTGGTGAAGTAGCAGTTATGAAGTGCCACAGCCAAGCCTGATGTGGGAAATTAGTCCATTGTTCTACCTTTGATAGACAAAGTTAAAGTTGGACACTGCATCCTAATCATGCAACCATAACATTCTTTAAGTTTAGTTTTTTTGATGGATGCTATTAAGAGTGTCCAGATCTGAACTCCAGATGTGAACAGCTGTAGTTTGCAAACAGTCATCTCTAGCCCCCAAATGTTTGGCTGACCTCTGTTTCCATGTTGCAGGCTGAAAGAGAATTATTTCATCCTGGAATTTCAGTTTTGATAACTGACTCATGATCCAAGCTTTACAGCTCTAAGATTGTTGTCTTTATTTACACCTACATGGAATTGTTCAGACTGTTCTCTATGGCCCAGTGTTAGGAACACTGAAGGCTAAAGTTTTTCAAAGAAATTATGGTGGCCATCATGCAAAGTAAAGCAGTTTGCTCAGTTTGCATAAAAAAAAACCCCTCAAATTTAATTACAATTTAACACTGATTATTAAATAGTCCTTGTGGTTAATAGCCCTACCACAGGGCTCTCTGAAAATTACGGATAACTCAATGCACTAGTTTGAATTCATGGAACTAGGCTGGAACGATCAGAAATTGTTATTTGATAAGGCTTTTCATGCTGAATATATTGAGAAAGGTCCACCACAGTGTAGGCTGAATGTCACAGCTAATTGAGCAAACTCAGGTGCTAGCAGTGACCTGGCTGGAGCAGCACACAGTTCTCTGTGGCTTCTTAGGAGAATATATTTTCCAAGGTAGACCTTAGTGCTTATTTAAAACTTGCTTGCATAAGCCTACCACCCTTTTCCCCCATCAGCATGCTCCCTGGGAAATGGACAGCCATGTCAGAAACACCCTGCCTATGTTAGCACTAATTGGTGCTTTTATTGGCCGCTTGGATGGAGAACAAAATGTGTGACAGAAACTCGACCCTCTCCCTCCTACCCCCATCACCCCTCCGTGCCCTGACTCTCAAATGGAATTTAAGGTTCATTTGCAGACTGGCTCCTGCTTTTGCCTGGAGTACTGCTGCTTTTGCCTGCACTCTGTGTCAGCTTTGTGGGTATGAGAGCTAAGTTGCCAAGACTCTATCAGAAAATATTTTATGGGGAAAAGAATAAAGAGTAGACTATGAGAATACAGCCTGTGCTGTGGACCACAGCATCCTAACATGACCAAACTGCTGTGAACTGCATTTTGAAACTCACTGCAGTTTCAGAGCTACATCTCCTTCTCATCCCCCAAGATGTTTTAGTTTTTGTTCTGCCTTTCTGGGTTTCAGCCATTTAGGCTTCCAGGCTTCAGACTGTTATGTTGGGAGGGGGTTTGTCCCATCAAGGATGAGTGTGACAGCTGGCTCATTTGGTTCTAGCCTGGAAAGTTCGGAAGTGGCAAATCCAGATGGTGGGTGAACCCTAGCAGAGCCTGATGAAGTTTAGCAGCTGAGATTAACCATCCTGGGAAAATCAGATATGATAATGCCTTGGCTGTGTAGGTCAGAGGGCTGAGGCTTGCAGCATGCAAGGCTTCAGTTGCTCTGACAGCAGGATTCTAAATCTCAGTTCTTTATTCAAGCCTTAAGGGACCTACACACGTGTAATTCTAGCATTCTGCTCCCTCCCGCCTACATGCCTTCTGATTAATATCATGATCTGTTTAATTCCCTCAGGGAACTTAACCAAAAAAATACAGCAATAACTTGTAGCATGATTGGTGAGGTGATAATTAAAAGCATTTTCTGGTTCACAGGGCCTTAGCATTGCCAGATGCCATGATTGGGCAAGCTTTATTTTTCAACCTATGCATCCTTTATATATGCAGGCAGGCAAAAATCCAGATCTGGGTTGTTGGGAAATTTTTCCTCCCCCTTAGGTCAACAGTTTGGGATTTTATTTTCTAGTCTTGGAGAGACAGGAAGAAGTGACTGCATGGGAGAGGTTAGATGGAAGGGGCTGCTTTAAATTTTAGTGGTGAACAATATGGGAAACAACTCTGGATTCTGAGAGAATAGTTTAAATCCGTAGATTCCTAGATCTTAAAAAGAGAGAATTTCTCAAAGAAGTTCCATTGAAAAGTGAAGGAGGGTGAGCTGAGGGTTAAGAATTCAAACTTGATTACAGAAGGGAATTGACTTAACTGCTGTCTTCTACTTGGTCTTTGCCATCCCTCCTAGCAAAGCAGTACTCCTTTGATCATTCCTAGCCATGCAGCAACGATAGGGTGTTGGAAGATCATCAGTCTGTGGTATCTGTTGTCAGGCCACAGAGTCAGAAGGTTTATATCAGGAAAAAGAAAGTGTCTGTTCCCAAGGGCCTCAACTCCACAATTCCCTGATTTGGGCCCTGTTTCAGGTGCTGTAAACCACCTGCTGTCTTCCCACCTCCACAGATCTCCTGAGACCTGACCATTTTGGTCATGGCTGGTAGATTGTCTGGCAAGAAATCAGACCAGCTGGATTTCCTTGTTTCTTAATGTCAATTCATTTTTTAGGTCAGCCGACAGGAGTCTCAGTATGTGTGTGCCTCTCTCACTGTCTGTCTCTCTCAACTCCAAAGAGAACTGACACAAACCCACTGATGTCAGAGAATGAGATCCTCTGGTGCAAACCACACTGTTAACAGTGGGCATGCTGGTGTGGGATTAAAAACAAACCAGCATGTGTTCAGTTCTCTGGAGGACCCTTCCTACAACTTGTCCTGGATGGAGGTCCCAGCTGATTTTTAATTTTTTTTTAGTAGAATACTGTTTAATATTACTTATTTGAAAAAGCTTCTAGAGTTTTGTGGAGAACACAAAGTCCATATTTACATACAGTTTTGCTGGCCTGTCACATGTTTTGGCCTGTTTTCCCTCATCCTTCATTCCTTGTAAGTGGGGAATAAGCATCGGCATCTAAGAGACTCTTGAACTGCAGTTCTCTTGTAAAGGAGGTCTTCAGGTCATAAACTATCTTTTTGTTCTCTGTTTGTGTAGTGGTTTGCATATTGCAGATGAGCACTCTAGGAGTCACAATAGAAATACTGAATGGCTGGAAAAAAGACAGCAAAAAGAACCTTGTTCTTAATCTAGTATCAAGATTAACACTGTAAATATCTCCCAAAATTTGTAGACAGAAATGCATAATGATAAGCAAAAAAATGTGAAAACTTACCTTTTGGGGGCATATGAGATAAACAGTGTTGTCCAAAATGAGAAGTGAGCTCGTTCCCTTTCTGTCACATTCAATGCTGTCTCCATCAGAAGTTTACATGTGGAGTCTGTAAGTGGTGATTTTCAGTCTCTTGCTTGCAGACACCTGAATCAGAGCAGTCTTTTCAGTGTGATCTCTACTAGACACTTCAGTGCTGCAGTAACATAGCTACAACCTAGGGGAGCTCAAAAACCTTCCATTGAAACTGTTGGGTTTTTAACTGGGGATTAGTAGGAGCTTGCACTTAATTGCTTAATTTGATAAGTATATTTTGATAACTATACTATAAAAAAAACCCCTAAATTACATCATTAATTACTAAACAATTTGGGGAGGAAAATTGTCAGGTTTCATCTCTTAATAAAAGGAGAAGAATAAGAACTTTAAAAGTTAGAATTTTCACAAGGCTAGTTTTGTGACCAAGGTTGATTTCTTACAGCAGCAACTGGTTTTCCTGCCTTATATTCTAAGTAATAAAAGACTGTATGAAGGCAATCCTGGGCTCTAGGAATTAAGTTTTGATTTTTCTTCTAAGATGAACTGGACTCTGCTGTTGCTATCCCTACCTAACCCATTAACTGAAACATATCTGTACAGCTGGAATGGGGAGCAACATTCACTCTAGTGTCTGTTTGTAGAAATTCGTAATTTGTGTTTGGTAATTCCCTAGGGGTATGTATAGATGCATTTTGGCCTGTGCTTTGTCTCAAGCAGGTGATACCAAATGGTGGTCTGCCTACTGCTAGAGCCATGGCTTTAATGTAGAAGACCCTGATTTTTCATCTTCACTCACGTTATGTTAGTTTTGTGAAGGTAGAGTATATGTCAGGAGAGTTTGGGACATACCTTGACTGACCAGTGCAAAGAGTGAGATGGTCACCTTTTGTCTAAAGAGAAAGCTGTGGAGAAGGGCTGAAAATGGCAGAAGTCAGTGTGTGGGAGTTTGAAGGGTGCTGTGGTTAGTTACTTCACAGATAAGTTTGTCCTGTGGGTTGTATTTTACTGTGCGATTGGTTTTTCCACTGTTGGGTTTTTTTGTACTTGTACTTTCTGAGTAGGTGAAGATGGAAAAATAGATTCATGGTTGAGGGGGTTTTTTCCTTTTTTTTTTTTTTCTCTCTACCTTCTGGTGTCATTGTTAGAGCTCTGGACCAAAAATACAGATTAAATGCAATGCAGGTGGAAAGCAGTGATCTTTATGAGCTCTGCCAGTGAACCAGAAAGCTGCACAGCCTAATCTGGAGGGAAAGTACTTTCATTCTTATTGCATGGTGTGCTGGTTTTGTTGAGCTCAGGAGTTTTATTCTTTATAAATATTTTCTCTGTGCTTTTGGAAAGTTTCTTCATCCTTTCGATAAATCAGGTTTTTATCAAGATGATTTGATTGAAAATTTAAAGGATTTGGGGACTGGTTGTTTCTCTGTTTTGTAATTTCACTGTTGTATTGTGCATTGATCCCTTTTTGGCATTTGATGATAAAAGATTTTTAAATTACCAAATTGTCAGAGATTGCAAGGGGCCCACTGGTGGGGTGAACCTGCCAGGCAACCACTTTTTCATCTGGAAAGACAAAAATCTATGTGAGAATATGGAAAGGGCAGAATTCATTGCTCTCTGCAGTTATACCCATAAGGAACAGCTTAATTTTTTTTTTTAATCAAGAGAATAATCACATTCTGTCTGCAAGGACTCCTTGCATTTAAAAATGTTGGTTTAGAATGTCTGTTTTATTTCATTCAGACACTGGTCTAGTTAGCCTGATTTCATAGGATGAGACACTAATGAAACTGAAGTTCCTTTATGATTAAGTCCCCTTCAGCCATATTTGCAGCAACTGGGAGTTGATTGCATGAGGATTTAGTCTTTTTAAAATGGTACCTCCTTATATGTAGAGGATGAAGGTCATTGAGACTATGTCTGTACTTGTAATTCTCTGATTGGACATAATAGAAGAATCACAGAATCTGTATTGGGCTGAATAGATTTAATCCTACTGTTTCCTCCATTGAAAAATGGACTATGGAGTAAACTCACTTCCTCATCCTACCTGTATGTGGCATTCATCTCAGTGACAAGGAAGATACTTACAGAAGGTTTGTTTTAATTTCCCTGGTGGGGGGAAACAAACAAAATTAATGTAGCCCTTTTGTATACATAGGGCCTGGTGGTGTTGCCCAGTGTTACTACAGCTCGTTCCAGTGCAGTGGAGCCTCTTGTTCTGCTTGGAAGCAGCACTGCAGGCATCGGCTGAAGAATCGCCCTTTTTTCTTTGGCATGTTTTTATTCTGTGGAGAAGCATTGACTTTGCTTGACTCAGACCACAAGAAGCTTTATTTTCATTTGTGACAACTGTTGAGCCAGAATGAAGCAGCCAGTTCCTCCTTTATGCTTGTGATCTGCTGGTGTCTCTGCCAGTGCCTTGAAGAGCTCATTTCACAGAAGACAGTAGAACAGGTACCTTGTGCAGTTCTTGGCCTGTCTGCTGATGTGCCCTTTGAAAATCAGTTTAATGCTAATTCTTTTTGTCTGAGGAATGAAGGAGTGTTTACAGGGACTGAAGTCACTATTTCATTTTACTTGAACTGGATCTGAATATATAAAGCAGGGGGTTGTTCAGAGATCTCCCACCATTCAAGAATACACCTTCACCTCCCCATGCTAGGATCTGTGCTTCTGTCACCCACTTCCTTTTCCTACATACTACACCCCTAAACAGATCTACCACCTTTCTGTCATGTCTGTCAGCCCTGTTTTCCTATTCTGCCTACCCTCTGTGCTCCCTGTATCACCCGTGTCCTGAGCAGAAACCATCACACCAGCAGTGGCTGGGGTGAGAGATGTGCTCTGAGCAGGCTGGAGAGACATTACTGCTGCCTGTCAGCTGACTGCACATTGCTGGCTCTGCAGAAGTGTCCACCCCACAGCATGGATAAGTGCCTTCCTGTCACATCTGGGAGCTCATGCTGAAATGGTTCAGGTTGGACAATGTGGGGACCTCTGAGCAGAGACCAAAGTCTCTTATGAGCCTGTTTTATTCTTGGGCCAAGGTTGGTCTGATACTCCCATCTCTAAGTATAGAAGTATTAGGGTTTGGAAGAACAAGGCAACGTGTTCTGTGTGCTGAAAAATATCACTCTCTTTGAGCAGTATTATTTACCTACTTCCTTTATCCAGTTCATTAATGACTAAGTAGTGGTTGAAATAACAGAAAAGATAAGTCCAAGGGGTTCTTTTAAGGCCATGTTTGAATATAAATCTGTTTTCTTAACATATCTTCTTTCCTTCCTCTGAGACATTTACTATCTTTTTGTATTTAGAGCAAGGAGAAGGAATGAAGCATGTGCTGCCACTGCCCTTGAACCTCTTTGCAAAGCTGTCACTGCTTCCCCCTTGGTTTACTTCTTGATGGTTTGCTTCTTTGTCTGCCTAATGCATCAACTTGCAGGAGGATCCCTTATAAAATGGAAACCTTTCCTGTGAGGCATTCCTTTCCACCCTGTAAAAAGTGTTTGCTGTAAATTTGCTCCAGGCTTACTAACCACTTTGCACCAGAGTAATAAATTTGAATAACTTCATAGAAGAAGATTTGCCTGAAAGTGGCTCTCACAAACAGCCCTCTTCAGACTGAGGCTGACACAGGATGGTACAGTGGCCTTTCTCCTGTGTAATAAAATCCAATAAATGACAGCAATTAGCTTGCTTGTTCTGCCACAAGCCCTGCAACTTTAGCACTTCTTTACACTTTGGGAGAGGTTTTAGGCCTGGAAGGGACGCAGAATTAAGAATTGCTGTGAAGCGATATCTCTGTAATATCAGCAGGCTCCAGGCATTTAACCACTTAAATGCCTCTCTCAGGATTGCAACAGGAAGATGTTACCACTTCTGTTACTTAATAGCAGAGATTGGTAATTTGAGGGAAGTTTGGATATAAATTTTTGTGACTATTTAATGCCAACAATAGCTAATTCTGGAATGTCTGGGCTTTTTGTTTCTGGTTAGAGGATCCCAAGCAGTGGTGGGTAAATTAATTCTTGGAGTGGAGTGGTGGCTTCCAGCTGCATACAGGGGTGCAGTTACACCAGCTGTGAGGGGAACAGCTCCACACCCACAAGAACTCACTGAGTTTTGTGATACCTGCCTATTTCTAGCCAGCGGGAAGGAAGGACAATGTTGACTACAGGAGGAACTTGCAGCTTATTCCATGTGACAAAAAGAGGGTTGGAAAGCTTAAAGCTTCTTTACTGTCTTTTCTTCTCCCTTAGCCTGTTGGTACACTAGTAACACTTCACTTTTGTGGTGTTAGCACAAAACCAGAAGTTTGCAGAAATTAATTATCTTGGCCAAGTCATTTTAAGGGAAAGGAATACAGACCTCCCAGCATCCTGCTTTAACACTTGAATCTGTTATCTCCTTCTCAGACACTGGCCATTGAAGAAGAGGTTTGACCCTTGTGATCTCTCAGCTTTATACCGAATATGACATATATGGGACGGAATACCTAGTTGGTCAGTTTAGGGTCACCTGTTCTGTCTGTTCCTCCCCACAGGTGGGGCCTTCACTATCTGCACCCTCAGCATGGTACACAAGATTTAGCAGTGATCTTGGTCTGCCTAGGAGCAAGTATAAGCAAGAGCCTTTCTGCATACCAATCCTCTGTACTAACTGTAAACATCAAGTGTTACCACTTATAGCAAACACTGTCTGTAAAAGTATGCTATTAACTTCAGAAAGTGTTAACTCAAAAAGGACTTAGCTGAAAAGTAAAATCACTGAACAATATTGATTCTGTTCCAAGTCAAACAAGGACGAGAGTTCTTCTCACTGCTTGCAAACTACTGGCAGTGATACAAGTAATGATTATTAATTGCTTTCTATCACTTTTGGTCTTACTCTTTACTGGGTATTTTTCCAAAATAAAATCTTCAGCAAAGGAAGAAATTATTTTTGTGCTCTGAATAGTTAGGAGAAAATAAGTAACAAAACCCACAGTCATGCAACTGTAAAAGCAACAAAGGGTTTTAAACCTGAATCTACCAAAAGCTCCATGGGGCCATGAGATGACTTTTGTCATCTCAGTACAGTATTGCTTCCAAAACCTAGCGCTTACAAGATTCAGCATTAACTGTTGCATTACTGATCATTTTGACAGAAACACAAGGGTGCTCCAAAGTTTGTGTTGGAGAGTATGTGTCTGGTCTAACTTTGACTTAGTTGACAAGGGTTTCATGACTGCCCTGGGGAAGCAATTTTGTTTGTTGCCTGATAGATGACAGAAAGTTCCCTGACTTTAAATCTAACTTTCTTTCATTTGCTTACAGCTTTCCAACAGTATGCTTCAAACAGTTCAGTTTTCAACTTGCACATGATCATTTATACCCACATAACAGTTGGGATTTTTTCTCTGAATTTCTTTTGTCTGGCTTGCTCTGTTCTTGAACTGTCATTTGAAGTACACACAAGTCTGTCTGTCTTATACAGAGTATGTCATAAGCAAAGATCAAGGTCTTGGGCACCTACCTGCCTGCGTATGTATATATGTGTATGTATGTGTATATGTGTATATATGTGTATATATGTATATGTATGTGTATATATGTGTATGTATGGCTCTCTGTTTTCAATACAAGAAAGCTCAGGTGTGATGGCAGCTCAGCAAGCTGGATCATGTGGCATTGTTGCAAACAGTTCTTTTATGTTGTCATTGGTGATTGCAGCGAAGTGGATTTTCCTCAGGGTTATATAAAGTTCAGATGATTTCAGAGACACCAGAATGGTATTGACTGCTAAGTGACTCACTTCTTTGGAAATCTTAGAAAACCTGTAGGATGCCTGATGGCATGAAGCAGTATTCTGATTTTTAGATCAGGATACTGTGGCACCACATTCTGCTCCTTTAGTGTCCCTTTTTGTTACGGCATTGTACACTGTCACTCTGCTGGACCACATCCCTCTCCTATGTGCCCATAGAAAACTGGTTTGCTTGAGGATAGAATATCTAAACAGGAAAAGGCAAGTATCTCCCATGTATGGTGGAATTCCAGCTATTTACAAAAAGTGCCAGTCTCTACAAGAAAGTAGGTACTACTTTATGACATATCCTTGATTCTTAGCACTTTTTCTAGGTATCAGACAGTGAGATGAAGACACGCTGCAGTTGTATAAGTAAATCTGACAGGTAGGAAATTCACGCAGTAGTGCCATCTAATAAGTACTAATTGTGATCACCCAGATTAGGGAATGATTTGAGATGTCTGATTAGAGTTTCTATGCTGAGCTCTTCTCTGTGGTGGGGTTCTCATGTAGTTTCTTTCATATTTATCTTCAGGAGCTTCTGGAAGTGGGAAGAAGGAATCTGGTTGTGTGACAGCAGCCCTTGGGAACACATGGAGCCACAGTGTCAACACTAGGCTCATACTGCAGTATCATGACTTGCCGACAAGACAGGTGAGAACTTAACAGTGAAGAGACTTGAAATAAAGCTACACCAGCAGTGCTTAGTCAGATGCACTAACTGTGTTCTTCAGCCTCTGTGGTTATGCCACGTGCTGAGAACCTGGTACTCTACAGCCAGTTGCTTATTTGGGGTGTGGAGCGGTCAGTGTCCTTTGCTTTTCAGGGATGGTCAGTCCTCCAGTGCCTCCCTGTGTCAGGATGGGCTTGTCTGAGTCACAGGACCTAGTATTGGCCTGTTAGTACAAACATGCAAGTTCCTTGGGCTTTTAGTGCATTTCATGTTATGGAGATAAAGGGTAATCCTTAAAGTGCTTTCTTGCACAGGTATTTTGGGGCAGGAGTAGGAGGCTAGTTCTTTCACTACTATGGTTGTTTTGCTGTCATCCTTTCCACTCTGTGCCAAAATTTCAGCTATGACCGTTAGGATAGGGAGCAGTCTGTCTTCTGCAGCTACTGTTTGCAAGTTTGCCTGCACCAGCAAGCTTAACTTTGAGCAGTAAACATGGTACCAATTTTCCAGGAAGATGACTGCACAAAGGAGAACGCTTACCCTTTTCACTAAAACACTTCATGTTTTTAAGTGAAAAGTGGTAGCATTCGTGACTGCAGTTTTCACTTCTTAATTTAAAAAAAAAAAAACAAAAAACCAAAACCCTCTGAACAACTAGGAGGCAAGACATTTGGGGTTTGATTGAAGGAATAAATTTTTGTTGTTGTTTTTAAAAGCATTATAACACATGATTTCATCTGTCCCTTGGGATATCTGCAGTTATAATCTCTTTTGGCTTTGTTCATTCTGGTTTTGCATTGATGTAACTCTTTCCAAAGGCTATGACCCTCAGTCTTAACGTTACTGATTTTCTGCTCGTTAAAGTAAAAAGCTGTCAAAAATTTCTATGTGAAATTTGTACTATCTTGCTCCTGTAGCATTACTACCCACGTGTGTTCAAATTGGTGCTCCTGGTTTTACTTCCACAACACAAGGCTTCTTGTTTTTAGGCTGCAGTCTTTAGAGCCAGAGAGGAGGAAGCCATCCAGTTTTAGTCTTCTCATTAGAAGTAAAATTATAGTGATGGCACTTCTGTTCCTGTGAGCAATGGGCACTGTGAGGCAGCAGTAGTCCTCTGGACACCCAGGTATCAGGTTATGTGTGTCAAATCCAGGTAGAAAAGACATCTTCTGGACTTGCTGCTAAAGACCATACGTAGTTGTATAGAAATGTACTCTTACTGCTGCCGCCCTTGTAAGTTCTCTCTGTTCTGCTTCTTATTCTGGTCTCTGATGAGTTCTTCTTTTCTATATGTGTGTGCAAAATACAAAGCTGCTCACAAATTTCCTGGATCATTTTGGAGGTAACATGAGAGATGGAGTTGGCAAAGGGAAAAGGGCAGAAACTGGGCTCTGTGCTACTTCATGATGCACAAAGTCGACTAAAAAGTGTTAAGAACATTCCTCTGGAACTGAAAGGAAGGAGCAGTGTTCCTAAAAAACATTCAGCTATGAAGTCTAGTTTTTCCTGATTTTCTTTGAGAAGTAATAGATCAAAAGTCTATGAAATGTTGTTTTCAAGCTTTTAAAGTTCCACTGTAACAAATATATTATGATCTGCTTAAAAAAACCCAGAAGTTTACTCTGTTAGTAACTGAGTTTATCAGGTGCATCACTTTGCTTTCATGTGAAGCCATGGGCTCGTTCTGTTTTGAGTAAGCAGAAGAACTAAATCCACAGTGAGGAAAAGCAACCTTAAAGTAAACGTTAGTATATCTTATTAAAAGCAAACTAATTAGAAACAGAAGTGTGATATAAAAAGTGACACATCTGTAAAGTCCATGAATGAAGTGGGGTATATCCATCGTGTCCTGCAAGTATTTTCCTGTTGCTGATATCTATGTCCTAGTTTTAGATAAATTCTCTTTCCTTAAAGTCATAGAAATCTTTCAGCTAGACATGCAGTTTCCAGTTAAAGGAAGGCATCTGGAATTACCCTACCTGTAGCAGCACTGAATTGAGTAAATTACTGTATTTTTACACATATGTTCTTTTATAACTGTTTTGTGCCCACTTTCAGAAATGAATTGTGAATAAAGGTGCCTCAGTTTTTGAAATGCCATTTCAGTCATCATAAGGTAGTTCTGCCAGGAGGTATTGGATAACAGTGCTTTGAAAATCAGCACTTTTAAAGGAAGCTTAACTTGAAGGTCAAAAAATTCCCAAGTCAGGAATCATTTTTACAAATTCTCATATTCCTGTATTTAACAAAAAAATCCCCGAAAACAAACACAAAACCAAACCCAAACAAACACAAGGCAAAACAAACGAAACTAAAGAAAGCAAAACCCAACCAAATAAACAAAATGAAACAAAATAAGAAACAAAAAACCCAGCCTGTGATTATCGGTGTTGTCTTGGTTTTAAAGTGAAATTCTGCCCTAGGAAATTACTGAAAGCACACAGTTGTTTTGGAGATGTCTGTGAAAAGTAGTGCAAATAAAGTTTTCCCTCCTTTTCACAATTTGTAACCCTGCAGAATCAATACTGTTCAAGGAATAACCTGTGTTTTGTTCTGACTTGCACAGCAGATACAATTTTTTTCTTTCAAAAGCTGGAATTCATTCTTTCTTTGGTGACTTGACTTGGAGGCTTGGTCTTCCTGGCTCTACTTTCTCTTCTTTCCCTGGAGGAGCTGAAGCAGTGGTGAAACTTTGAGGGATATTCCCTAACATCCAGCTTACACGGTGGTAGAGCCAGCATCCTAATCCTTGCTGGGAAATCCTACCCATCAAGAGAGAAAGCACCTCTTGAGATGCACTGGGCAATGAGGCCAAAAGGTGGTATTCTTCAAAACATGAAGTGATAATGTAATTGTTAAGGAGGATTCAAGCAATTAGTTTTCCAGAACCATAGTATCACCTGGACAGGACAGGTCAATGGACTGATAGGTGTTTGTTCTTAGTCATGCAGTATTCATTTCTGGGAAGGCTCGGGAGTGTTCCTGAAACTTCTGGGAATGCCAGGACAGAAGGTGGCAGAACAAGTATGCAGCAAACCTAGGGAAATTAAGCATAGAATTCCTACACAGGATTTTTTAATATATATTAAGTAAAAAATTCCTTCATTTTGTTTGTCCAGCAGACATTTTTTCATCCAGCTATCCATTTTTCCACCCCACGCCTCTGTATGTCTGGTGAACATTAATAAGACAGCAGCCAATTCAGCAAAGTAATGAAATTTCTGGGACATCCTGCCTGCCTTAAAATCAATTAGGTTTGCTTTATTGCCTGGATAGGAACAGTTTTCTGAACAAACAGATGAACTTTCCTCTTTTGCCCCCTTCTAGAAGCCAGTGTTCTGGGTTTTATTTCCTCCAAGACAGAAGCAAAGCCACTGAGGAAGGGCAGAAGGTTTCCAGTCTGCGCTTAAATTCATTATGCCACCAAAACCCACAAACACAATCAACAGGAGTCTCTTAACTGCTGAGTTGCATGACTTCCATAGCAGCATGGTGGCGTAAGAACTTGAGAAAGCATGGAAAAATTGAATTGTTTCACCCAAATGGGTTTATGAAGGGAATTTGCTATTATCTTTATGGATACTGATACTTGGCTTTCCCTAAGCACTCTTGTAAGTAGTCAACCATGATATTTGTTTTCCTGAAATCCATACATAAACATGAAGACCCTTTGAGTTTGGGCCAAAATCAACAAGGGTGCACTAGAAACTATCAGGCTCCTCAGTTTCCCTATGTGTATAATTATCCTTCTTTCCTGAACTGGAGTCAGCAGACTCCGAGGTTACTGTTTTTATGTGCGTTCAGCTCTCTTTGGGGGACAGCATGGTGGAGTTTAATATGTAGACATACTGTATTTAATGATTTATTCTTGTCTGTTGGAGACAGGGTGCTGGATTAAGTGAGACACTGGCCAGATCTTGTATGGCAACTTCTATGGGCCTGGTTTATTTTATAGGTTTCCAGGGATTTATGTGACTCATAGTATTGTTTTAATGTCTCTAACATGTTTTGACATTCTCAGATGGAAAGTGCATATAGAAGTGTTATTTTATAACAAATCAGTGTTTTCCTGTGATGTTTTCAAAAAAGAACATTTAGAATCATAGAATCATTTAGGTTGGAAAGGACCTTTAAGATCATCAAATTGAACCATTAGCCTAACAGTGCCAGGTCCACCACAAAACCATGTCCCCAAGCACCACAGCTGCATGTCTTTTAAATACCCCCAGGGACAGTGACTCAACTACGTCCCTGGGCAACCTGTTCTGGTGCTTGACAACCCTTTCAGTGAAGAAATGTTTCCTAATATCAAATCTGAATGTCTCCTTGTGCAACTCAAGGTCATTTCCTCTTGTCCTATCATTAGTTACCTGGGAGAAGAGACCAACACCCACCTCCATACAACCTCCTTTCAGGTAGTTGTAGAGAACAAGAAGGTCTCCCCTGAGCCTCCTCTGCTCTGGACTAAACAAAACCAGCTCCTGCAGCTGCACCTCAGAAGGCTTGTTCTCTAGATCCTTCACCAGCTTTGCTGCTGTTCTTTGGACACACTCCAGCCCCTCAGTGTCTTTCTTGTAGTGAAGGGCCCAAAACTAAACACAGTGTTTGAGGTGTAGCCTCACCAGTGCCAAGTACAGAGGAACTATTACTTCCCTAGTCCTGCTGGCCACACTATTGCTGATAGGAGCCAAGAAGCTGTTGGGCTTCTTGGCCATCTAAGCACACTACTGGTTCATATTCAGGTGGTTATCAACCAGCATCCCCCACATCCTTTTCCTCTGGACAGGTTTCCATCCAGTGTTCCCGAAGACTAGTGGGGCAAGAAGTTGCTGTGACCCAAGTGTAGGACCCAGCATTTAGCCTTGTGGAACCCAAGGCCTCAGCCCATCCATACAGCCTGTCCAGATCCCTCTGCGGAGCCTGACTACCCTCAAGCAGATCAACATTTCCACACAATTTGGTGTCATCTGCAAACTTACTGAGGGTGCACTCAATCCCCTTGTCCAGATCACTGATAAAGATATTAAACAGACCTGGCTACAGGTCTAGGGAACACCACATGTGACTGGTTGCCAACTGGATTTAACTCCATTGGGCCCAGTCATCCAGCCAGTTTTTTACCTAGCAAAATGTACACCCATCCAAGCCATGAGCAGCCAGTTTCTGCAGGAGAATGCTGTTGGAAATGGTGTCAAAGGCTTTACTAAAGTCCAGGTAGACTACATCCAGAGCCTTTCCCTCCTCCACTAAGTAGATCGCCTTGTCATAGAAGGAGATCAGGTTAGTCAAGCAGGACCTGCCTCTTATGAACCCATGCTGACTGGGCCCAATCCCCTGGTTGCTCTGCACATGCCGTGTGATGGCACACAAGATGATCTGGTCTATTACCTTCCCTGGCACCAATGTCAGACTTATAGGCCTGTAGTTTCCAGGATCCTCCTTCTAACCCTTCTTGTAGATAGGTATCATATTGGCTAACCTCTGGTCAACTGGGACCTCCCTGGTTAACCAGGACTGCTGATAAATGCTGGAAAGTGGCTAGGTGAGCACTTCTGCCATCTGCCTCAGTACCCTTGGGTGAATACCATCCAGCCCCATACACTGGTGTGTCTAACTGGTGTAGCAGGTTGCTAACCATTTCCCCTTGCATTATGGGGGCTTTATTCTGCTCCGCATCCCTGCTTTCCATCTGAGGGGGCTGGAGACCTTCAGAACAACTGATTTTAGGATTGAGATGCAGAATGGAGCTTTTAAGCTGTGCCAGGTGAGCTGTTGTGCAGTACTTTTCCTGCTTTAGGTAAAGTGTTTCAAAAGCATAAGTGTATGGTGACTCATTCTTAAAAAACACAACAGAACAAAAAGCTCTTCTGTCAAACTAATGCCAGACATAGCTTTTGTCGTGTCCTTGGTTACAGACCAGCTGTTTTGTCTTGCTCTGCTTACTATCATATGAACAAGCCCTGAATAAGCATTCCAAAATTGTGATGGTGAAGTAACCATAGTACTCACTGGCGTGGGGAAGGCAGGAGGAATGGAATTGAGATTTTACATTTATGTGACTTGCTAAGGTCAGCTGCCATGATTTTCTGCCTTAAATACGTTAGAATTTTGGTGAAGCAGTTCTTTCAAATTGTAGAGATGTTTGGCTGTTACTCTACCAGTCATTGAGAAAATAGATTAAAAATAGAAATCATGTAACTAGTTGCATTCATGATAGTTTCAGACTGTAAGTGAGACCAGATTTATCTTTCCTGTAAGATGTCGAAGGTAGTAGTTATGTAGACTCTCTAACTGTTGGATAGCTGTCCCATTTTAAAGGCAGCACCAGGTAAGGCTTCCATCCATAAAAAAGGGAAGCAAATAAACCACAGAAAGTAAAACTATTTTAAACAAAGCAAGTAGGCTGTTGAGAAGAAACATACACCAAGTGCTACTGTCTAGGGCTAACACTTCCTAAATTTTGCCTTGATTATCTGGAGGATAGCAAGTACAGTACTGAAGCTGAGAAATGGCATCCAAATTTACGTGTCAAAACATAACAAGATTATAGCCTCTTACTATAGAGGGTTCTAATTACTGTGAGGAAATGGTGGTATTTGCTGGGGATGAGGAAGAGGCAATGAAATGCAATCAGACAGAACATGTACTGATATCACTCTGGGATGGAGAGAGTAAGGTCTAATACAATGAAATACAAACTTGTTAGCTTTTTTAGCTATTAACTTTGTAGCAGGTTTATCTACCTACTAAAGCAAATGGAGAAGAAGGAAATGTAGTGAAAAAAATATTTTGAAAAGTCTTAAACTTACTTTTGGAGTCAGATGAGGAAGATGGAGGTGGCCACTAGGGTTGAGGAATGCAGACAGAAAGATTTTCACTTACTTCAGTGGGCGCAGAGGAGGAGCTAGTTCACCCTATCATGCAAGTGGGGCAAGAAAGAGCCCACAGGGCAGTGAAATCAGTGTTTGGCCAGAAGAGGTGACTGAGCATGTGCAAAGGTTGCCTGCCATTATGTGTGAAGCAAAAAGTATTGCTTTTTACATTGTTTGCTCCTGAACTGGAATTTGGGGAGACTCAGAAAAAGAAGTCCCAATACCCTAAACAAGTATAGAAGAAAGTTCTGCTTGTGGGTTTTTTTGGAGAACTATTAAGAGAAATGAAGTGCCATTTAGCAGCTGTGATCCATGTCAGGAAACCTGTCTCTATATGCTATATGAATCATGTGCACTGTACAGTAATGCAGACCTGTGTCTAGTGGAGTCCCTCAGGGGTCAGTACTGGGACCAGTACTTTCCAATCTATTCATTAACGACCTGGATGAGGGAACAGAGTGTGCTGTCAGCAAGTTTGCTGAAGACACTGAACTGGGTGGAGTGGCTGACACACCGGAGGGTTGTGCTGCCGTTCAGCGAGACTTAGGCTGGAGAGTTGGGCAGGGAGAAACTTAATGAAATTCAATAAGGCCAAGTGTCAAGTTTTGCACCTGGGAAGGAACAACCCCATGTATGAGTATAGGTTGGGGGCTGAGCTGTTGGAGAGCAGTGAAGAGGAAAGGGATCTGAGGATCCCGGTAGATGGAAGGATAACCATGAGCCAGCAGTGTGCTCTTGTGGCCAGGAGGGCCAATGGGATTCTGGGGTGTACTAGAAGGGGTGTGCTTAGAAGGTCAAGAGAGGTTCTTCTCCTCCTTTATTCTACCCTGGTGAGGCTGCATCTGGAATATTGTGTCCAGTTCTGGGCCCTTCAGTTGAAGAAGGATAGGGAACTGCTGGAAAGAGTCCAGCGCAGACCCACAAAGATGGTGAAGAGGCTGGAACATCTTCCTTATGAGGAAAGGCTGAGGGAGCTGGGTCTCTAGCTTGGAAAAGTGGAGACTTAGGGGTGACCTCATCTATGCTTTTAAATATGTGAAGGGTGTGTGTCAGGAGGATGGGGTCAGGCTCTTCTCAGTGAAGCCCAGTGACAAGACAAGGGGCAGTGGTTGTAAGCTGAAGCATAGGAGGTTCTATGTGAATACACAGAGAAATTTTTTTCCCAGTTCAGGTGCCAGAGCACTGGCACAGACTGCCCAGAGAGGCTGTGGAGTCTCCTTCTATGGAGATATTCAAAACCCGTCTGGATGCACTTCTGTGTGACCTGGTCTAGGGAATCCTGCTGTGGCAGGGGGGTTGGACTAGGTGATCTTTTGAGGTCCCTTCCAACTCCTAATGTTCTGTGATTCTTTGATTATGTCCATAGTGCAATATTTTTTTTTCAAGTGTTTAAACATGAGGAAATCTGCAGATGGCAGTGGATAGGGAGATCCAGTAAGCAACAATAAGAAAAGAGAGATGGCTGTTGGGTTGTTCTAAAATGGATGTGACGTAACGTGTATCTGTTCTAAGCCATTTGATTATATAAAGTGTTTATCATATGGAAAATCAGCTCTGAGCACGAAGAGAGATTTCATTTTTTCTTTAAAGACAAGAATGATGATATGGAGTCATGCAAGGGATAGGAAATTTTGCAGGAAATTAAATTTCTTTCAGGTGAGGTTAATTTTTTGCATGCATTTTTTGTATTATGGAGTATGCCGCTTTTGAAGAAATATGTGTGAAATACTGCAGGAGCACTATTAGAATTCTGCAAACCTGTCTAAAAGAAATGCTTGGGTTTTTTTCTAGGAAGCACAGTTTACTTCAGAGACTTCTGCCTCACCTCTGCTATTGTTTGAATATTTTAATCAAGACAATCATATGTTCGTGCATGTGTACAAACCACATCCTTTAAAATACATAAATAAGAAGCTTGTCATTTTTTTCAGATTGAAAAGGCTCTAGACTGATAACCCTTAAGACAGAAATCTTTTCTTATCCATATATCATATACAAGCATAAGCAGCAATATGAACCTGAGTTGCATGTGAACAGGATGAAACTAGACACAATGTGCAACTGTAGCATAAACAGATGATTATCAACACAGTATTATACTGACTTAATCCAGCAAAAGTGCCAAATGAAAGGATGATGTAAAAATAAAGAAGGTTCATTAACAAGCATTTAGAGCTCAAACATTACTAGGTCACTTACTTTCCTGACTTGAGTGTTTGTTCATGTCTCTCTTTGCAGTAAGCTTTCTTCTTAATGGACATGTGGGGGATGGTCATACAAAGTAAATGTCACTGTAACCCTGTCTACATTAAATGGAGCTGGATTTCTAGTCCTCTCCTCTTAAAAGCACACTTTTATGTAGAGAAAAATGTTTCCATCATTCTTGAATAAGAATTCATTTGCTCAGGTGTTTATGTAACAATAATCAATTTGTTATCTGAGAATCTAAATAGAAATGAAAGGGCCCTAGATAAAATGGAAAAGAAAAAAATGAAAAAGAAGAAAAATAGTTTATCTTTTTCTCTATCCTTTTTTTAATAAGCATTGCAAGTTTTCTTAATGAAAATTATTCTAATATCAGATTGACAAAATATAGCAGCAGCTGTGCAAACTTAGATTTGTAGTTCAAAGCATCACAAAACAGAGTAGCAGAAACATCACTGAGGCAGAGAGGCAGACTCAGCCATGAACTTACACCAAGCCTGAGGCTGGTGGCAGAGGTGGGTACTTTGTTAGATACCTTTGGCCAATAGACTAGAGATACCTTTGACCAGTCAGCTCTAAGTGGAGACTCGTCTTTGGTTGCTGCTAACTACACCAGTTACAAGTTAACCATCTCATATTATCTTATATTTTCAAATCACTGTGCAACTATTTGCTAACTGATCTCTGCAACACCCATGTCAGGTGCTCGTAACCAAGGATACTGACTCATAAATAAGTACTGGCCAGAGTAAATCCTTGCAGCTGGAAGCAGAGCTGGAATCTTTTCACTGCCACTTATGTGCCACTAGGATTGGTCTTGCTCAACCTTTACTGCCTCTGTTTCAGGCACTTTAATCTTTGTACCTTCTTACAGTGTGCAGTTCCTCAGCTGTGAATGTACACGATCGGCTTCCCTCCAATTTTCTCCATAGATTGACTCGCCCACTGAACTGGTTTTAGCTGTGGTTACTGACTTCTCCTCTAAATCTTTCTCCTTAGCATGCCATAAACTTTTCTTCATCAGTGTTCACCATTAATAAAAAGTTAATGAAACTTAGACTGTAGCATGAGCTTTATGGCAAAACTCTCTCTCTGCTTCCTTATTTCTATTTTCTGTTGATACCATAGTTGATTTTTCTCTTCCTCAGATCTAGAAGTCACCTTTCATTCCTATGTCTTTCCTCTGTGCAGACATCAAAACTGTTCCAAGTTGCAGGTTCCCAACAAAGCAAATAGCTAGCACTTCAAGTTTTAGACAATTAAAATGCTTGTCCAGCCTCTTATCTTCCACACAGCTAATGCAAACTCTTAATTTCTAATGTTATCAACTCCACTTTTTTTTTTTCCTCTTCCAAACATACCTTAGAAAATAGACCTGTTCCCTTGGTGAGACCTGCTTAGTCACAGTGGCATTATTGTTTCAATTTTTATGTATTTTCTCAGTTCTGTAATTGGGAAAGTGATTGTCTTCCTTGGCACAATTGATGGTTGTGCACCTTCATGTTAATCACATAGCAAATTCTCAGAAACTGGGGCTATGTCTCCTGTTCTTTAATGAGAGCCACTTAAATGTCAGGATAGGAGGAGCACGATTACTATAACAAAATCTGTTCTGAATGTAAACAGAGAACTTCAGTTTGTGACACTGTTAATCCAATGCCTTTTACAAACACTGTATTTACAGTTAACTAAAACAGCATGAAAATGGGAGAGAGAAAGAACCAGATATGACTTTCAGGCTCTGGTCTGTGTTGTCTGAAGAATGCTGTGTTTGTAAGCTTAAGCCCCTTTGCAGGAAGGGAATGAACACAAATTCCCATCCTGTTTATACAGAGTCACTTTTCTGATTTTGATTGGACTTCAGTGTGAGTTTTCCCCTCAAAACAGAGTGGAATTAACCTAGGGCAGAATCTCTCATCAATATCTGAAGTGTCATTGTTCCAAACATCAGAGTGGCAGTGACCAAATATGTTTATCTTTGGAATGCCTTGGCAAATCCCCCTGCCTCCTTTCTTCTACCAGGTTGTCTTTTTCTCTCTCTTTCTTTTTTTTTCTTTTATTTTTGTAATTGAAAACAAGTGAACTAAAATGTCTAAATCAAATTTAAGTGTTTATTATTCAGAAAAGTTCTGCTAAGTCTGTGTTGGAATATAGCATACTTAAAGCTTGGAGGCATTCTCAGTAGTGGAAAAGACCAGAATACCATTATAAAGGAACTGGGCAGCCTTAAATAGTGCAAATATAGTGGAATATTTCTATTGGTAATTGAAATAATCTGTAAAATAATATTGGGCATTACAAATGTGTTTCTGCTTTACATAAGGAGCATATGAGCTCATACACATGCAGTTAATACTGGAGTGAATAGTTTATCAGAGGAAAACTAAATCAACAGTGTAACACAATCCTGAAAAGGGTCTTTGCTGTCCCAGAGTAGATCCTTTTCAAAGGGAAGAGAAGAGTCTTTGTTCTCTTCTGAAAGGACACTAGGGACATCTCTGGAATATTGTATATGGCCAGGACATTTGTGTTCAAGCTACTTTCTTCTTTCTTTGCTTTCTGCTTTCTTCCCAGGTAAGGTCTGTGCTAGATAGAATATATTTATTGACATAGCAGTGTCTGAGCTGTTACTGATAGAAGACATAAACCTCAGATAAGGTTTAAAACCAGACAAACTTTGACATACTGACTTCAGTAGGCAAAATGTTTCCCATCTTGTCTGAAAAGGTAGGGATCAGACATGATCCACCATCTTCAGAAATTGTAACTTTTATGATGCTCTAAACATATTAAAGGAGAATCATCTCAGAAGATTGTGTATCTGGGGTATTATACTTTGAACTTGAATTTTTGCTTGTTTTATGAATCTAAGGTCATTGAACTGTTCCAGGTTGACAACACAGGAGAATGACAGCCAATGTGTAGATTTCAAAATCTACTGTACAAAAAACTGTTTTCTCTTTGGTTCAACCCTATCAGTATATCTACCTTGGATAGATGTAAAGGGATTTACTCTGTGCAGACTTTTTGATCTTTGGTCTCTTTTAATTCCTGTCTGTGGTATCAGTGCCCTTACCTGTGAGGCTGAAAAAGAAGAAACCCTCCTACCTGTTTAGATACTAAATACAGACTACTGACCCACTTTAGGGAATAAAACCAGTTTTGACATACAAGTGCCTGAGATGGCCTACACCTTCAAATGGAGGAGGTTTTGATGGTGTCCAGTGTTGGTAGCCTGTTGGGAAGCTTCATGGCCAACTTTATAATGTCTACTCATCATATTGCATCAAGAAGATAATAAAATATGTGATTTTCACAATATTACCTTCCCCTAGACTGATTGTTATAACAGTTGGAAAAATATGATGGGATTTTAGGACACCTGCTTAATCAGGAATGGAAAAGATGTGTGCAGGAGATGGTAGTGTATTATACCCACGTTGTGAAAACATTGGAGGATACTTGTGACTAAAAGCTAAAGGCAACATGAATAGCTACCTAAGCTGTCCTGCTTCCAGCTCTCACACATAGTACTTATGCTGTACTTGGATTAGGGAGAGGTAAGTCCTCTGGATACATATTAACAGAAAATTCCTCTGTCCATGTTGAAGTTTAGTGTTTCTGACAGACATGACTGATGGATAACTTCAACTTTACAGATACCAGTAGGAAGTACTATGAAGTGCGGTTCAGTGAATGAATGGCTTCTTCCTTGAGTATTCATATTGGAGCGACCAGGTCACTTGTCAATTAATGCTTCTATCTCATCAAAAAAGTGACAGACAGTGTATTGTGTCTCATCCAAAAAGTGACAGACAGGTTGCAGTGTAGCATAAGGCACTACTGAGCTTGTTCTCCACTGGAAAGAGCTCATTTGATTTATCTTGGGTTTGCAAAGCCACTTCACATTTGCGTCACAGTTGATGGTTCATGGTCTCCCTTATCAGTAATTTTCTACAAGTGAGCCCTCAGTATCTGGCAGAAGTTCTTGCACTAGTCCTGAGTGAACAATCAATCTTGGATTTTTCTACCATTTGGCTTAATTTGGCTGTGCAAATGCCTCTGCAGTTCAGGATGTTTACGTGCTCCACAGCACTGAAGTGGAGGCTGTGGGGTTTGGGGTCGCAAAACCACCTAAATTGGCCTTGTACAGAGCTGACAGTGGTCCAGGAGGTTTGGATTGGAGTCTGAGCCAATAAATCCTTATCAGGCCTGAGCCAGCACAGCAGTTTTGTGCAGCAAATTGATGTTTCTGGTCCAAATTGTATGCTTGTTCTTCACTGTATATGAGTGAAGTTCTTCCTCTTGTTGTCAGTATTTATTTATCTATCTAATAATAACTCAGTACCCATGATCATCTCAAGCTACAAATGGAAAGTCTTGTGTTGCTGATTCCAGCTGGATGTGGTACATGTTGTATCAAAACCAAGAGGAAGCTATTTCTTTTTCTTGTTGTTTTTTTTTTTTTCCATACTTATTGTCTGTCTTCTCACTTGTGATCTTATGGTTGCCATTCCAGTCTCCAACTGTAATAACTGAGTAATCTAGAAAGAGAAAATAAACTTGTAAATCAGCATGAAAGTTTTCTCACTCATCTAAATTAATTGGTATTGGGGGGAGGGGGTGTGTGGAGGAAAAGCCAAACACCCTCTTGTAACAAATGTAACAAAGGATGAATTTGAGAGATTTTTTTTCCTTCACCCCCCCTCCCCCCCAGTTTCTTTGCTATGGCTACATCTTTGTCCTGTGAACATAAAAAAAACCAAGATCACATGTAGTTAAGATCTCTAATGCATGTAGACCAGTCTGAATTTCTTAAGCATGCAAGAAAAGATGTAAAAGCCATAAATGCTACTCCCAGTAGTTCTGTGAAAAGAATGACCATTATCTATGATTTTTGCTTCTATTTCTTCTCCAGCAAAGAAGGGTTTATTAATTTGCTGGTTGTTATTTGGGGCATGTTATCATCAAAAATTTCAGATCTGATGGGTTATAAAGCAATGTTTTGGGCCCTAAAGGGCTGTTTAGCCTTTAGTGCAACTATGCCATGCACTGGCATAAGCATGTTTGCCCTCACCTACTGGGAATGGTGGGAGGATCTGTTACCCTCTAGAAATGTATCGTGAAGTCTCCTGAAACATCTCATGTTTGTTAGGGAAAAGTTTTCCTAGGACTCTTTTATTCAACAGTTGTACATCCAGCAATACAGATGATGTTTGTAAGGCCATTAAGCTTTCTTTGAATGCATTGTTTTCCACTTCCTTTATAAAATCTCTCCCAATAATGTTCTTGCTAGAGAAAATCTGAGTCTTACAGAAAGGCTGAAATTAAATTTTAAATTAAATCTGTCACCTTTTCTTAACAGCCATAAAGTATGTTTGTGCTCCAAAAGTGCACTCGTTGCTTTTGTATGTATTAGCTCTCTTGTTTTTTTTCTTGTCCTTGTTACTTGATGCCCAGTGGACTCTAAAACACACTCTGCTGAGGCTTTATGTAAGATAATATTCCTGTCTCTCACATGTGAATTTAGCAGTGTTGTGTTAGCTTGTCTCCAGGGATTTTGCTTTTAGGAACAGAACAAAGTGAACACACAGAAAAGTTGGAAATGGGTTTTGTTTGTTTCATGTCAAAAGCATTTTGCAGCTACTAGTGTGGGTGAAAAATATTTATGTTGTGGTCTAGGATTTGGTTGAATCCCAATCTTTTTGACCCAAGTCTGGGAATTTAGGATTATGCCTTTACATCAAGGAAGTATGAACGACACTGTTGTTTTTAATGATGTCCAAAAATAATAAATGCAGGACAGGGAGAGTACACTTATGATGCTCTTTTACAGTGTATTAATTTTCTTTCAATTTATAATCAGTAATGGTAAGCTTTTTTTCATCATTTAGAAAGCCAAAGAAAGAGAAAGAAAGAATGAATGAATATTGGCAAAATAAAGATTTGAGACATATTAGAAACAGGCATTGGGGTTGAATTTGCAGTGGGTACTATTTTATCTGTAGAAGGTAAATATGTTGCTAAACTATCATAAAGAAGGTTCATAGAGATCTGAAGAAGAATAAAACTAATCATGATGGCAATGCAGATGCTAATACAGAAGAATGTATATTCCTAATATTGTGCTGGTGAATTATACCAAACTAATCTACTCCATGCAGTGGTGAGGGCTGGATGCTGTTTGGTTCTCACCTCTGCAGCCACATGGGTAGATGAGCCAGCAGCATCTCTGTCTGGGCATGTGTTTCCGTGGAGGAGAAAGTGTGCAGCTGCTGAGCTCCTGTGCTGTCTGTCCTACTGGTTCCATCTCTTCCAGGCAAGTCTGGCAGGCTGGGTGGAAGCAACCATGTATTCTGAGAACTGCTCTGGTGCTATTGTACTGGTACTCCCTTAGGAGTCCTTCCTGATTTGGGACACATGATCCTGGGGATAAGGCAGTGTTCCAACATATGTCATTAAAAAGAATTGTGTCCTTCAGCCTCTTTCTTATTTCCAGAACCAAAGTCAAATGGAACTTTGGAAGTTTGGAAGGCTCTGAAAAGCTCTATAAACTTTATTTTCTGTTCTTCTCACTACCACTGTGCTATGATGAGTAGCCACAAGCTGTCACATAGGAGAATGCCCCTAGGAAGCTGTGTTAATGCTACCCAGCCACTTTATCCAGCCACAGCACCATCCTCAGATTCCTTTTCTCAGTACTGGTTCATTGTGGTAACCAGGACATACTGGCTGACTGGCTGCTTTCCTGCATAGTAAAAGCTGAAAAGCCTTTTCTCCTGAATTACCCTTCACATTGGACAATTACCAGGGCTTTGGGCCTCAAAAGTATTATACCATAGGAAGTCATCATGGCCAAGCTCTTGTGATGTTTCCTGGCCTCTAGAGGACTCTCCACTGGGAAAATTAGGAGAGACTTGGAAACAGAAAAGATTACAAAATTCATTTTACAAAGTAGGGAATAAGGCACATGGCAGGGAGACAGAAAGCACTTCTGGGAAGAGAAATTTTTACAGAGTCTGATGTTGTATGAGCAGAGGGGAGCTGACTGGCCCTGCATACCCTGTGTTTCATGCTGGGGAACTTGCTCCAGAAGTATACTGGAGGGAACATGTTTTTGTACAGTTCCCTGGCCAGGTTGCTGCAGCTCAGACACACTTCAGATAAACATCTAGGATTGTGTTTTGTTTTCCAGTTAAAATTTAAAGTCACTCAAGGTTTGCCTGGGCAGTGCAGTTCCCTACCACTGAAGTTATTAAGTTCTGTGCATCAGGTAGGCACTGTGGGTTAGAGGGTTCAGGGATCTGCTCGTAGTCGGGGACAGCTAAGCCAAAGCAGCATTTTGTTAGATAAGGCCTATTGCATTTGGGGCAGTCTTTGGTCTGGAGCCCATCAGTGCAGTTCACCTTAGAAAGTTTTGGTTTTGTTGTCTGTGATTGATTTTGATACTCATTTGAGATTTTGATGGTTTCCTTCCAATGAAGTTATGTTTACTCTGTCCAAGGATATTCAGAGCTCCTCACTCTATTGCCTGAAGCTAAAACCATGTCCAACTGGCAGTGCATGTTACATGCTGAGCTCTCTCACTTGAAATCCAATGTTTGGCACACCACAAGGACTGAAACAATTAGCAGACTGGTCATCTGTTGCTAGCAACTGGATAGGCACAGCCAAAACACGTGCCTTTGTTCTGGTTTTATGAGAGGGGAAGGAATTGATCCCACTGAATGTCTGAGAATGCAGATAGCAAACCTGTTGCTAATTGATCCTTCTGCTGTACTCTCTAGGCAGGAGAAAGCAGAGTATCTCTGGACCTGGCAAAAAAATTAATGCAGTGAAGTTGCTACAGATGTCTGTCTTCATGCTGGATTTTGGACTGGAGCAGAGGAATGGTTCATGATTTTCATATAATTGCTCAGTAAGCCAATGGCAAAGTTAGGAAGAAAATTCATGAATCCCAGGGCCTGGCATTATGCACTATGAAAACATCCTTTGTGTATGTATTGCTTTTTAGAAGCAAGATCTGAAGACAGCAAGGTATAGCAGGGCTTCAGATTTGGAGAGTGTCCTCTTTCCTGGACTTGTCCACTCCCCTGTTTCTCCTCTGTTCTTAAAAGATTCTTGATTTTCATTTCTATCTCCTCCTTTTGTTTGTTTTCTTTCCATTTCTTTCCTTTGCAAGTATTGAATGTCTCCTCTGGGAGTAAGCCTAGCCACATGTGCATGCAATGATGGTTTATTTTTATTGGAGTCATTGCCTGTGACTGTTATTCATTACTATAGGAAGAACTACACTAAGAAACAGCTCTCAGAGCTTTCCCCCCCCCACCTCTGTTGTAAAGTGTCCATTTTGACCATAGTCACTGGGAGTACTACTGCCATCATTAAAACATTGAGAGTTTTAAGCTTTCACACTGTATTGCCTCCTGAATATCCTGTTGCATCTGATGTTGGAAACCAGAATCTCAGCTTCTTTCAGCTTCCTTGTGTGTTGTCTCTTTAGGTCAGATTTTAAACCTCTCTGCTGCCTAAGCAATTCTGTGTGCCTCTGATTGGGGAAGAAAATTGTAGCTTCACAAAGCTAGTGCAATCAGTGGCTCCTGTTACAACCTCTTATGATAGTAAAAGGGTACAGCCAGAACGCCACCAAACAAGGCCTGCCTGGGATGAAATGGTGGATTCAGAAAGGGCAAGTCAGAAGTAGTTTCAAATGCTTTTATCTCACTTGCAGTTGTAGTCTTGATGCTGGAAAGTAATCAGCAGCTTATTTCCTTACTTTAATTCTCAAGTTATTACACATTTCTGTGTCTCTGTGGGCAAGACCACCAGCTCCATTCTTTAAGGTCATGTAAAGAATTCCTGGTACTTTTTTAAGATGAATCTGTAGCATAAATAATAGAATTATTGGTAGTTAAATGAGGGACATCTGCTTAGCATAAATGTGGGTCAGAACTTAGAGATGTAAGTAGTCTTAAGTAACTTTACAGAAGAAATACAGCGATGTAATACCAATGAATATTAATAAACCACTTCTGAGGTCAGAGGGGAGCACAGTGAGGAAAGGTGAGTGAGTGATCTACTTAGGCTTACCCAAAAGAGCATAGGACCTTACCCTAGAAGTTAATGCTAGGATAAAACAAACAGGCAAGAAGTGATTTGTCTGAAATTTGGCTAATATCACAAAGGTTCATGAGTTCCAGAGATTTGTTTTACTCAGAATCTCTGCATCCAGTGAGTACTGACTCTTAAAATCAAAGGTAATCTGTCAAAATTTCACTGAGAAGGTTTGATCTCTTTGATACGAATTTACATTTGTTGATATAAGTGTCATGCTGATACTTCAGGACTGAGATTTCTTTGAATCCTTTATCCCATGCTGAATCCATGTTTCCTCCTCAGGCTTTTAAAGGCTTTCCCTTCATGAATTTTCTTACTCAAATCAATGTCCACTGTTGCTGTCTCCTCTGCAAAACTGTCTTGAATGCATCTGCATTTCTCCCTCCCTCATTTTTTATTCAGATGAGAGACAGGAACTTCTTGGCTTTGCAGTCTTAGCAATATTTTTCAATATATGGAATTTATATGCATTGCACTAAAAGAAAATAAACAGATGTGCTGCTGAGTTTTGTGGGATGGCCTGATAACAGCAGGATGGTCAGCTGCCTTTTGAGTTGGTTCATTTTATTCTTGTTTCCAGATGTGTGCTAATGGACATTTTTAGGATGTCCACACCATATTTGCTCACTTTACTTTTCTGCACTAATTAGTTTAGATTTATGGAATGCCTCTCATAAAGTGTCCCTAACTGCTGTTGTTGCTTTTCTATAAAGGAGTAGAAAGGAAACTCATTCCTAAACAGTTTTCTCTGGACAGGATTTTCTTGTGGGGGAAGGAGAGATAAAATCCATTTAAATTGCTCTATAAAGAATTCTGTGGAGTTGTGGCCTTGATGAAATAACCTGACCTTGAAGAAAGCCTTTTCAGACAACTGAATTTAAAGAAACCACATCTCTCAGGTCCTATGCATGGCACAAATGAAGTGACAGTTTCCTAAGAAATCATTTTAATCCAAGTTGTCATTTTTTACTTTTTTTTTTTGCATGTAAAAAGTGGTAGGGACTTTGGATCCACTGCCAGTAGTGGGCCTTGTTTTTAGCCCCACTTCTCATTGTTTGCTCTCTAGTGCTCAAAACATCTGAAGCTTTCCCTGTGTCAGTCCACCAAGTTTGTTTTTACCAAGGAGAATATATGTCTATTTGATATGGAGTCTAGATGATTAGGAAGGCTGAAGCATGACTGCATGTGTCTCTTTTCCCTCAGCCTGTCTTTTTTACCTCTTTAATCCCAGTCATTGCCCAGCCTGTAGCCTTTTTTACTAACAATAAGCATATAGATGCAGCCAGTACTGCTGGGGTGGCTGAGCTTTCTTCTGCCTAAGAGGGGAAAATCTGTGAGGAAGATAGAAAGCAGAGAATAATCATTTCTGCAAGAAAGCACAAGTCCTTGAAGTCAAACAAGCTCTACAGTGATTCGCTTGTGAAGGCAATGTGATTTGGAAATGTCTTATTTGAATTTTGATACTGATATCAGCTATACAACATTTAGGAATGTATTTAATTGCTGAACTTAAATTTACCTAAATGCATAATAGGGTTATATTTTTCCCCACTCTTGTAAAGCCTTTTTTAAATCTACAGATTAAGTACCATATACAAGCAAAATGTTGTTATCCCAAGAATCATTGTGGTGGGAGATCAGTAAATTGTTTATAGGTATACCCTGCAAGCTTAATAAATGATTGCAGAATACCTAGAATACCTTTTTTTCACCAGAACACTGGAAATGTACCATAGTCAATTTTTTTTCAGCAACAAGGAGCAGTTATCCCCAAAGGTAAAACAGAAACTGTTGCAAGATCAAGAGCTCCAAGGTCTAATGAGCACTAGTGTTTGGTGAGGTTTGGCAGAAAGCACAACCATTTTGTCTCCTACATTGTAAAAAACTATCCCATTTCCCTGAAGGATGCTTCACTATGAAGAGGCAGCAGGGAACAACTGGTATACTGCTGGGTGAAGCCTTGATGCCACTGCAGAACTAGTGCCTGTTAGTGCCTGCCGAGGTCCCTCCTTGGGCATTTTTCTAATGGCTAATTTTAACTTCTAATTTTTCTATAATAATAATAATCTTAATTTCTAATTTTTCTAATGGCTGGAGGGCAGTGTGACCTGTGACACTGAAAAAGAACTGGCCCTGGGAACTGGGTTGCAGCTCCTGCTCAAAAGGAAGTGATCTGCAGAATAAGGACTGCTGCTCTCGTTTTGAGACTATATCAAATTCCTGCACATAGGGCCCAAGAAGAACCAGAAGGGAGGGCAGCAAAAACAGTTATGAGGTCTGCTGGGATATCTGATGCAAAATCAACTTTGTTGTTTTCCTTACTGGCTTTTTCCTGGGCTCTGTTGCAGCTGAAAAAACAACCTTTCTAATCTACAATAAGAAGGGAAATTTTGCCATGAAGATTGTCCACCCAGACAATTTGACACAATTAGGGGAAAGATTTGTTTAGCTTAGCACTGATTTTATTAGCACATGAGTCTAACTCAGCCTTGAGAGATAGTCTTTTCCCTGTTGAGTGACACTGTTGATGGTGTACATTTCCCTCTCAAGCCTCAGCTATGCTCTTCCAAGATGATGTGGTATAACTGAAGAGATCTGAAATGCAGCAACTGTTATGAATGATTGTTTAATGCCATAGAACAACAATATGAATTAGCAAAAAATCCCAGAGAGCCAGCATTGTTTCAGTAAGGGCTGTAAGCCTAGTGAGAGCCATACCCTTCATTAGTCTTAATTCCAAAATGGGTATTGGCTATCAGTGTGGCTTTGTTATTAACTTGGTTCTTAGTGCACATATATGCATTTTATCAGTACAGAAGATGAGATAAGGTAAATCTAGATGAAAGGGAAATCTAAGGAAAAGCTTAACACAGAATAAAATAAAAATAGAAGAATTTGTTCACAAATCACACTTGTGTTCCTCAGTCATTTCTAGGAAATAATTTCTTACAATAGTCTCAGTAAAAGATGGGGAAGAAACTGGATGTCTTTCCAGTCTAAATGGACTCCATTAGTTTTGCTGAAATTGTTAGTTTTCCATTATGAAATTGTATCTTTTTACCATGTGAGAGCTCATAGCTTAGTCAAAATCATCTTATTATTTCACTGTTTGGTAGTTTATCATCCTGGCATTTTGATAACTAATTATATATTATAAGACTTTGTATTCTTCACCATCTTTTTTTTGGCAGGACACTGGCTTAGTTTCTGGTTATCAGACTACTTCTGAAAGTCTATCCAATACATTTTCCAATTCATCACTTTCCTTGCTATTGACAGGGCATGTTGTCCCACTAATCAGTATTTTCTGCTGGGCTTCTGTAATCAATTTCTGTGATTCATCTCTTCCATAAAGCTTATAAACAATAAACTGTACTAATAAAAATGCTTTCCCTAATTAAAAAACAAACTTTAATGTACAATTTTTCTACTGTCATCATCAATTCTCTCTAAGCCTTTTGTTTCTCAACTGCTCTGCCCGTCTGCCATTTATCTTCCTTTATCTAATCTAATGGCATCTATCCACTCTCTATTCACTTTTCATCAAGTGATATATCTTCTCTTCCATAGTACCTTTGTGTTCTTAACGTGCCTCATGGCAGAAATCATTTTTCAGTTGCTTAATGTTTATTCTACGTTGTTGTCAAATAATAAATAATGATTTCAAACCTTCTGCTAGGACAGTGTGATGCCAGAAGGGAAAGAAAGGAAACGTAAGATTTGACTGTTTTGTAAAGACAGGACTTTGCAAAACTTAAAACAGCTTTGATTTTTCCTTCTTTCATCCATCTCTATCATTGTCACTTTAGTAGGACAGCAACATAAGAATAACTGCATCTGGATTTTATATTCCCTTCCAGAAGCTCATGGATAGCATTCCAGAAGCATTATGAATTGGATGAATTAGAAAGACTCAGTACTGTTTCAGCATTTTTCTCTGTGCATTTTTGGTTAGTTTCAACATTTTAAAGTAATTTTGGAATCTAAAGGGCTGTTAACTTCTTTAAAGTGTTATTTATGAGTACTGTTCACTTCTCTCAAAATGTGTATTCCTTTTGGTGCAACTTTGCAGTGAAGTATCGGTAAGAAAAAATTTCTGGTGAGGCCTGTGTTTTATCTTTGATTCCTTGATTAAGTAATGCTTATCACAAAAGGTGTGTATTTCCCTTATCTGGTTAGAAAACAAAGCAATAAATTCCTCATCACAGACATTAGTGGAGCTGCATGTTCCTTTCTTTTCCTGAAGTGAAGGAAATCTTTTATGTTGGACTGAAAATTGAGGTTCTTAATCGTAAGTTTGGGAAAGTAAGATTGTGTAAAGAGGTTTCTGTTTCACCTTGTTAATAAAGAATTCTGATTCAGATCCAGGTTCAGATAATAAACCTTTCTGTACTCTCTCCAGTTTTTGGCCAAGCCTGATTTGGAATTGGAACAAGGTATATGGTAAAATAAATGTGAGTTTTAGAAATGCCTGTTCTGCCTGACCTGCTTGCTTCTGAGTTATCCTGGAAGACCCCTTGTGTCCACATCCTCAGGTGGCTGCTGGGAATCTTAGGGAGAGGAGCAGATACTCACCATGAGATAGAGATGAGAAGATTTTAATTCGTAAATTCTGTATTTGAAAAACAGCAACTTTTCCTCTAGTTTGTTGACCACAAAGATCCTTAGTTGCATATGGCCCATCAAAGGACATTGTTAGCACATATTGTTCCAACTCTGTCAGTTCTGTGAGCATAAAAGATGAGTTGGCAGGGCTTCAGTGCTTCTCGGGATGCCCGTAGGACTTGAAGACTTCATAGGTTATGGAGTGCATCCCAGGCACTGTTTCATATCCCTTTCCTAAATATTTTAATCTGATTCCTAAAAAACAGTCTTTATTATTTTTTAGCCTTGCCTTTTGAGTTGAACACTCTTCCAGGATCTCACTTTACTTATGGTTATGAACTTGAAAATTTCCAGCTGAATGTCTTCATAGCTGCATGTTTGTTCTTGTGCCAGTGTTGTAAGTCTGAGACGCTCTTCTCTCTCTTCCTGCTCCATTCTCTGGTTTCCCCTCTCCCCATTCACTTAAACACGTAGACAACAGTCAGCCTTCATTGTTGCTGGGTTTTGGTGATTCTCAACTTTCACTTCTTGGCCTCCAAAGCATCATTTTCTTTTTTAGATATGTATTTCCTTCTAAGTTTTACAAGTTTCTTGTTTATACACAAGAACCTACTCTCTGTTGGCTGTTCCAACCAGAGGATGGTTTGCAGTGACCTTTAGTGATTTTTCTCTTTGTTGAAACACAAATCTAAATAGGTTATTTTTAAAAAATAAAAGTTATCTTAATGCTGAGACTGATGTTACAAAAAAGAATTCTATGTACTCTTACCTGGTTGTGAAATACACAGTCATACTTTAAAGTTAGTTATTTTTTCTCAGAAAGCAAATACTCAAAATAAAGCAGTACCTTTGAATGTTCTGAGCTGTTCCCATTTCACTAAAAGGGAAGCTAACTCTGAGCCTCAGAAGTAACTGCAGCAGCAGCCTTCCAGAGGGGCCCTGTGATGTGCTGCTGAAAGGATGTGATTTATTATATTTTTTCATTGCTATACTTAGTTGCACACATATTGTAACTGCATAAAAATGCAGTAACAGAATGTCCATAGGGTTATTTGGATGTCTATCCATTTTCACGTACAAGTGTGCCTAGTGCACATGCATATATAGGTTAGTATTTATGTACGCAGGACTGCACAGGATGCCAAAAATTTGACCTTAGACATTAGGTTTGTAACTGTTTCACTTTAGGCCTTTCTGATTAAACATACAGCTGTTGTGAGAGACTGTATCTAAGTGCTTGCACAGTTTTTCCAGACCATTTTCTCCCTCATGTTCTCGGAGCTGAGGGAGTGTGCAAAGCCCCAGGAGGTTTTCTGTGTTCCTCCTGGCAGAGTCCTCCCCACGTCATTGGGAACTGCTGGCTCTGGGCATAACGTTGGGCAAGGGAATTTGAGTTCTGTCAAGGTACGTCACAGACATGCCCCTCCTTTCTCCAGAAGTTCATTCCAGAGAGAACAATACTTAACATGGAAGAGGGGAAAGTGCTACAACAGCAGTTTTCCTACTTGGAGTAGTTCACAAAGGTTGCATTGCTTCCTGAGGTGGTTTTGCCAGCTTCAGATGACTGAAGGGAAAATACTGACATTTAGGCTTGTCTGATGTTCTCTGGCTGTATTTGTGGTCTTTGTGTGCCTGCCTTTATTTTTTACTGTCTGAAGAAGAAGGGAGACTGTTTGGTTTATATTCTGAAAACAATAAAAATGTTAGCTAGCTGTGGGTAATAATGGTTATGTTCAAAGAACTATGTATGAGGATTTTGTTTCTTCAACCTGTATCAGAATCAGATGAGAGACACTCACAAGTCTGTGGGCCATATGGAATCCACCCAAGGGTACTGAGGGAGCTGGTGGAAGATCTTGCCAAGCCACTCTCTATAATTTTTCAGCAGTATGGGTTAACTGGGAGATCCCAGATGACTGGAGGCTAGCTAACGTGACCCCCATCTACAGGAAGGGTGGGAAGGAGTTCCCTGGGAACTACAGCCCTGTCAGTCTGACCTTGGTAATGGGGAAAGTTATGGAGAAGATCATCTTGAGTGCCATCATGCAGCATATGTCAGACAATCAGGTGATCAGGCGCAGTCAGCATGGGTTCATGAGAAGCAGGTCTTGCTTAACTAACCTGATCTTCTGTGACAAAGTGACCTACTTCGTGGATGAGGGAAAGGCTGTGGGTGGTCTACTTGGCCTGTAGTAAAGCCTTTGGCAGTTTCCCACATCATTCTATTGGAGAAGCTGGCAGCTCATGGCTTGGATGGGTGTACGTTTTGCTGGATTGATGGACTGATGCCAATGCGGTTGAGGTTCAGCAAGGCTAAGTGCTGGGTCCTACACTTGGGTCACAACAACCTCATGCAATGCTACAGGCTAGTGGAAGAGGTGCTGGAAACCTGCCTAGTGGAAAAAGACTTGGGTGTGCTGGTTGATAGGTGGCTGAATACAAACCCATGGTGTGCTTAGATGGCCAAGAAGGCCAACAGCATCTTGGCTTCTATCAGCAATAGTGTAGCCAGCAGGACTAGGAAGGTGATCATTCTGCTGTACTTGGAACTGGTGAGGCCACACCTCAAACTCTGTGTTTAGTTTTGGGCTCCTCACTACAAGAAAGACACTGGGGTGCTGGAGCGTGTCCGAAGAACAGCAACAAAGCTGGTAAAGGATCTAGAGAACAAGCCTTCTGAGGTGCAGCTGCAGGAACTGGTTTTGTTTAGTCCAGAGCAGAGGAGGCTCAGGGGAGACCTTCTTGTTCTCTACAACTACCTGAAAGGAGGTTGTATGGAGGTGGGTGTTGGTCTCTTCTCCCAGGTAACTAATGATAGGACAAGAGGAAATCACAGAATCACAGAATGTTAGGAGCTGGAAGGGACCTAGAAAGATCGTCTAGTCCAACCCCCCTGCCAGAGCAGGATTATCTTGACCAGGTCACACAGAAAAGCGTCCAGGCGGGTTTTGAATATCTCCATGAACTCAAGTTGCACGACAAGAGGTTCAGATTTGATATTAGGAAACATTTCTTCAATGAAAGTGTTGTCAAGCACTCCAGCAGGCTGCCCAGGGAAGTCCTGGAGTCACCATGCCTGGAGGTGTTAAAAAAATGTGTAGACTTGGCACTCTATAATATGGTTTAGTGGACATGGTGTTGTTGGGTTGATAGTTGGACTTGATGATCTTAGAGGTCTCTTCCGACCTTAATGATTCTATGATCCTGTGATTCTATGCTATCTAAGCATGCTCCTGTCTGCAGATTACATACAAATACAAATGAAACCTGCCTACTATAAAGACACTCTTAGTGTATAAAGTGCTACAGGAAAGTCACATGAGCCTTGATTCTGCAGCAGACTTTGCTGATTACATAAGGAGAGTGCAGAGCTCAAACTTCTGGTGCTTGATATTGTTAATCTCACACTTAGGAGTAAATGTTCCAGTGCTGTGTATCTACGAAGTGATTCAATACTGTCTGAATTTTCAGTGAAATGTGAGTAGTTTTGGTGAGCATGAACTTCCTCATTTTTCTGTAGTCTCTCTTGGCTTTTATAAAACCTGCTCACTGTTTCCCTGCTGATTACTAGGCACCGCTGACCAAAATTCATATGCAGTGATCCTTTTAGTGTTTGAACGTTTCACAGAATTAGGGCATGACCTTGGGAAATAATGGAGGTTTTTTACTCCATTTGAAATCAGGAGAATCTGTTGTGCCCCAGACCTCTGAAAATAAGACTGTTACACTCTGTAGTTCTAAGAAATCTGGATTTGATGGAGGGCTGCCTATCTTGGGCTGAGGGGGTGTAGTATCTGAAAGGGGGTTGGAAATTTAGGCACCAAGGTGCATGGTGGTTTCATGCTTTGTTCAGCAGCTCTGTCCTGGAGGCAGAGCAGCATTATGCTCTCTAGCCACTGCGGTCAGTATCCTCTGCAGGACCCATGTGGGGACCATTAGATCACTGTTTGTGCTGATTACACTTTGGACAGAGCTTATTAGATTTATCATTAAAAATGTCACTTGCATATAGGTGACAGAATGGGGATTATTTTGAGGTAATCTGTGAGGTAGCAGTCCTCGGCAATGAGTAAAAATCAAACAGCCAAGCAATAAAGCCTGGCACATTTTTGTGAGTATGCCACTCCAAGTCCCTTTTCCCCTACCCTTCCAACAGCCCATTTCTTTGTCTCTAGAGCTGTGCTTCAGCTCATCTTCCACAGAGAACAGTTCCTGAGTAGTGGAGCCAGAGCTTGGGATATTTTTGGCCTGACCATGAAGGGCCAGCACACCCGAACACCGGGCTGAATTTCATTGCCCTCTACACCCAGTGGGAATTCCACTTCCTATTTTGATTCACCAAGGACAAGATCCTTGAATAAAGCTTGACTTGGCCATTACTCCTTTTGCAAAAGAGGACATACAGATACTTGCAATGGCATGTTACCCTCCTCGGTGTGATGATCTGTGGGTTGACCATGCTGCTTCCAGAGGCCAGAGAAAGACAAGGGGTGGAGTTCTTGGAGAAGCTGAGAGGGCATATCTGTGGAACAGCTAGTCACAATTAAAATTGTGTTACACAGTGGCAGTTGCAGTTTTGCTGAAAATTGTCTGAGTGCAATTGCCTCAACCAGCAGGAACGATTAAGCTTCACAGGATGCCAGTAAGACAAGCAAAACTTGTTGCTGTTTTTTTAGGACCTATGAATCCTTTTAACATTGCAGCATGATCTCTACATGCATATGAGAAGACCTCAACTACTTAGAAGTGAGAAGGCTAGATTAATAACTACCTTATTATTTTTCTTCAGTATGCTTTACTACTACTGAAAGTTAAATCCAGTGAGATTATTCTACAGATTTGATCTCTGACTAGTATATTATAAAGATGTGTACTTAATATATTGGGTTTTTTTGTAGCTCCTGGTTGCCAAGTCCCCTGTTGCTCCATTCTCCGCTTTTTTCTACGTCATTGAAAAATCAGGCTTGGTTCTTCAAGGTAAGACCAGAGCATTGATTGTTTTGCCTTCTCTATTAGTATTTTAAGCAGTCTGAATGTAGATAACAACTATTGTTGAAATTGATGGTGTTTATACCTAATTAAACCCCCTCACATTTAAACAGTCTTGTTTACAAGGACAAACTTCTGCTGTGTTCACTGTTTTGTCTAGGATTGTACTAAATTAGCTGTTGTATATTCCCATGGATCTAAGAATGGACCCTGAATTGTTAATCAGGCTCCCTGTTTTCCTTCAAGGTAGAGTGGTTCTGGCAACATTGCTCCTATGAAATAGGTTTCTTCAGGAGAAACATACCCATCTGTCATTAATAGCCTGCTCTAATAAATGTTTCTTCTTTAACAAATGGCTTGACATCACTAAAAATGCAGGAAATAAATATCTATTCTCTATTTTTGTGATCATTTTAATGCCAATAACTCATCTTAAATAATCCTCAGATTCTCTAGGATACGAGGTATTGTACTGAAGAGCTTGACATTACTACCCTGATTGCAGGGAACTAGAGTTCCTTGTGGTTGTGTCCTAAATCATGTACTTTCAGAGACATTCATGGACCAGTTTTGTTGAGTTGCTGTCTGTTGATATACAGCCTGGCTCCTGATTGTTTTGTTAGCCTATCAGACTAAATAAAACTCATCAGTGCCTGTCACTTTTGGTCAGAGGATACACTGTGTTATGCAAACATTGTATTAAAAGTGTGTATCACTGTTTCTCAGGTTCCAGTGATTGAGAATCACTGGTCTCATAAAGTACTATAAATATTTTAAGGTATGAGAACAGTCCTCTTCCTCCTAAATGCCCATTTCTCAATAGTTAAACATACATAAATATGCTTAAATCTCTGCTGATACATAATGTAGGAAAACAAAAGAAACAAAAATGTTTTATGCTGCATTTTTGCTTCCACGTGATGCATGTACATAATGGTAACATCCAGTGTTTCTTAAACCTTTGGATACTATACCCAGTGTATTCTTAGATGGCATTTTGGGACTTTGATCTACTTTATTTGGTACCAGTAATTTAAAAAAGGCTACAGGTATTAGAAACAATATTTTCTAGTTCAAACTGAGGTGGCCTGCAAGAGTTGGTCTAGACATATTTTGGTTCAGTGTAGGGCAGAAGACAAGCTACTCTTCTGTCTCAAATATCTTCTGAGTTTCAAAGATGCTTCTGGTAGTTATATAAAAACCCAGACAATTACTTGCTCTTTCCTCAGTCACTGATGTAATGAAACTTTGGGAAAGAAAGATTTCCCATTCAGAAATGGGAAGCATTTGTTCAGAGAAGATCTTCATTTATTGCAGTTCTTTTCTGTGAGCCAGGAATATAGCTTTCCAGGGGCTGGACCCTACCTTTAGAGGACAAATGGTCTGGTGACACGTAATGATGGTAGAGCAGGACTCTGAGAGAAGGATAGCACTGTATTAGGGGTATGACAGCTGCTTTTTTCCCTGTTTCTGGAGTGCACTTGTAAAACATCATTCACCATTTTGCTAAAAACAGATGAAATACCAGTTTGGATTTCTCTAAGTAAATGCTGTCTCAATTCCAGGCATTTTTTGTACATTTTGGAAGCAACTTGAAGCGTTTCTTTGTGTGAGCCTTTTCTTTGGCTACACCATGATGTTTCCATTTTATGTATTTTTCTCCAAGATGGGTAGTAGGGAAGAGCATGGTACCTGTTGATGTACCTCAGACTGTTTTTACAGAGTCTTGTAAGCACTTAGACCCAAGCCATCTCACTGAGTTTTACAAGGTAATCATGGCATGTTCTCATCCCACGTATCAATGATCATTATTTCTATGGAAAGAGGAAGTGAGGAAATCACCTGGAAATGTCTGGTTTGGATAAGGTGCAGAAAGTGACACCAGGCTGTCTCATGCAAGAGAGGCTAGAATTTTTATGAGAGTTGTAGCTGGTGCTTCTTTCCAAAGGGAAGCTGGATGCAAGGTAAGATGTCAGTAAGGCAACTGGCCATGGCTCAGCCACTGAGGGAGTGTCCCTGGGTTGCTGCTTGGGGGACATCGTATAGCACTAACAAGTGGAATCTGTCCCGCAGCCGGATTGCAAAGGCAGCTTTCTCATTCAGGCTTTGTTGTTTAATTCAGTTGGTGTCAGGAGGTGAGCACATTCAGGATGGCTGATGGGAACAAGTGGATGGGTGTGGGAACTGGTGAGAAGCAGCAGCTGGCTGAAGTGCCCAGGATTCTTTTTACTCAGGGGGTCCCATCCCAGGACCATTAACCAATAGGCCATAAACAAATTGATATCGGAAAATGTGGCTGGAAACTCCTTGATTAGCAAGGGTGAATGGGGAATGAAAGACAAAGTGAAAGTGTGATTTAACAGTTCCACAAGCAATTTCCATTGCCACCTCTGAGGGATTAGGGTGTGTGGAATAGGCTAAAAATGAGGAGGAGCTTCCCCCCCCCCCCCCCCCCCCCCTTTTGTTCTATGGGCCAGAGGATAATAAAACGGCAGGAGAGGCAGTGCGGCTAGTTAGGGATTTCACAGGCTGCTATTTGATGCAGTTTAAGGAGCTCTTCTGCTATTGTTGCAGTTAAAATGGGAACCGGAACTGTTCTCCATTCGCAAAACTCTCCAGCGTCCTCAGGAAGAGGACTGAGAGCAAAAGGCTATTAAGATGGTAATGCTGCCCCATTTGGAGGAGTGTATCAAAATCCTCTTTGTCAATGTAAATCGCTGCCCTGTTTCCCTGGTATCTTTGCATCTCATGGCCTCAGTGCAAGCACAAAAGTGTCCGGAGGAGACCCCGATGAAGGCAGAACTGCTTCTCCTTTATTGTCAGAAGAAAGCTCCAGGCTGCCCAAGGGTGCTGCAGAGAAAACCTCTTTTCTCTTATAAACCTGAAGTGTTCAGGGGTGAAAATAATCCATTTATTCTCTCTTCCTTTTATTTCCACTTGCAGACTAGAGAAATAAAATTTGATAATTGGAAAGCAAGATGGACCAGTCAGAGATTTACAATGGAAGTCATCCTACATTCTCTTCCTTTCATTGCTTCAGTATGCTCTGTGCTGTGGAGGGGGTGGAGTACAAACCCCAAAAAAGCCGGAGTTGCCTTTACTTTGCAATACAATGTCATGTCATGTACTGCCATGCTGTACAGCATGACTCTGTGATGAACCTGAATTGTGAGTGCAAAATCCAGTCTGACCGCAGATCTGTATTTTGCAGAGATCTTAAACAGAAAGGCAGAAGCCTAGATCTAAGCACTGCAAAATATTGGAAGTTTTACTGTCTGATAGTGTATTCTGCTTAAGGATTCACTGTTGCTTCCCTACTTCAATGTACTAATTAAAGTGAATTAAGTGATCCTGCTAATAAGAAGAATAACAGTTAAGAAGCCCCAAATCTACTTGATTAACAATGCAAGTCACAAGATTATTTTTCTCTTTGTCAGTGATATAATTAACTGTTTCAAATTGGAAATTATTAGCTGGTGATTCTGTTTCTGGTGTATCAGAACAGATTCTGGGCTATTCTTGCCTGGTTGTAGTTTCATTGAAGCTGAATGTAGCACATACTGGGTTAGGTCAGCTGAACTAGAAGGTGCCACTTAGTCGTGCACACACATACACGCAGAAGATCGGCTGAATAAGCTGATGTCAGTTTTAAGCTATATTCTGTGAATGTTTCACTCTTGCTTTGGAAGCAGCAGCATTCTGGGGCATAAATGCAAGCTAGCAACAGAGGCTAGCTATTAGCAACTGATAGCTCAGCTGTTTGTGGAGGTAAGTGTCATTCCATCTCCCCTAAGTAAATGTCCTCTGTTACCAAGAGGATGGTTTTGCAATAGAAGACAGGGAACATGGTGGCTGGTTGCCAGCTGGAGAGTCTGTTGGGACTTTTCACTGAATACTTGTAATCAAGTGATTAACATTGGTCTTCACTGAAAGAGCTCAGAAGCACTGAAAACATGGGGCAAATAATTCTGGTGAGCTAGGACTTGCTTTTGAGTAATGATTTATTTTCAGTTTCATAGGGTTTAAAGATGGGTGGAATCTTCAGTTCATCCAAACCGACTTCCCATATCTCATACATGTTTCCTTCAGGTACCTGGTAGCTTATGTTACACTGGATCATGTCTTCTAGAAAGGCATTCACTGTTACTTGGAGACATCCAGAAATGTCAGTTCCTAGTTTGTCTTGACTGTGTTTTCAAGTTTCAGCTACCTTGCTGCTGAATACTTGTTCTGTATTTCAGGTTAGAATTTGTCTTCCTTCAGCTTTTGGCCCCAGTACTTGTTATGACCTTCAGTGCTAAATAAAGCACTGTTCCTGCTAAGTGGTTGCCATTTTGCATGAATGTACTTGACATTAAGGTTTATCCTGCTATGTTCTAATTTTCCTTTTGAAGGAAGGTTGTAACTATTGGCAAATTTAACCTCAAAACCTTTTTGTGTCTCATGCTGACTGGCTCCCCTCACTACCTAAAGAAAGGACGGAACACCTTCTATTGCTGAAGGGAAGAGTTTGATTTTTGTGCCAGCAGGGCTGGTTTGGTAGTTGATTAATCCACCCATTTCCACTGCATGTGTCTGTGTTCACAAAACCCCACTTACCTTGCCTGTAACATCTTACTGTGGCAGGTAACTGTTGATAAGTGAAAACAAAAGATATATAACACTCAGAAGAGAGTGTCCTAGGTTGTAAGTTTCACAGTAGTAAGAGGGAGAAGAAACCTTGTTACATTATGTTTCTTTTGTCACTAATGTACTGAAAGAGGCTTATTCTGTTCTCAGAATAGCGTAGGGTCTGGGTTTGTTGTGTAGCATGGCAAACTGTCTCCAATGTGCTATAACTAATTTATATGGCTGAAGCAATTGAAAAGTGCCTCATTTTATTTTGTAAAGAAATGAGTAGTGAGGTAGAAAGGGAAATCTGAAAGAAAGGGCAGCATTATTTGTATTGTGTTCTGTGAGTTTGAAGAGTGAGACAATGATTTACTGCATCAAAAGCTTTTATTCAATTGAAGAACTGTACCTATAAAGTGACCTTTGTCTGGACCAACATGGATATAATCTGTAAAATGAAGCAGGGTTGTACTTGATGTGTGAATGGATGGAAGGCAGATTAATGAGAATAAAGTTGTGCACTGCTATTGAGAAGGTAACAGATTTGCAGTGCTACTGGTGATTTCCGGCTCTATTGGAGGGATAAAGATGAACTGATCATTGTTAGGATCTCTGTGGGGTGGAACTGTTTTTGCTGTATTCCCCACAAGACACTGAAAGCCTCATGCTATTTCTAACAGGTTTATAATAATGAGAGCAAAAAAGCACCATCAGTTTATAGGCTAGGCCTGTGCTGGCAGGAAGGAATGTGAAAAAAGTAAGACTCCCACCATCCTATTGCCAGCAAAATCACCCATACAGATGTAGCTGACATCAATGAAAATGTCCTTTTGTTCAGCCAGTTCATGACATTTTGGGGAATGGTGTTCACGTGGGTGAGGGTGTCCTCACTAGGTGGCTTTGTGGGAATTGCTCTATAGCTCTACCGCAGCATCAGCAAACCCTTGCTGAGGTAGCTGGACTCCATGACTGTCAAATGAAGGAGTTCAGAAGAATAAAGCACAGATGCAAAACCAGCTAAAAGTGGTAACAAAGAGAGGTGGAGGGAAAATGTTTTAATTGTCAAAGAAGAGGCATCTTGAGTTTAGATCCAGTAGAAGCAAAATAAATTCTGTTATTTCAATAAAATTAAATGTTTCTGTCTGCAAGCATGATCTTTCCAGTGGCATAGTAGGTGGACAACAGATTAGTAAAGTTTCTGGCCATACTTTTTGCTGTGAGCTTAACTTGTGGGAGGATATTATACTGGATAAATCCAGTTTAGCACAAAGTATTGAATTATCTGCTTATTTCTGAACGCGTATTAAAGATGCTGAAGGTACAGTACTGCTTTCTTACACTAACAGCCAAACATGTCCCTAAATGGCAAAATGCAACTAAATGGCTAGATTGCAACTGAAATGCCAACAGTTAATTTTTCTTAAATTTTACTAAACGTAATGTGAAAAAACCTTACTGCAAGTAGTATGCCAAATCTGTTCTCATTTTCACTCAAAACTAATTCTTTTTAATCCAGTGTGGTTAAAACAAGAAGCTAAAGAGTGTAAGTTGGAATGTGCAAAGGTGTTCTGCTCTTTTCAAGGCTAGCAGAGGCTTCCTGGGACAATATGGTCTCACTTCAGAGAAATCTTACCAGTCTCTCTGCAATGAATTCCTGATCAAAGTGGGCTGCTCCTCTGTGTTTTCAGCACAGTGCTAAAGCAAATAACCTTTTTTCCAAAAGGCTTTTAACATAAGGAGTGAAGTTATCTATTGATTAGAGATAGTATCTGTGATTTGTGACGGTATATTGTTCTGGGAACTGAGCATTGTCATAGAAGACCAAATCTCTCCTAGTAATTGCCTGGATTTAACACAGAAGATGTTACATATTTCAAGCTACAGATTTGTAGCATAAGCTCAAACGTACATAAACTGTACTTCATGTTCTTATGCAAACACAGTCATAAGTAGGAAGCCAAAAAAAGTCTGTCCAAAAGCATGGTTTTCGGTCAAAGTCTTATGCTTTTGTGTGCAGCTTAGGAAAGTAAAAGGCAGTTATGTCTCACTATGATTTATCTCTTTTTCATGTAGGCACAACTAGATTTGTTTTGCTGTCCTCAAAGGTTATGTCTGTTCTGGCTTCCCCACTAGTATGGTTGGTGAAACAATCACAATTGCCATTTTATCTTGTAAAATGATAGTTAGCAGTAGAGGACTACAACCCAAATGGCTTAATTTTGGTAGTACATGCAACTTTGCTTTAGCTACAGGACTTTATGTATTCTGCATGTTAAAATCTTGTAACATCTGTGAGCATACAGCCTGGTTGCCAAAGAGAAATGCTGAATGCTTTATTGTACTCTGAGCTGGGGAAGGGATTGTGGTGCAGAGATCCAACAGTAGCTACAGCCTAAACCCCTAAGTCTCCAATCCTATGTAGATAGACACATTTTAATAGCACTTAGTCTAAACTACAGAACTTTGCCTGAGGCGGGGCTTATTAGTACAGGGTAACACTTTGCAAATAGGGTTCCCACTGCTTTGGCCCCAGTGCTGTTTTTCTTTGCAACTTACTTTATGTTTCCAGACTTAACACAACTAGAAAAACCTCAGGTATCTCTGTATCTGATGTGTAGACTTGCCCTGTCTTTAAAACTAGACTAACCACAAATTTAAATGATCTTATCAGACAAGTCTTGATAAGATAGAACAGGGATATATAGCATTTTCATAGAAACAGACACACGTGATAAACCCTCCCAGAAAACAGGTTTTTACTTCAAAAGGTTTCTCTTAATTACTGTCATTCCCTAAAATTACTAACATTGGACTGTTACTGTATTTTCTGTAATGTTCATTTGAACTTTTAACATAGTGATAAGGATTGTTGTAGTCCTTCTCCTCATTGTTTATGTTGTAATGAAACCAGAATCTGATCCTTTGTCTTTCAGTTCTGTGAAGACCCCTGAAAAAATTGTGAGATTAAATTTCAGGCCAGATTGAGTTAACCAAGGATTTCAGGGATGAGAGAGGCAACAAGTTTAGTCAGCAGTTTGTTAGAGCAGGGTGTATTGGCTCTACGGTTCCTTGGTTTGCTTCCTCAGTAACCCCAAGAGGGTCTGCCTTAGGGCTCAGCTGAGGCAAGGCAGCGCACGCATGACTGCATGGGTGAAGAGGAAGCACAGGCAGACAATGCTATAATTAACAGTTCAGCAAAAGATGTTGTTGCTGAAAAGATTTTACTTTATTGTCCACTGAATCTCATTTTCATTTAAACTTCCTAGCTTTTTTGTTACAGAAACAATCTCCCATGTAGTCCAGTGCCCTGTGCTTTCCAGAAGCTGCAGCAGAGATGTGAAAAGTGACGTTTCTAGAAAATGTTGTGGGACTATTGGAACACTATCAAGCAGTCTGCAATAGGGTGATTCTCAGAGTGTTGTGTGCTGTTTTGGAGACCTCAGCTGGAATATGCCTTACTACTGAGTGAGTAAGCTTAGAATAAGCAGGCTGATGTCCTGAGTCATGAACACCAAGCACTGCAATCCTGAAGGTATTCTGGGTGCATTAGGGATGAGACTGTTTTGCTTAGTAACATGTAGAAAACACCATGTTCCTCCTTCAGGCTGTGTGTGTTTGATGAAGGACTTGAGTCTTGAGGCATATGAGGTGGGAACTGCACATTACAACTTTTACTTTCTTCATGCTATATTTGTGCTGCTGATGAATTGCCCAGAACAAGGTATTGGACAGTTAGGCACATACATTGCAGCTGTGAGGTTGTATCCTGTCTGGTGTGACTATTTGGTGAAGTTCACAGAGGAGCAGAACATCCTGTTTGCTTAGTTTTCTTTTGTCTGCCCCATACCAGCACAGGGAGAATATTCCTATATATCTTTTCTGCCTTGAAAATGGATCACAGTACTCATGATTATGTTCAATAGCTGGAAATGCTGAGGATATCCGATTGCTGAGGTCTCTTATTTTAAACACCACATGCCAGGAAAAGTATGTGGGATCCTACCAGCTAAGCACTGGAGGGTGCAGGATGCATCAACAGGAAAAGCAAACAAAACATGAAGTGAAATTCATTTGAAAAGGAAAGAGACTCATATACCACCCATCAGCAGTGTTTAAACTTCTTCGTATTCACACAATAGGCCTTTTATTTTCCTTCAGTTCTTCTCAATATGCAAACTATCTTAAATTGATTTTTCGAGCTGCAGCTGTTACCTATGTCAGTGGGAGCTGTAGGTGCTTGTTACCTTTGAAAATCAAGCCAATGTATTCTAATGTGGTAGCAAAAGCCAAACCCACTAAATTAGGGTGGTTAAAGCATAACTCTGATAGTACTGTAATGTGATCCCAACCACCTTCATATCTGATACAGAGGCAGGGCATCATGTTTATTCTTTGCCTTTCAGCCCTCCTTTCCCCCACAACTCTGTGACCTTGCTTTATCACTACAGTCCTTCTGGCTGGGTAATACTGAATAGGACTCTATTGGCATTTAACAGAGCTAACTTTAATTAATCCAGAATACTTTCTTTTTCTAGAGAAACAGGGTTGCTCTCCTTTTTTCTCTCAAATGTGTGTTAGGCTGGACTGGGGAACAAGCAGTCGCACAACTGACCTGTAGCCTTTCGCCTACTGTAGCAGCAGCAAGGCTGAGCAGCCACCCAAGGCAGAGTTTGATTTCCATTTGGAAGATTTGTTGGGCCCTAGGAAAGGTTCCTAAGCTGTGGCCAGAAGTCAGGGCAGATCTGGATTTCTCCAATCTAGGATGAACCGAAATCTACTGTCACATCTGAACATGAGAGGTGAAAGGCATCCCTCAGAGAAAGCCCTGTCTGGGCTCAGGAAGGACACCCCTTACTGCTGTATCACGCAAGGGCTCAGGAAACTTAGCACACAAACTGAATCTGCACACTCAAGTCCTTTTCTGGCAGTCAACAGTGTGGCACTAATTGAGGCCAGCTTGCTTCACCCTCAGTTTGAGAGCGTGTCTTTTGTGGACAGATCTTTGCGGCAAAAGAGCCTTGGCTGAGGATGAAGCTGTCTGCCTTCCTTTACTCCCCTTCCCAGTCACCAGTGGAACAACTGCACCCACTGACGCTTCCTCTTCAGTGTAGTTTCTTGACAATGCCCAGAGTTGATGGTCCAAAGAGGACTGCAGAATTGTCATTAAACTTGTTCTCCAGTCCTTCCCACAGTGTGAAAAGTGAGTGATAATTTAGTAACTTGTCCAAAACGATTACTTGTCCAAGGAGAGTAAAAATCTGCAAGAATGCACGAGTGACAGGTCTGTAGTAAATTGGGTTTGCCACCTGTCTGTTATGTATCAGAGGGTATGGATTTTGTCGAATGACTGAAGGCCTTTTTGTCCATGTAGTAGGAGACGTGACAGGGAGTCTGCTGCTGATGTTGATTTCAGGAAGTTTGATTAGGTGCCTGAATGTTTTCAGATAAAATATATTCCAAGCCTAAACTATATTCCTCAAACACGTCCTTCAATAGTTGCCAAGGATTAAGTTGTTTTGGCTTTCTTTGTTTTTGGTTTTGGTTTGGTTTGTTTTTTTCCCTAATGCTCAGAATCAGTAGCTTAACTGGTTCAGAGAAAGCTTGTTTAAATGACCTTCTGTTATTGCTTGTCTCTTAGACTGGCAGTTTCGCTAGTTCATTCGTTCAGTGTCCTTTTCTTTTTTCATAGTGCCACATATTGTTGGTTAAATAAGGAGACTTGAAAACAGAGGAAGTAGAGGTACTGTTGATCTTGAAACACCAGCAACTGAAAGGACCATTCACAGTTTCCTTCAAAACAAAACTAAGTGGTAAGATAATGCTAACCAGGGCTTGCTGCCCAGGAGAGCATCATAATGAAGCATCCACTGTTATTGTTCAACACTGTGTTTATTCTTCATATGAACGAAAAGGAAGGAAGAACTCTGCTATCAGGCTAGAGAGGAAGGAGTCTTTGTTGCCCTTGGCTACCCTAACTTTAAATGTGAGGAAGCACAGGGCACTGCAGCATAACCTTTCTGCAGTATTAGATGGGGAAAACTGATAGTTCAGGAGGTTGAGGGCAGACATTCTGTTTATCTAAAGCGTAGGCTTCCCTTGCATAACAGCCCCAAATCAGGTATGTCAGTGCTAGTATTTATTTAGGTCATCTGAGGTTTTAAAACACTGGTTTTAAACCCTGGTTCCTCTGCTTTGCTGCTTCTCTGCCATTTGATTCCTCCTCTGCATTGTTGCTCAGCATCAGGAACAGTAAGAGATGCCATTTCCTTATTGAGTGTGACAGGCACTGGGTGTCCTGAGTGTAAAGTTCAGTCATGTTGCTGAAGCATCAGGAATGTATCTGCTAGAGACTGACTCAGGCTTACTGTACTTCTCAGCTCCTGCTCCACCCATAGAATTGTCTGCTGAAGTGGCAGAATCCCTGCTGTCCCTCTCCCCGTTCTTTCAGTCATGAAGCTGACACACTGTCAGATTAATGACAAAGTTTACCATGCTCAGAGCCATTGTTTCAGATTTTCAGATGACTCAGAAATGATTGCAACATCAACTAAGCTTGGGTTATGATTTAAAGATATTCCTTATGCCATAAAGATGGTGAAGGGTGTGGAGGGGAAGACTTATGAGGAAAAGCTGAAATCACTTGGTCTGTTCAGCCTGGAGGAGACTGAGAGGAGACCTCATCACAGTTTATAACTTTCTTGCCAGAGAGGGAGAGGTGGGTGCTGACCTCTTCTCTCTGGCGACCAGCGATAGGACTTGGGGGAATGGCATGAAATTCAGGTTGGATGTTAGGGAGTGGTTCTTTACCCAGAGAGTGGTGGAGCATTGGAACAGGCTTCCCAAGGAGACTGTCATGGCACCAACTCTCATGGAGTTTAAGAAGCACTTGGACAATGCACTTAGGCACATAGTGTGACTTTGGAGTTGTCCTGTGCCTAAATAGGAGTTGGACTTGATGATCCTTGTGGGTCTGTTCCAACTCGGGTTTACTTAGCCTGCCTATACTGTTAGTCTTACTCTGGCTTTGTCAAGTCCACGTACCATCTCTATGTATCAAGAGACACTGGAGAAATGGATTTACACCCTATTAGAGGCAGTGTTGTGTTATTGGGGAGTTAGAAAAAAGCAAGTGAGTATTTTGATTCTGATATAGAGTTCATATCATTGTATGTGATGCTTTGAAATTTCTGGACGTGAAATGAAAGCAGCCTACAAATAGTTATTAGCTTTGTCTTCACATTTGAAGTGCATCTCTGCATTGATTTCCTGTTAGTTCCTAGGTTACTGTGGTGCATGACGTACACAATGGCACTTAACATCTACAGAGTCTATTCCCATAATTCCATAATCTAATTGTACTCACAACTTTATTCTCCTGGATGGCTCAGGTAAGAGACTTGCTTTCTTCAGTGAGTAAGACATGAGTTTCGGAAGACTGCTTGCAAACTTTTTATAATACAGCAGCTTTGCAGATTGTATGTTTTGTGAAGGTTCTACCAACGTTACTATGGACAGAACAAAACAACAAATGTAATTAGAGAAAATAGCATTGTTTTGTTTGCTGCAAGTGTTTTGGAGGCATGTTGATTTGGCAGAATCAAAGCTTTGGGTAGGAATACAAAGAGAAAGGACAGAATCCCATGAAACTACTGAGAGGGTTAGAGTATAAGGAATATTCTTCAAGGGGTCTTAGTATGTCAACTATATACAAAGCTGATGAAGGCAGGAGAATTAGGGCCAAGCTCAAGTTAGAGATGCTTGTTGCAGTTCTAGAGGTGATCAGCTTGTGTGTAAAAACCATGCTGAATACAGGAAGAAATAAACCAAATACTCTATATCACGTTATTGGTGTTATGGCTCTGTAAAACCACTAAGTTCAACACAGAAAATGGAAAGAAAACTCTTGTGTGTCCTGGAAAATAAAATTAAAAAGTAGAATGAACTCAGACCACCCACCAAAGTAGCCTTCTGGAAACAGATTGAACTTTACTTCACATAGAAGATGTAGGAGTGCAGTAAAATGCTGAAAACCCAGATGGAGCAGTAGGGCAATGACTCTGCCCATGCCTAGTTTTTTTATGTTACTAGCATATTGTTACTAGATGAAGTGTGTGATTCTTTCAAGAGAAAAATCCACGGTTATGTTTAGCACATCTTAGTCAAGCCACAGCAAATATATTCAGTTTACAAATACAAATTTTGTTTTGTTTTCCTAATTGCTAACCCTAATAATTACGTGTTTTCTGAAAGCTAAAAGATCATCTTTCTTTTTCACATATCATCATGAGTGGGTTTAATGGAATAGATTGTATCTTCTGTGCCACCTAAGACAGTTGTCTTCAGTTATGCCAGTCATGGAGGTTTATGTATGCAGCTATAGGCTTTTGTACTTGAATGTGAAGATAAATAATACATAAAATAGGCACATAAGAAATAGAATTTTCTTAGGTTTTTGGTGACATATTTGCTGAACAGAACTAGCAAGGCTGAGTAACTAACGTTCTTTAATGCATTTGAAGACAGTAGATGAAGTTCTGTGTACTGTCAAGGAACAAGTCTCTTGAGTGAAAGTGAGTGCTGGATTGATGTTTCTGTAATTACAGCTGTCTAGCACTGTGGAAGGGATTTCTTTTCCCTCCCAGGAATGGAAGGCTTGGCAAAACATCCTTTGGGATGAAACTTTAGAGCATTTCTCTGAATGGTTTCTTGGGGAAATTACAACCCTATGATTTTCTTTATAGAAGCTGTTTCTATGACCATGCCTGTCTGTCTATCATTATTTCAACTTACAGGGGATGTAAAAGACCATGTAGCAGATAACCAGAGAATTGGGAGTCTGGTGTCAAAGCTATGCCTAATGGAATTACTTCTCATTGGTGACGCTTCTCTGACAGACTTGAGCAGAAGTTTTAATTGAGAGTGAGGGTCCCACTATAGTAGATATGAGGAATGAGGGTGGATATGGCTGATGTCTCACTGGAGAGAGGGAAGATCATGGACAGCACAGCTGTGTGTAACTTGTGGGCCATTAGTGGATGGGGGTAGGCTTAAGTCCTTGCAGCATTCCTCTTCCCACTGCTTCACCTTTCCATCTGCTTGGAAGAGGAAAGCTGTTTCAATGCAATTTTACAATACAAATCAAAAGACACCTCTTTGATATAATGAAATTAGGTATAATTCACTCCTTTTCCCTGGGTAGAGGCTTACTGGAACTCAGAAGGAGCTATCTTAGACCTGGGAAGAGATGCAGACTTCACATGGCTTCCCTAATGGGATTTCTAATCAATGGGCTGGACTTGATAACAGAATAGTTTGCTGTAAGAAATAGCTGAAACCTTCCTGCAGACAGGGAGAAGCCTTTACTAAAAGCATCCTAGTAAGAAGACTAAACCTATTACTAGGAAGAAACTTTTCCAAGCGAACTGATCTGACGAAAGAAACAAGAATAAAAGAGGCAGTGTTAGTGCCAAACAGTGCTTCTTAAAGAAGCAAAATGGCTTTGTTTCCACAACCTAGCAAGAGGGTTATTGGTTGGTGCAGCAGGAGTCTGATGGCATCAGATTGACCAGCCTTGTTGTTTACTTGTAGGGTTATGTTCACTAAACGTTTCAAACACTCCAGGAAGAAAGGAGAGACTAAGGAGTTCACTATGTTTTATTACAGTCCTTTTTTTCAACACAAATCACACAGAAGACAACAGATAAATCCTGATTTCACTTTATTATTAGTTGTTGAGATATGCATTTATTACAAGAAATGGGAAACAGATTACACCAGCAAACACATCTGGCCTCAGACTGGCCTTCAAGTCATCCAAAAAGAAGCACGAAATATAGCGCTGTTTACAGCCAGGCACTTACAATCCCACACAGCTGCAGGGGTGAGAGGCAGCAGAATAAACTCTCAAGACAAGCTGACAACAGCTCCACTGCTGGGGTGCCCCTTTTGCAGACGAGACAACAACAGATGAAGAAATCTTGAGAATGACCCAGAGCAGTGCTCATTAGTGAATGAAGCGCAGGCAGGAAATGGGACAAGATTCCTTTTGTCATAGTTTTTCACCCAGCTGTCTGCCCGTCCCATAGCCACCCACATGCAATCAACTATAGTCATAGTCAAACTCCAGAGAAGTTACACAAATAAAACCTTCAGTGATTGCATACAGACCCCTTCCAAGTTACATTTGCCCCATTAGCAAAGAATGAAAAATTGCTGCGTTTAATCCAGGGGCGTTTATCATCGCAATTGAGACTTAGTACGAGGGGTTGCATGCAGGTAAAGCTGATGGGATCGTGTCATTCCTCTTACTCATGTCTGTCCATCTGTTTCTCTGCATATCTGCTGCTTATTATTGATTACTAGCACTTTTGCCATGTTGTGTTTCCTTCTTTTGGCAGAGCTGTGGTTTTTACTTCATGTAGGTATATCGTCTCGTTGTTTGTGTAAAGCAGATGTGTGTGATTCCCAAAATGACAACATTAACAAGCAGAGGAAAAAATTTCTGGACTTCCCAAATGGTTTCTCTGAGGAATCAAATGCTATTTTGACATTTTTAAGTTATAATGATATAAAGATTCCAGCTTCTTGGGGTCTTTTGTTTGTGAGTACAGCTCACTTAAATCTGGCTCATAGGTTATTTAAAACCTTTTTTTTCTTGTGGATTAAAAGCAGGTTTTTACCACATTTTTCAGCTGGAGTTAAAGAACAAAAGTCTGTTACAGACAACTCTGTAACTCTCCTTCTTCCAAATGGCTGCCATCCTGCTGCTACTCTATAACTCTCCTTACAAATGGCTGCTTCCTGCTGTTCTCCACCAGGACTGTGACTGCAGAGTGCTGTGAATAGTTACACTCTACTCACTTTTTTCTCTTGTTTATAGTCCCTTCATGTTTGGGTTCGCTTCTCAATGGCAGTGGCCATTTTTAAATGGAGCAGTTGAGCACCTCTCTTTAGAGATCCCACTTGGATCAGTCCATGTGAGTATCATCACATTTTCTGTACTCACAAGTATCTACATGGAGCTAACTCTAAGACCAACTTATTCCACCTTAGCTACCAGAGAGACACAAGATACAGAACAGGTCATAGTTGTTAATCAAAATGATTTTGACTGGGAAAGGGTGCTGCAAACTATTATATGCCTTTGAGGCATTTGTTTTGCCACTTTTGGAGTCTTACTAATATCTTTTCTGGGTTGTTACGGTGGTAATGGTAGCTATCAGACATTACTGTAGCTCCTCTTACCAGTGTGTCTGGGTGCAGTATCTCCAGAGTTTTTAGTTGTGTGTTTTTCCCCCCACAACTGTCATTTCTCATCTTTATTTGAATCACAGGCTTGTTCAGCAGGTCAGCTAATGGAGAGCAGATTTTTTACTCATTCTGGTTCTTTTTTCTCCCTTTTCCCTCTATTTATATAACACACAATTTGTAATCTTTTTAGAACCAAAGAAGAGAGAAGTCTTGAGTTCATCTAGATTAAAATCAGCTGCAGCCTATTAATGGACTCAGCCCAAGACTGAGACTTTAGGAAACAAAAACACTGGACTAAATTAGACTGAACTGGCCTCTGTCTCCTGGTGAGGGGATTCATATAGTGAAAGGAAAGGGGAAAAGGGGGGTAAAGGGAGAGGATCTCCATGTGGTTTTAATTCATTTTTATTCTCTTCCTGAAGCTAATTTACCCAACACGAAGGCTCTGTAGTGGGCAGCCAGCTTTTTAGAAGTTTGGCTTTCACTGATAAACAACTCAATTCCTGTTCTGAAGGTCTGAGCTATCAGACCTGTGTGTAATCAGCCGAGTTTTAATGTGAGTATTTTGGTACAGGGTATTTCAATTACATATTAGAGTCCTTTCATCATCTGTCAGAGTCTATCCTGAAGACTGTCTGATAATTGATCTCCTTCATTCATTCTTTCCCCAGAAACAGACAGTGAATTGTCTCATTGAAGAATCAGATCAGCAGACACAGGGGCACATTGAGCCAAAAGTACTTCCACTGGCATGGCACTCTCAGAAGGCACTATTTAGCTTTATCTGGGCACAGGAGCCTTTGCCACTGAAGTAGCTACATACTGTTTGCTACTGAAGAAAAAAAACTCAAATGTTCTCTTCATCCCCTTTTCCATTAAATCTTTTTAATTGCATCCTTAGCCCCATTGGTGTGTGTAGTCCTGTAGCAACATGCAAAAAATTATGTCTTTGCCCTAAAAAAGTGAGACATCAGGTAGAGAAGTGAAGGAAACAGTAAATCATTAGCTGGAAGTTATTTGACTGATTATGTTAGGCACAGATGGTCTTTGGTTACGGTTTTCATGTAGTTAGTGATGAGAACTTGTAATCTAAGAGAAACTTGGAGGCAAATGGGGAGGTTAATGGAGGGGCTGAGATGGAGGAGAGAGTGGAAATGGGCCTTGAAAGGAAGGGTTGACTGAGGCAGTATCTGGGGGTATATGGTTTCCCAGTGTTTCCATTCCATGTGCAAATATTTATTACAGTAAATGAGTACATGGAGGGCAAATATCTGTCACTGACTGGCTAATGAGCCACAACAGTCAGCATCAGTTGTTCACTGCTCTTTTAAATGTGTCCTAGACATCAGTAATATCAAAGGAAATATGGCTTTAAGATTGAGGTCTGAAGATACCTGGCTTCAGCTGCTAATCCTTGCCAGTTTTGTGTAATAGTGGACAAAAGAATTTCTCTGTGTCCTCTTTTCCATCTTCATTTCTAATTTACAGAGATATGGAAATGTTCAGCATTATGTGTAGGATGCTCCACTTCTAAAGTGTTAAGAGCCATATTATATATGCATACACAGTTAATTCAGGTTTTGCACAGTTATCCAGAAAGCAAGGATAGATCAAGTTTGATTTGAGAAACTGGTGCTGTGAGAAAGACTATTTGAATACCAGGAAATACTGAGAAATCTTCTCAGCATTTTCTGCCCATATTTCTTTTTGCCAACACTTAGGGCATGACACAGCTGAAATAAAGTGACCCAAAGACTTCTGGATACTGTTAGGTATCCTACTTTCTCCTCGGTCTTTCTCAAATACTGCTGTAGGTGAATTGGCCTGCTGTGCTTTTCAATTACTCTGTCCTGTATTTCGCTTTTCTGCTGTCACTAAGTCTATTACTTGTCTAAGACTCAAACAGTTCACTTCCTAACCTCTCCCCAACATGTTAGATACTGATTACTCCCAACAGAGATAATTAAAACTTTATTCAGAAGTAACTGGAAGTAATTAACCATCTAGGACTTGGCCAAGGATGAGGTGTGGCTAAAGGATGAAACTGAAGTATTTTTCTCCTGCTTAATGGATTTCAGAGATTTATTTTAAGGCTTAAAGTAACCTGTCAGCATTCTGAGAAAGTAAAGTGGTTTTGGATGGCTTTTAATAGCTTTCTTTAAAAAGAAACCTATTCTTGGTATTATTTACTTCCCCCCCACAACAGGCAGTTATTTGGTTTTACTATTCCACATGCTTCGAGCGACAGGTAGCAAAATATCAAAGATATAATTACAGTAGTTTGATGTAGTAAAAATTAGGTACTTAACATTGCCTTACAGTAAGCCTTACATGTTAGGATTTGCCTCATATGTTGACAAAGATACAGTATTTATCTCCCAACACTTTTAGGAGCAAAGATACGCTTCTCATTGCCCTAATGTCCATGTTTAGGGCATCTGTTCCCATGATTCCCTTTGTCCTGTGACGTCTAGAGCCTGCAGAGCCTGTTGGTTTTTTTCAGTCTTTTGTTTTTAGCAATTATTAAACAAAGAGGTATTTAACTGCAGCCTTATTTAGCTTCAAAGGAAATGTAGTGCAAGAGCTACCACTTTCAATAGGTTTTAACCCAGGACATAACAAAAAACTGCAGTCTTTTTCTTCCATTGAATCAAACCTGAAGAAACCAGATATGTTCAAGTAAAAAACTCTGGGGAGAAGGATGGGGTTTAGACAGTCATTTCAAGGCATCAGGCTATGACATGGAAGTTATTTTTGAGAAAGCTGTTTCAGTATGTTTGCAAACTTGTGTAATTTACTATACTGCTTACTCTTAGTTCAATGTGAAAGCTGTCCTCACAATAGTAAAGCCAGAAATAACGCTTTTGAAAAGGAGAGAAAAGATTTGAAACCACAATATTCAGTTGCTATGAAAAAAGTTTTATCTTGATATTCTGACCCTGTTGAATTTGATCCTTCCTTGTCATACCAAATGGTGTAGCAGTAAGGTCTTGATCCTGGATATTCCCAGGGACGTGACACAGGAGAGGTGATGTGTTACCTCTGTACCAGGCTGAGTTCTGGTTACCTGTGTGCTATTAAAGGCATGCAACACTTGCTCAGATGTTACCTGTAGAGAGGAAAAAGCTTACAATTTTTCAGTTTTCAACTACATAAAGTTTTCTGCAGAGAGCAAGAAAACTGAGAGAGAGGGAGAGGGAATGAGAGAGAGAGACATAGACATCCTGCTTTCATGTTCTTCTTATGGTCCTGTATCTGGCTGCACAGGAACATGTGCAGCCACACGTGCCTAAGCACCCAGACCTTGGTGCCCTTGAGCACATGTGCATTTACGTGACTCAGAGTAAGTTCCACTCCTCTGCTCTGGTGGCTGTTAACAGAACAGGAAGCAAGGCCTGCCGGGAGGGTTTATTTTAAGAAGCCGTTGTACAGTTTTGGTTCCTTTTGACTGCAGTGTTCATTGTCGGCATATGGCTGGTCTCTTGGGGATGCTCGAAGTAAGCTGCATGGCTGTCGTTGTTTCTCATTTGCCTTGCTGTGCTCCAAACTTAGTGTGGTTTCAGGGTGCTCTGCTGGTCTGTCCCACCCTTCTCAGGTGGTGACCAGCAGTAGTTCACTCTGGCTACTGTCAAACCTGTTCATCTTTCTTTAGAACTATTCTTGCTAGTGTAATAGTCTACCAGTGTTTGACCATGAAACATTTATCCTCCATGGAGCTTCTGCATGTACAATGCTTTGTGGAAATGATGGGTAGAAGCTGCTCTTACAAGGTGTGCATTGGTTTGCTGTCTGAAAGTAGGCTTAAGAATAAAAGGCAGAATAATATAGAAGAGCATCCTGTGACATAATAGGTTTTTACAGAAATACTGTTAGGAGGATCTTTATAGTCATTGCAGTGATGCTTCTTAATACTTTCTGAAATGAGATGGCTCTATGATTTAGAGAGCTCCAAGCAGTCTGAGAGTTTTGCTTCTGATCTCTCCCTTATCGCCACTGCCTGGTGGGGTGAAAAATGCATTTGGAGTTATTTTGGGTTGCGTGTAGCCTGTTGGTGAACATTGGCATAAAGCCTGAAGCAAAATGGTGGAGGAAGAATGAAGTTACTGGCTTCAGTCATCAGCAATTTTCAAGGAAACTAAGATGGCTAAGTTTGGTGCATTTTCCAGGAGTTGGATGTATTGTGAATTGCTCTAATTTTCATGCTGGGCAGCACTTACTTTGTGGATCTTTTGTACCCACAGGCTTTCAAGCAATATAGGCTTCGCAGTGTGGGTCAAATTCACATACACTCTATTTTCTTGCTTGCAGCATTTTCTTCAAGAGTCTCCTAATAGTACCAGATTATTTGTTTCTCTTCCTTAATTACTAGTTCTAAAAAATCTGTCTCAAATCATTTGGAGAGAAACAGGCTAGTCAATAAAGTCAGAAACTGAAGAACAGCTGGCTGTGTTAGTAGAGCTCTCAGAATCCAGTCATGCTGGTTTTCTGAGTGTACTTAACATTTCACTTTGATGCTGTGAGTCCTCTACAGTGGAGGGTGAATACAAAAGTAGAATGTTGGTACTAGTCCAAAACTTCAGATGTTTATCATTTGTTATCGGAATTTCACATACCTGCAAAACTGGGCTTGAGGTTCCACAAGAGAAGTTCTCTTTTGAGGATTTTACTTTGATTTGGGTGGGATCTATCCAGAAAATGTCTTGTGGCATATTATTTGAATTTTGCACTTTTTTCTCCATCAGGAAATAAAGTTTCTGAAGTTCTGAGACAGCAAAAGATAAAATAAGATAGAAGATGCTTGTGTAGACAATTTCACACATGTTCAGAGGTTTAGACTTCAGATATTTGCCAAGTTTTGTATAAAAATTTGGTCTGTCTCTAATGTCATTCAAAGTGATTCATCTGCTCCTCACTCTCTCCGAAGTGGCTGAATCACACTGTGTATCTCCAAGATGCACTATCAACATACACAGACAGAGGTACATGTGAAGAAAGATACTGTCCTGAGGTCAAACCCTTTCCATGTAAGTGACAGCTAGCAGATAGGTGGAAATGGCCTCTCCTGGTTTTCTAGATAGTCCACTTTTGATTCCCTTTCCCTAGAAAAAGATGAGGCTAAGAAGGAGAAAAACTTGCCTCTCAAAAGAGTAAGTTTCATTCCTGCTATCAAGTGCCATCATTGAGATGATTATTTTCTCCTTCCTGCTTAGTCCTGTGTCACTTCTGTATTTTTCCTCAGTTGTTGCTCGGCATTATCCACTGGAAGAGATGGTCCTCTTTAGGACAAAGCTTTATTTATTTCCTCCTACCCCCACTTTCTATTTCTTTTGCACTAGACAAGAAAGCTGCATCATTTGAGGAATAAAAATCAAGTTTCTATTTCTGCATCTGCTTTTCTCCCCAGCCTTTTATCTGTTGATTTGACTGATTTGCAGCCTTTCCTTCCCCCCTCGCTGTTAACTAATGGACTTTGGTATTAAGCCAGTCTTTTAGTGCACACACCACCATGCCAACAAGAGTATGTGCAGCTATTCTGTCTGCTTTGGAAGGCTACAGATGCAGCCAGAGCTAGAACAATTCCTGTATTGATCCTGCACTTGTCAGTTAATCCGTCATAAGGCATGGGAATCCTAGCCCTTTCCACATCTGCCTGCATAACTGCAGGGGGAAAACCAATTCTCTGAAGCTCTCACCAGGGAACAAGAAAGCAAAGAGAAATGGGAGCTCGCTGGGAGCGCAGGCTGTAGGCTGCTGGGCCGGAGGGCTGTGAGATCCCCTACCTGCTCCACCCTTTCTCCCCGGCTCCTTTTCATCCTCCTGCAGGTCAGCAGGATCAGGTTTATGTTAGCGAACCATGAAGCTTATCAAATAAATGCTGCAGCAGCAGGTGTTTGGCTGTCTCCACAGGCCAAGTCTAACAAGGTTGATATTGTGTCTGTAGCCAAACTAATGCAGTAATTACTTTTCTGGGCTTGGAACCCCCAAGAGGTTTCTGGGAACCAGTCAGAAAAACAAACCTTGCTAAGAGCAGGGGATTTTTGAAAAGGAACAGTGGTGCTCTCTGTGCCAGGAGGAGAGGGCAGGCATTTCAAGCGCAGCATCCAGCATGGTGCCCTGTTCCCCTGTCGCTTGCTTGCATTACAGGGGCCTGGAGCAGAGGCAAACTGCTTGAGTCTGGTCCCTCATGTTGGGATGGGCAGCTTGTTTTGGCCCACAATGGCATGTGGAATGGCAGCTGCTTTCTTTAAAGACATTAATGCAGTACTGCAAGAGAAGTGGATCCTGGGTTAGGGGCACCCTTGAGTGTTTGCAATTCCATCTATATATAATTCGATTTGACTTAGAAATCAGGAGTCGCATAGCATAGCATTCCCACTGCCGTTTCTTGCTTTTGAGCATTTCCCTTGTAAGCTATGAGTGCAGAAACTGAGTTATGGACCATGATGGAACCTGATTACACCAAAGGAAGACCAAGATCTCAGAGCACAGCTCTGCTATGCCATGCCCCTTTAGCTCGAGTAGTCCAGTCAAGGCTGTAAAAGGGAAAGTTAAAACAGGTCTCTAGAATGATGGCATTTTGAGACAGGAATTTTCATCGTGCTTTTTGAAAGAATATTGATCATTTAGGCCAAAGCTTTTTCCATGTAGCTGATTATTACATGTGATAATGCCTATTAACATAAGGTCATTTAAACCAGGTTTAGTAATTGCAAAAATGTCCTGAACTACTGGAAATTTCTTCTGTTGCTGTGTGGTTGTCCAGGAGACCAGAATTTGAAAGTGAGAAGAGGAAGAAAGCAAAACTCATTAGACATTCATAGGATGGCACATTAGATTTGAACCTGGTATGTTTAAAAATATGCTTTAATACTTCTTTTTTTTTTAAATAAAGAACCTATAAAATTCTTACTACCTGCAAGAAATTCTTTAGGCATCTTTCTCTGGTTTTGAATCAAGCAACAAAACAATGACTCTGAATGAATTTTCCCAAGCTGGGAAAGTTAGCATTTCATTAATGTCTGGCAATGCTTTCCCATTCCTACTGTTTATGTTAAGCTCTACTTTTGCATATTACACTGTATTATGAAGACCTGGTACTTTGGTGACAGTCCAAAGATACCATGCCATTCATTGTGTTCTTCAGTGTTTCTTGCTGAAGTGTTTTCTCTGTATGTTGTTGTGCTGGACATCCTGTAACTGAGCATGCTGTAAAGGCCTGCTCTGAATGCCATGGCATGCTAGCCCCCAGGGGTTCATTTTGTGCTAGGAATACTACACACTTGGAGACGAGCGCTGTGGGTAGGTCAGACACTTGCTTCTTTGCAGGCTGACTGTAGCAGGTAGTGAAGAGCTGCTGTACTAGGACTGCTGGGAGTGAAGATACTGTGATTTGCTTCAGCGTTCTTGCTTTAAAGTCTAACTTTAGTCTGCTCTTGAAAAGTGGTGCTAGGGTTGTTTCCATGGCAGTTTGCCCATGCTGTAAATGCAATACAGATCAGCCAAAAATCAGGCTTCTCCTGGGATGGCCAAGATGGTGCTTATGGAGCTCACTAATTCGAGCACAGTTGCAATATAGACAGTTTTGTTTAATGCAGTACTTTGATTTTTTAATACATGCTGTTGAACCACTTCTGCAGTGTTTAGAAGGACACACAAAACAGCTTAACTAGGACAGATTTTTTCATCATGTATGTTGCAAATATTCAGGAAAGACATCTGAAACTTATGATTTGGAGGAAGCATTGTTGCAGAATTTGGCTTACTCATGTGTCTGTACTGAAGTCTCAGATTCTAGGGGAGTTTAAAGACCATATATTTATTTTTTTGTAAAAAGCAACTACTAGCTATGGCCAACTATAACAAATCCTGTTTATTATTTATGCTGGAGGGGAGTAGATTAGCAAGAATCTATTCAGGACTGAGCTATATGACAATGTTAAAAAGAGGCTGAGGCATGTTAGGATTGGTGTTGCAGTGGCAGAGCTGTGTACAAGAACCTCGCACATGACTTATCAATGTTCACCTGAGTGTAACCAGACATGAACCAGAATATATTTGCTATTAATATTGCAGCTGTGATTTTTTTTTTCTGATTAGAAGAATGTGCCAGCTTGTGTGTGCGTGTGTGTTCTGGCAGTAGAAGGATGAAAGTGCTTACAGTTTCCATATGTAAGCAAGAGCATGCCTTGTCTAAGCCCCAAACAGTTACAAAAGTACTATATAAAGTTGCAGAAATAATGGCAAAGAGGAAAACAAGTGGCAGTGGATTAGACCAAGGTTTTTTATGTGCTGTGATGTTTTGTGTAGTCATCTGGAAGGAAACAGAAGAGACCTTTTGAAGATTGTTGATTGGAAACAATCTTTATTACTGATCAAGTTCACCTTTGTCAAAAAGATGATTGTTTAAATATTAGGCATCTTTTACTCCCATGGTGCAAAGCTGATTCAAAGACCTGATCTGATAGATCAGCTGCTGAATGGCTCATTAGATTAGATAAGGGAGTTGGAATGTATTTGATGTTAATATGGCATCCTTACATACCATATGAAATCTCTCTTCATCTATCGTCTGATGAAATATATTACCTGAGCACAGGATCTCATCTACATGTTGTGCGTAGTCTTTTGAAGGTTGGGGAGTGGCTTGGATATTACTTTTGCTTTTACTGCCTTTTATCCCCAGTAGAAAAAAAATGTTGGTATTGCTTGTAAAGAGATGGAAACATGTTGGAGTTTTCAGGAACTGGTAATGGACAACAGAGTTTTCACCTAATAGTCAGTTTACATTTAAATCTAGGCTATATCAGAAAGAAGAAAAAGAGACTCTGCTAAGCAGCCTGAAGAGTAGATTTTGTTCTGTTCCTCAGTGGAGCAGATTATACCTGGCCTTTTTAGCATAGAAATTGCCAACATGAATAGAGTTGTATGGACCTCTGTGAAGACTCTCCTCTAATATGAAATACCTAATATTGTAATTTCTCATCGGATTCCCAAAACAAGGTAATGGAGTGGTCTGCTTGGCAGATGGCTAAAAACCCAGTTGTCACTTAAAATAACTCTCTTTTACTTGACTTAGAAGTTCTGTAACTCTATGGCCTAGATTCACTAAAATTCTTTTTTCTGTAGCCCATTTCCATTCATGGCTTATGGTCAAAACAAGAGTTTAAATCTCCAGAATTAATCTTAGGTCCTTAATACACCATGTGATTTCTGACCCAGCAAGGACTTGGATTTCACAGCAACCATATACAGCAAGAAAGTGATCTCAGCCTTCCCATTTCTTTTCTGAACCTTCTGAGAGCCACACATCAGATCAATAGTGTTGTAGTTGCTGAAGATGCCATCAGTGTTTCCAATAGGGCCCCTAAATAAAAAACAAAACAAAACAAAGCCTTCATTCTTGATCTGTTGATAAATTGAGTGTGAGAGTTGACATATTTTAGATGTAATTTAGCTTTTCATTGTAAGCCTATGATGAGTAAAAATAACCATTGACCGGTCCCTAGCATGGTGTATGCACATATTTTGTATTTGGGAGCCAGTCCTGATGTGAATGTGAAGTATGCATAGAGATTGCCTAAGCAGAGTTTCTCTTCTTCTGGGCAGCATTATGTATTGAGCTTTTAAGCATCATCAGTGTTGCTTGAATGACTTGTCATATCCCTCCCAAATGCTTTTGCATTCTCAACATAGTCAAAACTTTTTTTAGTGCCTTGATTTCAATTAAAAAGTGATAAAATGAGCCCTTGACAAGTTTACCATGAGCTAATTTCAAGTGCTCATATATTCTGAAAAGTGAGCCTGAGGCAATAGTTGGAGGCTCTTACTAAAACCTGCAGATGTGAACTCTTAGAATTCACTGGGGAACTGAGAAAGCAAATGCAAAAGAAGAGGAAGGGAAAGAAAAGAACCATAAGGGAGAAAAAATTAAAGGACAATACCCAAACCGAAAAGTCGCTGGGGAGAGAATCATCTGAGAAACTCCAAAGGGTGGGGAATGGAAAACTGGAATTAGTAGGGGACCTTAAAAAAAGTGAAGCCTAAAGCTTTGTGCATGCTGCCAAAAAAATCTATTTTGCTTAATTTTGGCTAAGCAAGATAAACATTTTTTCTGGCATGTATAGGTGATGGCCCGAATTTGTTTGTTACGAGTAAGTTGAAAAAACCTTCCAAAAATGCTTTTGCCTCATCTGGTGAATTGTGCTAAATCATATTTTTACTTTGAGTCAAAAAATTTGGCACCATGTAGGCTGGCCAAATGCTGAGGCAGATCAGACACAGTTGGATTTTACAGCTGTTTTTAAATTCTGTGGTTTCAGCTTGTGAATGTGGCTTAACTGCAACATCCCAGCAGAGCTCCCAGGTCTTCCTGGGAAAGGAGCACTCCAAGGTAGCATTCTCCAGCTCTGCCAAACATCAGGAACAGCATCAGCAAGGGATATTCAGCACGTGGTGGTCTTGATATCTGTAGTGTAAAATCATGATAAAAATCCTTGCAGCAGACTGCAACACAAAGAAACCAAGGATATAGACAATTAGCGTGTATGTGCTTGTTCTACAACAGTATGTTGTATGTTCAGCTCCATTTTGTACAATTGCAGTGGGGCTTGGGCCTGAGGTGGATCAGAGACCTGCTTGGAGAGAGAGGAAAGTGGCTGAATATTGCCTTTGTCTTTATCTAGTTTCACAGAGCCTTGTTACTTGCTTGGAATTGGCCTAAATGGCACTGCCTGGTGTGTCTTCCTAAGGAGCCCTTCTGCTGGGCATGGATCACCAGGTACAAATATTTATGACTGTGGCCATGTAAGAGAATAGCCAGGTTTCAGGTTGGATCTCCCAACTCATGGTCACCAGCAGGTGGCCAAGTGAAGGCCAACTTCTGCATCAGTTCTGGTGCTCATCAAACCCCTCAGTGTGTTGTCTAAGGGGGCTCAGGAATCTGCTTATTTTGTACTAGTGGGTTAGCCTTTTGGCACTTTTGCTCCCTGAACTGACTTGTGCAATAAGATGAGCACTAGCACAAGGGAATCAGCAACGCTGGGTGAAAGAGAGATGGAGGATAGCACAGGGACCTTTACTGGCCTTTCACAGTTACAGTGCTTTGGCTCCAGGGTTAAACCATGTCGGACAGTGAAGGAAAGCTACTTGATTCAGGACAGCATACCTTCAGCTGCAGGCATTGCAGGGGCGGAAAAGACATGGCACAATCCCAACAAAAGCTGTGTGTTTCCACTTTTTCCTCTCAAACAGTCATCTTCAGGGGTGTTTGGAAGGTTCAGGGTTTTTTTCTGACAGACCTGTGAGTGTAGTAAACTAATAAAATATGACTTGATACAGATTTGTACCTTGTGATTGGTTAACTATATCTACAAGTTTCTCCTGCAGTTGGCATACTTAGAACTCGTTGTGAATTTCATGGAATTTAATAATGGGTGACTTAATAAGCCAACCAGAGATGCTTACAGGAGCACTCTCCTCTACTTGGTCATCTCTTTTCACTGAATTTCTGTAACCTCCACATGTTTAAGAACCCCTGTTCTTTGTTAGACTTGGTTGAAAAAGTTATACATTGTGGTACAGAGTGTGATTGCTAAAGTGTTGTCTCATGGAAAACCAGACTAAAAAAGAACCCAATAAACAGTGTTAGGAGGAAAATTACACAACTGCATCATTTGACTTTAGTGATTAAAAACATGATTTAAACATTTCTTCCTTCAAGCAATGTCTAATGTCTTATTACTTCTATTCAACAGAGAGTTGCAAATTGAACCTGTCTGTTTCAGTTGAGCTGAGAAAAGACTGCACTCGTAAATATTAATCCAACTCTATTTATGTCAGGTCCAGTGTGTGCAGAAGAGCTAATAAGGACCTGTTAAAATTATTCTAGCCATTAGAAATATGGTCGATATCCCTGGTCCTTAGACAGATTTTGAGGCTCATGGTGCTCCATGGGATGTAGGATGTTAGTTTTAGGCAGCTAGCTAAAGGTACCTTCATCTAGCTCAGCACCATTTTCTCTGGCACGCCTCCATTGAGACATAATTGGAGGAACAATGGTGAATTGAGCCACTCAGCCTGATTTTTCTAACTATCTGTGTACCTAAAGATCCTTGTGCTGTTACTGGTTGTTTTGTGATAGCATCTGTGACCCCTATTCAGTATCCAGATCTCCACAATGTAAGGCACTGTGTACACACAAAGAATAAAAAGATGGCCCTTGCCCCTGCTGACTTCAAATATGGTTTATGGTTCATCCAGCAACTCAGTGCATCAAACTGAACACCAAAACTCTTGGGCAACAAAATCACAAACCATTTGAGAACAAATTCAGCTTAAATAGACCACATGAATCATAATGTAAATGTTTTGTCCTTTTGTACACTGGAAACATTTCTGATTTCCAATTGGTGTGTTGGTAAATTCCTGCAACCAGCATCATGTGACAAAAGGGCTAAACCAACATCCAGTGTTTCCTAAGTGGTCATAAATGGGATCATGATTGGGGTCTCAGAAAGGGAAAACATATTTTTAAATTGCTCTGTTGGCAGATGGGGAAAAGCAAGAACAACACATTTAACTGCAGTAACTGCCCAAAACCATAAGACAAATCCCAGTACTTTATGAAAGAGTGCTGCAAACAATTTGAGCAGTCCATTTTTCTTACAGAATTATCTAGCCATAAACCATTCCAAGTAGATGAACAGTACCCACCAGTGCTTGCCAGCCAAAGAGAAAAGGGGAAAAAAATTTTGCATTTAATTTGCTGTGGTCATTTTTGGACTTGCAGTAATTTTGCAAAGCAGTGTTTGCAGTCATTCATTCTGTTTTCAGCAGTGTCCTTGACTATACCCCCTGCCAGTAACAGGACCTTTGAGTCCAAGAGAGGGAAACAAGTATTTCTTTTCTTTTCTTTTTTTTTTTTAACCAACTAGCAGAGGATGTGCTGAGCCAAAATAGAAATAGCAAGGTCAGGTCAGGGCAAGGCCCTGCATTTCATCCTAGCTAGGAGTGATTAAATATGTACAAGAGGCTTTGAATAGATCCAGGGAGGAGGGATGACATTGTGGAATACACAAAAATCATTCTTTGGTGCTGTCAACTGACTAAATACAGGATGGTACTTAATTAGAGAGATAAAAGGAATTTATTTTAATTATTTGAATTTTGTAAAGGAGAGGGGATTTTTTTTCTTGTTTTTGTTGAGGGTTTTGTAAGAGTGGTGGAGGAGCCTCTGGACAAAAAGTGTGAGCTGGCATAACTGAATCCAGATAGCCTCGAGATACATGTTGACCTAGCCTGCAGTACTCATGAGTATAACTTGATGAAGATCCAGTAAAATGAACAAAATTATATTGGCAATGGAATCAAGGCCCTGTTAAATCTGGGAGAGCCTCTGAGTAGAAACTGATGACCTTCTGAGCACATTGCACTGTCTGTTTCATTAGACATGTTAGACAGAGAATTTGAAAAGAATGGAGCTTTGAAGATGAATAAAATACTGTGTCAAGTAGTGCTTTGGCTCCCCAGCTTGAATTTGCTATTGGGGCTGCCTGACTTAACTGTCATTTTATAGCTGTATTGTAATTCTTGTGTGACAATCACATTGTTTCATAGGTACCGAGGCACTGAATGGCCATGGTTTGTAGTCATTTTCCATAGAAACTACCAACCCAGCTGGTCAAAGCTAGAGTCCATTTACATTTGTCCAGAGCACCAACAATAATATCTTTGCCAAATTTCTAGGGACGACTTTTTAAACTAGCTTATAGGAATTTGGATCTCAGCTTTTGGCCTGAAAGACAATTCCTGCAGCAGCATAGTGGTCCTTAGTGTTATGTTGGAAGGTCAGAATCAGGTGGGGATTTCTATATACTCATTTTTGCATGAATCTAACTTAAAACATTGTGAAAGCCTAGATGTATTTAGAGTAGTGCAGTCTCTTTTTCTAGACACTCATCTATTTACACTAGAATAAAGATACTTGTTTCATACTGGTTCTTGTTACCTAAATACTGTATTTTTCTTTCTGGTCCCATATGTCTCGACTGAGTAAGAATTGTCTTCTTGGAAAGAGTGGTATCTTCTTTGTTTTATTACAGTAACTATAAAGCTTATAAAAAATATTTTGCTGTTCTGAAAGTCATTCAGCAGTGGAGCTGGCATTAATGGTGAGTTCACTGGCAGAGGAATACAGTTTGATTTATGTGTTTTCCTGCAAAGATGTCAGGTTGACAGCCCTGGGAATAGGAATACTCAGCTAATTGCCCAAACATGCAACATATACCAAGCTTTGCCAATCTTTCACAGTGATAGGATCTTGATTCTTGAGAGTGAGACCATATCTAAACCTTCAGAGGGCATTGGGTGCTAAACCCTATAGGGCCTAAGAAGTACTTTTTGTTAGATCTCTTGTGATTCACCAAGGGAAACAATTCCTTTTGTGTAGAGCAGTTGAACAGCCAGCCTGGCAATAGCAGCTCCCAGTCAGAATTAACAAGAGCTATGTTTCAATCTATGGTAACTTTATCTTGAAAGGTTGGAGATCCCAGTTCCATCCCATGAGTGAGCACTTGTCCTCGGTCATTGTATTTGCCCCTGCTGTTCCACAACCAGGAATGACCAGTTGTGGGCCTGCAAGTTTGGGTCACACATTCTTCAAGATTTCTAAGCTAGCATTAGTGTCATTTTAGTCTCTGAGGCTTGGTCAGAATCAATATTTGTCAATAGATGGTTGCTGAATCAACACTCTTGTTCCTTTGTACCCATCACAGCAAGTCCTAACTGCTGACTGATTGTGAAACTTTTTATTCTTTCCCTGACCCTTCCCACATCTGCTCTTCTCCTTTTCAAGTTTTTCCCCTGCCATTTCTGTCATCCATGTCCTTCCCTATTTCCCTTCACCTTCTTTCCCTCTACTCCTTTTCCATTTTTTTCTCCCTGCTCTTGTCAGTTCCAGTCCTCCTGCATGTCCCCATTCCTGCTGCTCTCCCTTTCTTGCATTACTTTTTTTCCTTTTTCTGTCCCCACGTTTTTTTAATTTATTCATCTTCCTGCTGCTGCCCATCACCCTTCTCTCATTGTCACATGGGTTAAGCAGCAGTGTTATGAAGAGGGGGTTGCAGCATTGTGTTAACCTGTCCTGCATCATTCTTCTGTCTTGTGCTTGTAGTTTCTTGTTACCAATTGCATTAATGGTGGTGTAGTTAATATATCAAATTTTATTCTCTTCCTTCCTTTTCATTAGAAATCTAGGAGAAGGATGGGTTGTGATAGGGATGTGCTTATTTGTCCTTTTCCCCTCCCATGAAGCCAGGGCGGTTTGGCTGTGTCTTTTTTCTATGCAGAAGAGGAGGTAGAGGCCCTGCCTTGAAAAACTTGGCTTTTTCTTCCCTTGAGGTTTTCTTCCAGACCCTTTTTTGAGTGAATGGAGACGAGTGCTTTTCTTGTATTGCAGGCATTCTTTTCTTTCTCTCCTCCCCTCGGTGCAGTCACGTCCCTAATTAATTGAATTCCCTACTAGACCTTTTGTGAGTCATTTCAATTACCCATTTGTGAAGCAGCCTGGGATTTCTGCTGTGTTTTCACTCATCTTCCTGGAATTTCTCTTCTCTCCACTCCCCCAACCCCCCCTTCCTTTTTTAGTCACTCTGGTCTGTGAAAAGCATTAGATGGACTGCAGCACCGAGTGCCTATATTGTTTGCAGGCCCAGCTGCATACTTCCACACACTGCCTTGTGCGTCACAGCTATTCATCTTGTTTTGTACTTGGCTGTGCTGCAGATGCTGTAAATATGGTAATTTTAGATTCCCTGATTGGAAAGGGTTGTAGGGCGAGTCCAAGTGGTAAGAGCACTGTTTGATTTATGCTAGTTCACTCTAGTTTCACAGAGTTTTGGGTTTTAAGGATACAGCTGAAGTGAAACATGGTTTTAAGGGTGGTTTATTTTTTTGGGTTAGGAGAGGGATAAATGTGAGGTTAGCTTTGTGTACTGACATGCAAAAGTGCTGCCCCAGAAACTCTAGGGAGACTGGAAAGAAATAAAACATGAGCAGGAGGTACTTCCTCAGATTATTCTGTAGGGTGCCTTCACACATGAATAGCTACAAAATGTGGATGGATCTGAAAACTGCAAAAATGGAAAAGGGCCAAGACAGAACTGTGAAAGGCAAATATGGGACTTGACAGAAATGCTATCAGTACTGAAGTACTGTAGACTTATGGCAATCCCTGAATGAAAAAAAAAAACAAAAACAAAAACAACAAGCATCTTATCTCTAGAAAATTTTGGAAGTACTGGGGAGGACTGTAACAGGTAACATACGTTGTATTTCTGAGAAGAATGGGGCAGTGGTAAAACCAGCTTGCTAAAATTATGATGGATGCAGTGAGTGCCTGAAATCTGATGTCTGCAGAATCACATTTCTATTCTGAAATTGAATTTGTACAGCACATGAATCTTTCAAGCTCAGGGTAATTCTCAAGTGATACAGAGATGCAAATAGCATCACTGGGAATCAACCTGCAAGAATCGTGCCCCAAATGTCCCAAGTTACAAAAGTAATTTACAGTACTCAAGCTATTATGATACTTTCCTATTAGTATGATACTTGTCCCTGCAAGGTTAGAGTATTTCATGAGAGAACTGACTTTTGATAATCAGGCTGTTGTGAGAAGTTTCTCTCTCATGGCCTCCCAAGGGGTTTCGTTTGTTGGAATGACGGGAAGCAAATTTATGAGGGTTCCCTGCACATCGGTATTCATAGGTAATTTTTTTTTTCCCTTCCTAGCTTTTATCCAGTCAAAGTAAGGAGGAAGGAACAGAGTGAAAATACCACTTGGTATAGACACATTAAGATGTTTGTAGGTGATCTACTGGGAGTTATTTTACTTTTTATGTCTTGAAATCTAGGCCCCCTGATAAGCAGCAATGGATTTCAGAGGTTCATTAGATGACACTGGGGTTCTGCTGCTTCACTGGGTGGCGTTGTTAGAGTCAAAACTGAGACACTGTAAAACAGAAATGGGCTAGTGAAGAGTTGCATATATGAGTCCCCTTTTTCTTCATGAGGCATGCAGCAGCTAAGTCTGTATAATTTTGTCTGAAGTTTTCAGGTGGTCTTATTTTGGACTTACAGGGTTTTGGGCTGTGAAATGGCCTAGAGCTGGATAGCTTCCCAATTACAGGCTATTTTCATTACTCTGTCTTTTCTGAGACAGCAGCAAGAAAAAGGTTGGTTTCTCAAACAAATGAACAGTGACAGAGTTTTCTATTTTTACTTCTGTTTTAATGCACAAACATCTGCTAAGTCCCTGCACACTGCAAAAAGTGAATGATAAAGATGATTTTAATTCCCTGAGACTCAGGACTATCCAAGGGACTGGCTCAATATCTGTACACATAATACATGCTACTGTGTGCTCCAGCATATACCCATTTATAGCATTTCTCTAACAGCATCTTCTCTCTTGGCTATCTATCACTGTTAGTGCTTTAGATGAGGTGTGCTGTGGGAAAAGGAGAATAATATATATGACATGAGAATCATGGTGTGCCAACGTAGTTTTCAAGGAGTTTTAGTGGTTATTGAAGGTACACCTATCTAATATCTATCTTAGGTAAACACATTCATAAGATGTAAGTAGATAATTAAATATCATCTACTTAATCTTTTCCATTGTGTGCTGGCAAATTACTTCCTGGTTTTGAGGAAGCAATGGTCCTTTGGATGGCATTTCCCAAGAGAAAGGGAAAGGCATCTCTATGTGCAGGCATAAGGTTTGTAATTTATCTCTGTTCTGTGCAAGTGGTTGGTTACTCCTTAGACCTGCAGAGCTCAGGATAGGATAGCCTCATGGTAAATGAATAAGTAATTACAGTGTGATGATGGGGAAGATAAGACCTTAGTAGCTGTATTATTTTTGGAAGAAGGAGAAGGGATCAGATTAAGATAATCAGAGAGATCAGGGAGGAAGAGATGGGTAGTAAGGACCAAGCACTTAATTACGACTCTGTAGGCAGTCTGTTACCTTGTTAAGTAAGGTTGGATGTATTATCAATTTTAAGTGAGTGTATACATGTAAAATACATGTTCACAAATACTTTGCAGATCTGGACTTAATGCTGTGTGGTGCTGAGAATTAACTCTTCCTCGCCCTCCTACCACCTTTCAGGAACTGCTCGGTAGTCTGTTTTGTTCCCGAGTTCATTTTGCCTGAGCACTACCCTCAGCCCCACTGGCAGCTCCTTCCACCTCTAACTTGCTTAGTACACATGGCAGCTTTCAGGGATTCAGGCTTCATTCACGTGCCACTTGGAAGTAGCCTGGCTTGTAACTTCAAAGGGGAAGGCCATTGCCTGCTTTTGTCCTTCCCTTACTGTTGCTGCGCTGCCATTTGATGCACGAGAATGATGTTGAAAAGCGTATCTTACCCAGGGTCCTTAACTGGGGGAGTATTTGAGCCAGTTTAATCCAGAATTTCCTAGGTTCCAATTCTGTATCTAATTCTTCCACAGAACAGATGTCTAATCTAGTCCAGTCCATCTGTTGGGTTGCAAATGGCGGGTTAAATCACATACATGAGATGGTGCATTTAACAGAGCATGCAGTTTACAGGGAGAAAATGGAAGAAAATCTCCTTTGAATTGATTCCCTTCCTCACAAATAACTTGTAAACAAATTTTTTTGGATAAAATATTAATCACACCACCTTTTAATTAATTAATTTTAATCGAAGCAGTTTGATGACAAAGGTGTGGCCTGGTCGTGTGTTTCTCCCAGGGGTCTGTATTTGATTCTGCAAACACTCGGCACTTGGAGAGAGGCAGCTTGCACTCCCCTCTCTCTCCATTATGTTGTGTGCCTAGAGAGGTTTGTGTGGGCTATCACACTTGACTTCCATGAGATCCCACATCTGGTAAAGGATAGAATGTATGACCCCACTCCCAGTCTCTTCCTTACCTCCAGTCTCTCCCCCATTATCTGAGAAGGTTAAACTAAAAGCAACATCTATGGTGGCAAAGATCCAAGTTTGAAATGTATCCATTGTACGTGTTCAGTTCAAAAACAACATATCAAGGCGAGTGCAGTCCTTAAAAGTAGCACCCCTGGGCCTTCTTTTATTCCAAAGCAGAGATATTTACCCAAGGAAAAGAGGGAAGTGACGGGGTAACAGAGTACACATGTTGTGAAAATATGCAGGCAGAGACTGAAGAAAAAATAACATTCTGCCACAAGTAGCTGCCTTGTTCCCTAGCTTTCTTTTTTCCTTCAGATTAGAACCAGCCATTTCTTGAGCTCTTTCAAGCACCTTCTGTGGTTTTCCTGACAGCTGGCTGGAGAGGGTTGAAATCTGGCTTCAAAAATGGGCCATGGGTCATGTTATTTCCAAAAGAGAAGCAAAAATTCCCATAATAGTCCAAATTCACAGGCTTGGGTGGATTTTTTTTTAAATTGTTTTTAGAAAATCAGTGGTGGATATTTTAATATATACCTGTAGTTTTAAATTATTAATAAAGAGCAACTGCAGAAACAGCTTTTTACTTCTCTACACTCTGCTTGGTTTAAATGGCAAGCAATATTTTGGTATGGAGTTGCAGCCTGTCCTTTTGCTCTGGAGTATGAGAGGGAAATGTTCGTCTTCATAAAAGAAGTTCTTCATGCTGAAGGTCTCTGAAAGTGTTTTGTTGGTTTTTTTAATAATGTGATAACATTCCTTTTGCAAAAACTGTTTCATTAACAGAAAGATAAGATTGAACAACAGCCTGTAGGATGGTATTCTTGCTCCTGTCTCTCCTGAGCCTGAATTGAAAATACTGATACATTACCAGATTTATGTTCAAGCAGATGGTTTCTTTTAGGAGTTAAAAACCTTTCTGGTCTTTTGTTCTTTGGTGAAAAAGTTCTCTTTTTAAAATATTTTAAAATGAGAATACTTAGTTCCCAGAAGTGATAACTTATTTGGCCTGCATTTTAGGGCATGAGGCTTCCTCTTGGGAACAGGGTTCACTATGCCTGCAGCCAAAGGGCACAACCCAGAAAGGCAATGCTGTCAACTGGGTTTAAGGAAAGAAAGCAGGCGCAAGGAGAGAGGTACAGGAGAAAAATGTCAGCAGTAGACAGCAAGTAGAGAAATTCAGCTATTGTGCCCTGCTATGTGGAGAGAGCCAAGAGGTCCAGCAGAAGTCCTACTGTCTGTGGAGCATGAGGAAGGTAAAAGTGTTGGTTGACTCTTGACTTTTGAACAGATGAATGAACAAAGAACTCCAGGCAGTGGCAGAACAAGCTTGGGGCAGGTACAGCAGCACTGGGGTGGAGGGACTGCATGAGTGAGAAACTGGGACCACACCACCTGACTAGGGCATACTTTGCATTATCAACTCTGCATCCTCCAAGATGTCTCCCAGAGCATCTTTCTTCTCTTTGCCTTAATGATGTATTACAGTCTTTTCTGTAGAAGAACTAGAATGGGATCAAATAAGAGTATTGTCAGTATGGTTTTCCATCCATAACAATTCTAGAGACTCATTTAATGGGAATTAGTAAGAGGATTTTTGTCTTTTGCAATATGACATTCTCTCTTGGTATGGAAGCCCATTCCATGCAGTTCACTGAATAGAGGGGGTTTTAATGGGCAAAACCCCACAGGTTCTTTGATTGTTCTTTCCATCCCACCTGGAGGGGAGGAGCGGGGAGGGGTGAGCAAGCAGCCATGTGGTGCTTAGTTGCTAGCTGGGCCTAAACCATGACAGTAACTCAGAGAAAAATAGTAATCTATTCTTAAATCACAGTTTATTCCTGTAGAATGAGAATAAGCAGCACAGTCTAATGGGTAGAAGATGTTGATGGAAACAAGGAAATCCTTAGTTCTCGTGTTCCCTCAGCTCTGGACTTGTTGAGTGACAATGGATAACATGGGTAAACACTTTCAGCTGGTAGTTAATAATATTGAACTACTTTGTGAAAATGTGTGGGATAATTAGTTAGCATCTGCAAAATGTTTGGAAGATAACAATTTCCATATTTCTGCTAATTATTTGTCACTCTGCATGTTACTGCGTGGTATAAAAGAGATCTGTTAAATTAACTGAAGAGATGAATGTGTCTCTTTAGATCCCCTCATGTCCAGGCTACACATGAGAAAAGCCCACCAATAAAAGATGAAACTGATTGGATCAAATTTTCTCATCACATCACTGAGCTGCACTGATTTATATGAAACTGTGCCCTTGATTTGGCTTACTGTCTCCAATGTATTTATAAACAAAATTGAAAAATGCAAAATGTATCAAGTAAGAGGGTCTGCTGTCATAACCTGTGTCTATTTTCATGAGGGATTTCTGCACCAGAGACACAAAAATCATTGTTAAAGGGTATGTTTTATAGTCTTCAGCCGTAGAATGAACCCTTTCAGTGGTATTAACTCTCCCATGTTCACACTAGAAAGTTGACTTGGCTTCTGGAAGTTGTACTGAGTGCCAAAGCAGATTACTCCTGCTGTGTATCCAGTTTTCACCTGTTCTTGTGTATGAAGGCATTAATGAAAGAATACTTCTTGGAATGGTTTAATGGTTAGAGGAAAGTAGTGCAACTCGAGGCTTTGCTAGGCAGTAGCTTAGGTACCCTCAGGGATTGTTTGCAAACCACAGCAAACCACTTTTAACTGTCTGTAAAGCACCTTCCCTGTCAGAAAAATGAGCATAAGGATATTAGCACTTTTCAGCCTGTTACTTACAAGCTACTTGCAGAGACTTAATGCTCTGAATCTCTAGCTATTATTGTAGTAGGATTTTTTTTCCTAAGTCTCTTTGTTTTTTCTAGTTTTGGTATGATTTGCTGTCATAGCCATAGCACTATTTCTCATATGACATACTGTACTCACTATTGTTTGAAATTGCTATTTGAACACTTGACAATGATGTTTTCTTCCAAACTGGCTTTTATTTTTTCCAGCACTGATTTTTTTTTCTTTTCCTTTCCTGTTTATCTAAAGTAGCTGAAGGAAAAGGACACGTTGCGTCAAGGCTGATAGGACAAGAATTAGACCTACTGTATATGCTGGTTGTATTCAGGCCTATGAGCACTTCCTTTCTCCTCCCCCATCCCCAAAGCAAGCTCTGCTTCATTATTTGGGGTGGGCAGGATACTGAGATTTACAAGGCCTCTACCCTTTGAAGTACTGGGAGTCCACGGTACTTTCGCATTTCTTTACAAAGCCTGAAAATAGGTGCAGGGATTGTGAGGTTGGAAAGCTTCATATTCCCTGCATTTCAGGTAGTGTATTTGACCTGAGAATAGTAGGAAGGAATATGAGGTTTGCTGTGATTTGGTGCTTGGGGTCAGTTGCAATTTAAAACTTGATCTGGGCTAAGTGCAGAGCCAAATTCTGAACTGATTTAGTCCTACTGCATACATGTTTACTCCTGTGTGGGTGTGGACATAATGGGAGAATTTGCCCTTGTGGAGTTGCAAAGGATTTGTTAGCACACAGAAATCCCAGCAGTTTAATTTGAATCAGTTTAACATATTTACTGAACCTCGTGCCACACCCATGTTCCTCATCTGTTTAAGCTGCATTTCAGTAAGTGCTTACACAAGGGTTTGTAATAGTGTAAGTAAATGGAATATAAACTATACATTTCCTTAAAGCAGTGTAATTTTCCTACATAAACAAGAAGGAAGTCAAAACTATGGACAGCCCCCTTCTTCCAGACCCAGCTGGAAGGAGTCACTGAGCCCAGTAACTTAGCCACGGTCTTCTGTTGACCATCTCCAGCCGCTCAGCCGTGGATGGGGTTTGTGTATACACTCCCCAGTATGTTTTGAGGTGGAGAGTAAAGGTGCATTAGCTCAAACTACTCTTTTAAATTGATGTGACACATCCTGCCTGAAGTGTGTTAACATCAACGGCTCTGCTGGCTGCTGGGGAGACAGCAGCCCTGAGCAGGGAGGCAGTTAGAGGCAGCTGGAGGGCAGCAATATCTCTGACTAGAATGGGTGTTCGCAGGGTGAGTGTCTACACGTTGCCTAACTTGCACGTAAGCTAAGTTCCCTTCAACCATCTTATTCACAATTTACCCCATACCAAAGAATTCAAAGTTGATCTATTTTGCAAGTCAAGAAGCATCAGCTTCTATCCACTCATGTGCCAATCTGTCAGACATCAGAAGATTTGTCTACTGTAAATGATTTCCATTTCACAATTAGTGCAGGATATTCAAGAGAGCATGTTTCAGTTCAAAATTCAAAGGAACTCCACTTGCCATTTCTCTTCAGGGTAGGTTACTGTAGCTATAACTCTGGAATACCTTTGCACAGCTACTTTTCCGTTTCCCTCTTCATTTGGTTTTACTTTGTTATTCCTGACCAAAAGCAGCATTTTCTGTCCACCGCCTTCAGTGGAAGTAAGTGGGACAGGGTCCAGTTGCCTCTGTTGTATCCAGGGAAGATCTTTTTCAAATATCTGAAAAAGCACTTCAGCATTAAGGAGCAAACATGGGCTACATTCAGTAGCTATTGAGAAGCAGATCAAATAGTTTCTTTCTGTATTTCCCCAGAGTCCCCATAGCATTTTAAACTGCTCAGGCTGCTCCTACTCATTCAGTTCCCACCTGTGTATTTCCCTCTCCTTTTCTTGCACTGGCACCAGCACTTTCCTGACCTGAATAATAGCATGACCTGGCTTAAACTTGCTGAAAAACAATCCTGAAGGATTTTTTTAGGCCACTCAGCTGAGAGTGGTTGATGGTGCCATGGAACTGCATCTTTAGAGAACTGTTCATCAGTTCCTCTAAGCTTTCCCATTTCACAAGAGAGCACTGGCTGGTGCTGCTTCCACGACAGTTTCAGAATTTGGTGCCTTGTGTTTCATAGCTGACTTATTTACAAATTCAATTCTGCATGCAGCTAAGACCTACCAGAAAGATGAAGCAGTATGCATTCGTAAAACCACTTTAAAGAGAGCCCTAAGTTAATTGCTGTATCAGCTGCTTAACATCATGAAGAGTTTGATTTCAGTGGTATAGTATACATCTGCAGATTTATATTAGGCATTTTGCTCTGTGAGATAGAGCCTACTTTGTCTCTAATAGTTACTAACAGTAAACTAACCTTTTGAAGGCATTTGCCTTCCAGAATAAATCTGCAGCAAGAGCTGGTGTTGAAACTCTGCTTGCTGTAGCCCATTTCTTTTCCTTCCCAGAAGGGAGCTGTTGACTGCCTTGATTGCTTCTCTATAAGGAATCCTCCCTCCATGTTGACATACAGGACTGCAGAGCAGTGTACACATCCAGGACAGGACCTGTAACTTTAGTCCTGCTTCCCATCTTCAGCCTTTCTGATAAGAGTAAGAGGTTCTTGCAGTTAACTAGGGAAAGAGCACGATCAGTCCTGGAAGCTTTCTTGTTGGTGTCAGCAAGAGAAGTCCCAGACAGTGGTTAAAGCCCATACACGGTTCCTCTCCTTAGTCTTCCTCTGCCTGATTCAGTGGCCATGCACTGGTAGTCAGTGGGGAAGCTTGTGCTGCTGCTCATGTGTCACATGTGCTTTGCAGTTAGAGAGCTCCTGATCCCAGCTTTCTTAGGGCCTTTTATTTTTTAGCAATGTTAAACTAATTTGCAGGCAGAACAGAATGAGAAAGCTTTGATCTGGCAATTCTGGTTTGGTTTTGCTATGTTTTCTCTATCTGTTGAGTAATCCCTGGGTAAAGGAGGATGATAAGGAGTTAGTGGATGGCTGTGTTTGTAAGCACAGAAGCACATATCACTATACCTGTGATACCAGAAAGCATTTACAACTAAGGCATTGTAGACACATGAAAGCCCAGGCAGTGACCTCCAAAGGAAGCCCACAGCTTAAGGCCAGTGCGGATATAGACAGAATTGCCCCTGATGTCCATGCAGCAGGGAGCATCTGGGTATATTGATGTTTCCTAAGTGACCTGTTAAGGTTTAAGGTTCTTTTGGATGTCTTTGGTCATTTGGAATTGCTGTCACCTTATCCTTGATGTGCAGGCAGAGCTAGTCACGCCATGATTGTTGCAGTTTTCTTATACCTTCTGTTATAAAAAATTATTTTCATCTGGTCTTACTTTACCATAGCATATGACCCAAAAATGCTTGTATAAGGGACTTGTTTCTAGATGATTTTGATGAAAGTTTCTTCAAAAATTTGTATTGAGTTAGGAAAAACGTGGTTATCTTACAAGTGATTGAAAGTAGCTCTTCTTTTTTCAAGAAACTCTGTGGCCTTCATTTCTGACTACCAATTGCACATTATTGATGGATGAATAGGATATTAAAAGAAAAAAAAAAGGGAAGGATTTTTATTTTCACATGAACATTTACACAGATAATGATACTCTGAGCATGCTGCAGCACAAAGTTGAGACCATTTTCTTTTGAAGTTCCTTTCCCTAGCCTTTAGCAACTGTTGGAAGGCAGTACTAGGGAATGGGAAGTTAAGCTGTATCCCCCAAGTTCACAGTACTCCTCTGGGCAACTTGAAGGAAGAAGAATGGGAAGCAGTGAGTAGTGGAATTATGACAGTGATGGGCTGGGATACTGTTGAAGCAGAAGAGTGTGGAAGTGACAGCCACAATGAGACTTAAAATTGGGGTGGGATAAGAAGGAGATCCATGTAGTAATATATAACTTAAAGGGGCTCATCTCCAGACCTTCAGTGTATGCCAGAATTTTTGAATTTCAGTATTTTGCTCTTATGTAGCAATTGGCCAACAAGATACTTGCTTCATTTCCATCTTGCCTTTAGGAGGAGCACTGTGGTTCCTATTTGGGCAAGCAGTTAAAAGTTTAGGTATTATACCTAAAGCTATCTGGACCCTAAAAATACCAGCATTTTTCTGTGATGGAATGATTGACCCATTCTGTGGAAATATTAAGGGCATCTCGTTTGTGAATGCTCTGAAAAAAAAGCAGTTCAGTAGTTCAATCCAGAGCAAGGGGGACTTCTGGTGAACTGTAAGGCAAGATTTCTGTCTAAATAAATTTTAAAGATCCCTTTGGTAAAATTGCATCTGCTTCTTCAGTACAAATGGGTTCATGGTAAGGGCATCATTTTACTTTGGTAATAACTACATTTGTTTCTTTCCCTAAGTTTCTTTAAACTTTCAGAGTACTCATATGTAATTTGAGTTTGACCTATTTCTACCAATCACAGAACTGTCTTCAAACTGTCTATTCTGAAATGCTCTGTTATGATATTGGCAGCGTTTAAACCCTTCTCATCTTTCCCCTAAAACTGGAAACTGTCTTTTGATTTGTGAGGGGTAAGGAGTGGCCTGAAATGATAAAATCATCTTAGGAGACTGTAAAATTTATCATGAGACGGAGATCTATTAGCATGCAAAATTTTCTTTGGCTTGATTTCATCTTAAAGTTTACCAGAACATACACAAATAGTTTCTAGTTCTAAGAAGTGCACAGACCTCAGTTTTGCATATGGCCATCTCTCAAAACCACAAGTCACTAAAGAATGTCAGTGTGATGTTTGGCTGGTTAAAGGAGGGCAGCACTCCTAAAGCAGGCTTGTGGTTTTATCCCTGCAGTAAGAAGACTGAAAACGTTAGAGAGATTATTTTCTTTCACATGTATTATAATTCACTTTTTTTTTCCACAGTCTGAAGTAGTAGCACCTGTGTAACCTTATTTAACTGCCTTCACACATTTTGTTTCCCTCAGCTAATATTCTGCCAATGTGACAAACTTTCCTCTCTCTGAACTGCAGAACACCGTGAAAGCTGGTATTTCTCAGCCTCATCCAGTAATGCAAATGTGTTCTATGCACTTTTCATTGGAAGCTGTAATTTTAGTAATGCTGTAAGAACATGGCTACTATCAAACAAGAGTAAATCTTACAGGGAAGTTGTTACAACTTGCTATAAAAAAAAAAAATAATTTCAATACATATAAGGATCTGTGGTTTGCTTAGCCCTGAGCCTTTCCCAAGCATGGATCATTACAAGTAATTTGCTACTGTTCTTTGATTAACATTTTTTCTCCAGTAGAGGCTGTGAGGGAAGTATATCCATAGGCTTGAGGAGCTTACAGTTATGTTTCCTTACCTTTATGTTGACAAAAGTGAAAAACAGTATGTTTTACAACTTTTAGGTCCTTTCCCATCCTCAGAGGGGCTGTGGGATCTTCATTCAGTTTTTGGCTTCTCAGCTCATACTGCTAATGAGAATGCCAGTTCAGCTGGAGTATTTGAAACCTGTATATAAGCTCAGCAGGGACTAGGGAGGACTGAGACTTGTCACATATTTAATTTTTACTCACTGGGACACTACAGAAAAATTATGATAATCACACTTAGCACCCCAACCAAGGAATCTTGTATCCATTCCAATTTATTTTCCACTCACAAGAATATATCATTTTCTATCACTACAGTGATGGTAGTTCACAGCAAATGATCTGCCATGTGTGTAAGTGGCATTGAATTCCTCACTTGCTGCACTCTGCCATCTGGTGCAATTGCTTTGCTCTCTGTTACTTCTTATCCAGCCTAACAGAGCTTACTGTCCCTGGAATGGCCTAGAACTGACTCAAAGAAATACAGGTCTGTGAAAAAAGAGGCACAAGCTCCTTGCAAAAGGAGGCAGTTCCTGCCTGAATTCAGCCTTCTTTTGAATCCAAAATACCTGCCTTCCAGTGACCAGAAAGCCATATTTTCACAGTGAACAGCCCTTTTGTTAGAGCTCTTAGTAACATAGGAGAGGGAATTCGTTAAAATACTGATATTATTTCCACACTATCACTTTAAACATGAGCCAACTCTGTGTTTTCCTGAGAACCAATGAGGCCTGAGATTTTTTTTTAATTAAAAACCAGCAAAGGTGGGGTTTGTATTTCCTTTCCTGTAGAATGCATTTGAAGCACCTCTGTCTCCAGCTGGCTATGGGAGCAGAGCCAGCCTATAATGGTTTCAAGCTCTGTGTGTGCATAGGAAAAAAGGTTTTTGTCTGATTGATGACTCTGAAAGCATTTGCAGCACAGGGTTCTGAAGCTGGTAGCACTGAAGTTGTTTATAAGAGAAGAGAGAGAGGGTGGATGTTTTTCCCAAAACCTGTCAATTCTTCCCTGTCAAGTGCAGTAAATGTTGCATGAAGGGTCTCATTTCATCTGCTTTTGGGCACCCTGCTCCATGAAACCTTTTGAAGTGGTTGCCAGAGGATGTAGCTGGGATTGGTTGAAGTTCCTCAGAGTCCTTTTCCCTGGCCCTATAGCCAAAAGTTTTGTTATTGGGGCTATCTGTTCGGACTTTGTAGGAATAGGCCTGAAAATTAATTGTTCACCCTGATATTGCTTGAGAATGTGAAGGAGTGTGACACTGAAACATCTTTCACAATCTCGTTATCTTTGCCAACTTTACATAACATTTACTGCTTCCCAGGTGTCACATTGCTCCAGTTTTAATCTGAATTTCTTAGGAAATTCATAGTATCTCTACCTGGTGTGTTACACAATGGCCCCATTGTCATTTCCTTAGATATGATAACATTATTGTCCAGAGTGAGTTAATCTTTGCTTTAGGGCCTTGTGATCTTGCAGTCATCCTTACAGCACCTCAGTAATGGGAATGTTTCCAGCATTATGCTGGAGAGGGGAAAAGGAAGCATCTTTGTAAGGGAGTCTGCTCTCAATCATCACATGTGGGTAGGAGTGAGGTGTATTATGTTCAAGGTTCACAGGTTCAAGGAGCAGGAAATAGGATAGGGTGTTAAGCAGAACGTGAAACGGCCCCCAGGATTGCACTTTACAGGAGTTGACTTCTTTTTGAATGGGGAGGAGAAGACATCCTCAGGAGCACTTTAAAAAGTATGAGAAAGGTAGAAGAAATAGGGAGACTAGAAAGAGGGGAAGGAGGCTGAGGAAAGAGCAAAGGGCAGGGTAATGCAGACCTTGCTCTTTAGGATGTGTGTTTGTAAAAATGGGGCTGGATATCTGAAAATGTGCTTTTCTGCACGTTTTCAGGTTCCTGCTTCTCACCAGCTCAGAAGCTGCATGCACAGCCTGTTCATGATAGATTAGTGTTTCCATATGGAACCATAAAGTGCAGACGTGCTTGAAGGTGGACGTGTGGCAAGAGAAATTATCTGAGCTTTATCGAAAGCCAAAAATTTGGGGAGGCAGACGTTTGGTTTCAGTTCTGGGCAGATGCTCAGGTCAAGTCTTATTTTGTCCAAACCACTTCCCCTACCCTTAGGCGTGGTATTTTCAGAGAGAAAGGACAGGCAAAGCCCAGGGAGATTCCAGAGCACAACTTGTTTTGCAGCTGGCTGGACATGGAATTCATCAGCGACAAAGCAAGACTTGCGCTTCTTCTGCAGATATAGGGAGAGCTTGGACTTGTGCACGCACACAGAAGCATGCACACGCATGCATGCACACGCACCAGACCAAACCAGTTCTCTCCTGTCTGCTGGGGAGGCTTCAGTTACAGTATCTGAAGCCAGAGATTTCATTTAAGTCATTTGGACCCTGAGCACTGTAGCCCTGCCTGCCTCCTTCCTCTCTCAGCACCCAGCCAGAAAAATCCTCCCCCTCGCCTCCCTCCCTTTCCAGCACACACAGCACAAAAAGCAAAAACCGACCCAAGCTTGCATTCCCAGCTGGGACTTATCAGCCAGAACACACACATGTAGGTCATCCATGGGAACTTGGCAGAGTGTTGGATCAACGAGTGCACTGAGGGGTGTGCAGGACAGCAGGAGAAGCAGGGCTGGATTCTTTTTTTATCATCATTATTATTATTATTGTCTGCTCTTTTAGAAAGGAAAAGGAAGAAAGATTACAGCAGCTTTTCTATTAAATGAAAAGATTAGCATGCCGTGGATGCTTTGCTGGGGCGTGATGAGATTTGCAGCAGATGAGTTGGTTGCTAGGCAATGCTAATGAAAAGCAGGCTTTCAAAACTTCTGTGCTGTGTGGGCCCAAAAGTTATCAAGCCTCCCTCCTGAAGCCCCCACCCCCACCCTGCCCCATGCAACCTCCCAAATATTTATAAAATCCTCACCAGGAACAAGAAAGCCAGATGCTGGCCTGGGCTTTTGACAGCTCGCTCTTCCTGAGCTGCCTGCGAGACACAGGCAGGCACATATGCACACACAACTGTGCTGATTTTCTTTTCCTTCTTGTAAGGGAGGAGGTAATTGGAAACAAAGCAACAAACTTAAAAAAAAAAATATATATAAAAAAGAAGGAAAGTGAGCAGTGGCTCCCAAGCCAGCTCAGTCTCCAATTTCAGAGTTCAGTCAGAGTTTAGGGCTTGCATGTGTGCGCGTGTGGATGTTGGGGGTAGGTATGTGTTTGTTTTCAATTTCTCTCCATGCGTTTTCAAGCTGGGCTCTAGCTCTTCCCTTCCTCCTTTATTCCATCTTGCTGTAAGCCTCCTTTCCCTTTCAAGGCCTTCCGACACAATGAGCTTATTTTCCCATGCTCCCTGTGTAAGCCAGGGTATGTGTGTGAAAGCTCCAGCCTCAGAGGACCCTTTGAAATACAGAAATTGAATGTTGCTGAAGTTACAGACAGCATTTCTGCTGTTTTTACAAATGACCCATGTCTTGCTGCTCCTCTCCAAAATATCAGCATTCTTAGATATCTTACCATCTGTCTCTCAATGTATTTTTTTAAGTGAATTTAATGTTGGTATGACAACCTTGAAAACTGGTGTTTGCTGCTGCTTCTGTGTTCTCCCTATTGCTCCAGCTAATGTTTCTCAGTCCTAAAGCGAAGTCCTTTCATATTAGCAAAAAAGGATACTTCCATGGTCAGTTCTTTGCTAAAACTGCCAAAGAGGCAGCATTTAACAAGATCTAAATCAAAATAATCCAATTGAGTCATATAGCCCTGTCAAGAAAAAACAACACTTTGAAGTTAGAGCTATCTTGGGCCTCTAGGTTAGGCAGGGAAAACTGCAGAAGCAGTGGTTCACTACACTTCCACTCTGAGTTTTGCCCATCCCCTTCCCCAGTATATCATGTTGGATGTGAAGGGTTTTAGTCTCCCTTTAATACCATTGTGTATTTTTCATGAATGCTTTTGGGGAAGTAAAAGGTTAGCATGAATTGGAAACAGGATTTAAAATTACTGTGAAGAGTGAATACAGGTCTCATATGGTGGTCCCATAAAGGTAGTCCAAGTTAAGTTCAACCATTAACAATCTTGGTTGAGGTCTGTAGAATTCAGTGGCACTTGGCTTAATGAAAACAAGAGCTGGGAGGTTGGAGGGTGGATTTCTTGTTTTGTTTTGTTTTAAAACATGCTGGAGAGGCTCAGTTTTCCCTGGACTCTTTCTCACTGATGCCAGTATGAATTGTTAATCAGTAAGAAATTCCTTGGGCAGCCAGATTTTTTGGGGCTTCTGCAGTGACCTTTTTACACTGCATTTCAGATGTCAGAGATCTAGATGTTCTTTTTTTTTCCTCCTTTCCTCTTTTTTTCTACCATCAGCACTGGTTTAGTCAGTACTACGTGGATAATGAGATATTAAACCAAGGTCCTGATCATGTGTGGTCATTAAAAATCTCAAGGCATTCCCTCCAGAAGTTAATCTTTCAATTATCAGTTAGGAGAATTCAATTTTGTTTCCATAAATTCTCCTGCTGTTTCAGTTAAATAGGGATGGCCAATTTCTAAATGCTTGGGAATCCAGCCAGCAGGCTGCAGGATGACTATTCAGGTAACACTCCATTATGGAGTAAGAATTTTTGTCCTCCAGGACATGTTACAGGACATGTTAGGGAGTGTGGTAAGGGTAAAGCAAGCACATGCCCTCTCTCCTGTGCTTTGTCAGGCCAAGCAAAATGCCTGGAGGGCACCATGTTTTTGAGGCCTGGCTCCAGGCATTCCAGGGCTGCAAGGTATTGCTGACCATTATAAAGGGAAACTAATTTTTCACCTTTTTCCTAAGTTGTTGTGTAGTAGTGTCTGGGGTGGCCAGCTGCTGCCTCAAGCTCCATTTCATTTATGGATATAGGCATTCCTTTGTGTAGCTTGGTCTTCTTTCCTCTGATACTTCCTGGAATAAAAAGTGATGTACAAATGCAAGATAGGAAATTAACATTATCTGATGGTCTATACTCTGAAATCAAAACCCAGCATGTGGCTTTCCCACATGGTTTTGCTCCCATTTTTTTGTCCCAAAAGCCTTGTGTGTGCATGCCTACTAGGGTCACTCCTTGTACTGCTTGTCTTTGCAAGCAACTAGCCAGAGTGCTATAAGAAGTCTTTGTTTTGTGATGTTAACAGAATTAGGTGATGACTGTAAAACATGTCCAGTTTTCATTCACATGCAGCTACATTTTTCACTTTTACACTAGCAACTACTGAATTTTGACCAGTGAAGTCTTACCAACATGCTGGTCAATAACAAATTCATTCGATGGTCACCTCTATGACCTCTGTGCATGCTGTATCTTGTAGTCACATACACAAGAATTCATAAAGGAAGTGCTAACCCTTCCAGAAAATAGGAGCCAGACCATGTGATTTATCTACATTTACTTGTGAGAGTTAGAGTTGGGATAAATCTGGCAAAACCTATATCCTGCAGGCTTCAAGGTGTTTGATTTGTTTCAAAAGTAGTTGACACATTTCAGCTGTGCAACTGAAAGCATTCCTGATAGCAAATTTTCCTTCATAATAAGGCTTCCCTGTGTGACTGCTGAAGCCAGTGGACTTTGCAGGATATAAGATAGGGTGCATAATGGATTTGAGGGTAAGTACTAGCAGATCAATGCAAGCAGAGTGGTATTTGCTGATTGAGAGAGAGCAAAATGTTGAATTTTTCCCTATAAGAAATTCTGCATATCTGAAGTTTGCTTTGCTGGATTTCTGGTTCCACAACTGCCACTACCATCCCTACTGATTGTTTGGAGAAGGTCCTCTGCAGATTCACACACACTCAATTGATCATGAATGAAGCTAAGAGCAGTTATTAATCTTACTGCCTGGTTGCACTCTAAACCCCCTCTAATCCTGCTTCTGTTCCCTTAGACAATGAATGCAGTGAGATGAAGGCAGGATCAATGCCAGCATGGAGCTGCCCTTTTTAGTAGTTGTCGTGGCAGGGTTTTATACATCAGCAACTGTGAGTGGTTCTCAGTATACTGGAGGGAGAAGGGAGTGAAGATGAATTAAAAGGGTCAGACGTTGTGTTGCTGAAGGGACGGCTGGGTCCCATCCTGATGTTTGGTCTCTGGTGAATTTTTGAGTTTCTTGTGTTTAATAACTGACCTAACGAGACATTGCAGCCCTACTGCCCTTCGGAGATCCATGAAGAGCTAAACATACCCTAAGAAAGGGTGCATTGTCTTTGATCCACTAGGCAGTATTTCACAGGCTGGCAGATTTAATAAAATCTCAGAGGAACCTCAGCTCATTTTTTAAGAGGCTTAACATTGAGTTAAAAGTTCTCTTTACTCATGCATTGTTGGAGACCATTCCCTTCTTGTGTGCTGCCAGAGGACCTGCAGGGAATTGGGGCTTCATGAGCACAGATTGGATGTAGGCAGCTGGTGGAGACTGGTTAGAAATCTGCAGGAGAAATAGCAGGATGCAAGAAGCTTCCTAAGCCTTTTTGTGTTTCTCAGTCTCTGAAGTCATCCACTGCCTCACATGCAGTGTGAAAACTTGGCTCCACACCTGAAAGGAAGCCCAAGCTACTGATAAAGCCTTTTGGTCAGCCATTTTGAACTGCATGACAGGGAAAAGCTATGTCTAGTACCACTACTTCTAGCAATGTTATTTGTGCCACCATCAGCATACAGCAAGGGTAACTGATGTCACGGCTAGAAAGATGAACAAAGCATAAACTAGAAACATGAAAGTTCACTCTCAAGTCCTCCCCTGATACAGTGTTTATAGAGAAAGCCAGAAAGCAAGTATGAAGGTGGAGTGGGTCTTACAAAGACTGATAAATGGTTCCTAAATCTTCAGATAGTGCCATAGTTTCTTGTTCAAAGGTGCTAATCTGATGAAAAAAAGCAAAAAGTGGGGAAGAAGAACAGAGAGCCAGGCAGGCCAGAAGAGATCCACTTGAGCAGCAAGCTTTCTTTGATGTTCAGTGCTGAGGACTGGGTACGTTTGGGCCAGGAAGCAAATCAGTACATGCCATTTTGGAGTGCAGACCAAGAGCAGGTCAGAATCTGAACACTGATGAATACTGAAAACTGCAGTTTGTTTTTGAACATGTGATCACTTTAACCACTACTCTGCTCATTTCTGTTATTGTTATGGAGGAGCTGGTTGTGGACTGCTTGGATAATTTCACAGCAAGAGTTCCAATCTAAGCCATATGTTGACCCTTTAGTCTAGCTTTATATAGAACAACTATTGCTAGGAAAATGTTAGTGATTACTTTAAGGGAGGGGAATGATTTTGCATAGATTTTCAAAAGTGCAGGGTAAATACTTGTGAAGTCCCAAGCACTCAAATTTTAACCTTTCCTGAGAAATGAAATACAGTTCTCATGGTATTTAAGTCACCACTAACTCTAAAATAGGATCCTTTACAAACACAGAAATCACTGCTAAGATACTGCCTACTCCCTAGGAAAATGCAGGCTCCTGGAGCTTTGGATTTGAAACAGAAAATGGAATCTCTACCCAAGGACTACTAGTTAAATTTTTTATTGTCATTGATTGAAGTTTGGCTTGCTTGGTGGATAAAAGTTTACATACTTTAAGAAGGTTTAACATGAGCAATTACTCAAAACTGGCACCTGAAATGGCTGGAGATGGGGAGGGAAAGACTCCAAACTCTGCTTCATAAGAACTTTTGCCAGTTTATACCTCTCTTGTAATATAGCAGCTGAGGCCCCCCTTTCACTGATCTTCGTAAGGTCCAACAGAACTGTGCTCCCTTTCTGCTGGCAGACACAGATCCTGCAGAGCTGAACAAAATACAACCTCCACAGATATTTTTAAGATAGCTTCTTTCTTGACAGAAGACAGCAGAGGGGAATAAATGTTTTCAGGAAGAAGAAGTTGCTGTTTGGAGCTGATATGTCTAGGGGCACTGTTGAATATCAAGAGAAAACAAAATTAAATGAACTATCACAAAGGAAGAGGCAGTCATATAAAAGGCAAAGATGATTTGTGAGATTTTGCAACAGCCTCCCAAAGCAGAGCAAGGCCTTTTCTTGAGACATTTAAAATTAGACTGGACAGAGCAATGGAAATTCGATGTACAGGCCCCCTTGGGACAGAGTGGATAAGTCACTGGGTATCCCTTTCCATGTTCCCTTACTCTTTTGTAACTCTTTCTGAATACCTCCATTCCAAATAATCATTTGTCTTCCCTGGACACCCATCCTGGCTCTCTTTTCCCCTTTAAGAAAGGAGCTGTGTTTGATTCATGGTGTCAGTTATCTTCCAAGCTCTGCAGTGATCCCTGGGGTAGGAGCTCATGGGGCTGATGAGGGTAGGAGTGATCAACTGCAGGCTTTCCTGTTGCTGAGCTTGCTGCAGGCCTGACCGTTTTTAAGGCTTCAACAGATGTTTCTGCTTAGAAACTATTGGCATCTTTATGGACTGTTTTTTCCATTCTCCCCTCCCAGCCGGTGTCCCAGCAGCAATGAATTATGTAAGACTACATTCTAGCCTTTTCTTTATTAACATTTCTGAGGATGCATCTCTAAGAAGTACATCTACAGTTCTCTGTCCTAGTTTTAAGTGCATTGGCTTTCTCTTTGACCAAAACACACACCTACCCTTAAAAACACTCATATGCCTTTTCATCCGTTCACAGATAGAGATGCCAAAAATGCAAACACTAGAATCTCAGCTCCTGGCTTCAGATTCAAGACGTCTCTCACTGATCATACTATGGTCTTAATCAATATGCCTTGTGCTTAAAGGTTAACCCCTTGCAATGGGGCTGCCTTACTGCTAGTGCTTAATGAATAACAATTGCTAGTAAGTAGTGGAAGGAGTTGTTGAAATTACTGCTAGAGCTCAAAACTCTCCCAACAAGTATCATACCCACCAGGCTTAGTGGTTGAACTGACAATTACTAGAAGTGAACAAGTTTCAGACAGTCTTGAATGGAGTAAATGCACTAAGCTAGTTTACTTGCACTGTTGATAAGCATTTGTAATCCAACAAAATACATGGTGCAATGTGTGCAGGGCATCTGATGCAGTCTAGGTAGGCTTAACCCTTTTACATTGTACAGTGAAACTTCAAAGCTCAAAGCTGGCTAAATTAAGTTTCTTGAAAAGATGAGGTACTGGGGAGCTTGTTCCAGTGCTCCAGAGGGTGGTGGAGCACTGGAACGGGCTCCCCAGGGAAGCAGTCACAATGCCAAGCCTGACAGAATTCAGGAAGCATCTGGACAATGCTCTTAGACACATGTGACTTTTGGGGTTGTCCTGTGCATAGACAGGAATTGGACTCAATGATCCTTGTGGGTCCCTTCCAACTCAGGATATTCTACGATTCTATGATTCTAGTACGTGCAAGACCACATGTAAACTACTTTAACTCAGGTGACAGAGAAACTTTCTGCCTTGGAAAATTTGGCATGGCACTGCCAGATTACTACTTGATTCAGGTGTACTGTAGTAACATAAGTAAGCTGTTTCCTTTGGGAACATACTACTAGAAGGAGACAAAGTAGTCTTAGCCAGTGTGCCACAGCCAGATGTGGGATTTTCATGCAGGGCTATGTCTGATTATTACAGCAAAGGTTGCTGTTAATCCTCTTGATGCACTTAGCAACTGTATTCCCACTGGAAGGAAAGCACATCTTTGCCAATTTCTCTCATTGTTTACCACCTCAAACTCATTTTGTGACTGTGCTATTCTGACAAGGTACAGTGTCATTGCAAGTGGTCCTCTTGGCATTTTACCCTTTCTTGGATTTGCTGATAAGATGACATTTTTAAATTTTCTGTATATGTCTAGTTCTCCAGTAACAGCAAAGCAAGTTCACATTGTCCTACCCAGGTGCCTCTACACTGGTTTTGCAGAGCTTGAGGGCTAGAGAAAGACTCCATCCTTTCTTAGAACCTTGTCTGAGGCTGCACAGCAAGAGAGGTGCTGGTGGGTATGATGTGGCTTTAAATCACTGGGGAGAGAAGTTGAACTGGTCATCCAGCCACTGGAGTCCCCTCCAAAGAGAGCAGAGTGCGGTATTGTCAGTGCAGGCACTGGATGGGGCTCAGCTGGCCTGAGTGGCCTGGACTCAGAAGGGGGTTCAGCCCTCTCTGCATTTTTCCTCCTGGAATCAGAGTGGTGAGAACTGAAGCATATATACAGTAGGAGAATATGAGATCAACTTTAGTTGTTCCAGCCTTTTTCTGTCTTTCAGTAGAAAACCATACTATAAGGATTGCTATATCAGCCAGTCCAGCATCTTTTGTCAGTGATTGCATTTGTGAGAGAATTGCATACAGGAGGCACTATAGTAGACTAGAGATTTTTTTTCAAGCTTTTCAGTATTTATTTACTGGAAGATAAGGCATTATTGTTGTGAGCAGTTATTTCCCCTGTTCTGAACAGGGAGTGCCACTGCAGTTGTTAACATTTTGTCTTCTGATGTATAGAAGAGACAAGCTCTGTGCCCTAATGTCTTCAGAGAGCTTGACATTGCACAAACATCTTTGATGTACATCCTCACTACTGCCTGCTTTTGCTGTTACTGTTATTTTTAAGACCTAGTGCTCCACTAGTGACAGTCACATAGCAAAATGGAGAGACAAGATCTGAACTTAAGAATTCCTGTGCTTGGTCCTTTAGACTGTGCTGTTTTTCTTAGGAGAGTTTAATTCACTTCAAGATCCAGGAGAGCTACAAGCCAAACTATGAGCCAGTATCCACTAACAAAAACCTGCAGTAATAGCAAATGGAGCAAGTAAGCTGCCTTGCCAAGGAACTCGATGCTCTCTTTTCTCTGGGGTCTCTGTTCTGAAGGTCTCCCCAGATCTCTCCTTGTTAAATATGAAATCTCCTAGCTCCCCAGGGTCCATTCTTGACCCCGTGGCTAATGGCTTTTTGCCAGTCCTGTTTTGTATGGTTATATTGTTGGCTGACACTGCATTTTTACAGTTCAGTTTTGTTTCTTATAGTCTTAGAAGTGGCCATTTTCATTGTCAATAAATACATCTCTTTGCCCAGGACATAGTATTCTCCTGGCAGCTTGGTGCTCACAGACTATAGGGAGCTGTAAACAACACTGTTTATACTTTTTGCTGATACCAGAACATTAGCATATAAATAGGGGAGAGATTTAAACAGGCTAAAACAACTCCAGCTTGGCCTATTGGGAAGGGCAGGGACAAGCTGCTTTTCACTCCCCTTGCCAAGGATGTCAACTTTTCTGTGGGACTATTGCAAGAATGAAGGGCTTAAAGAGATGGGAAGCTTTTATCTGACAAAAGAAAGGTCGATGAGCCTTAGAAATGCAGAAATGGACTGAATAACAGTCTGCCTATTGGGATTTCCTTGTGAGCCCTGTTGGTGTTAGTGTGAGGATGTGGAGGGAGGGAAATTACTTACTTACAAATAGCTAAGAACTTCTTTTAAAGCAAGACTTACAGTAAAGTGTTAAAAATATGATCATTGCACCTGGAGTGAGCATATCCCTTTAGAAAAAGTTATTTAATTTACCTAAAGAAGCACATCATGTGACCTTTAGCATTATTTTAGCTGCACAGTATTTTAGAAACATGGTACAGCCAAATACTAAATCAAATAACCTCCCTTATCTTATCTATCTATTGAATTACTAAAATTCCTCTCACCTTTGGCACCAGTAAGAGATAGACACAAATGCTGCTGTTACTGTCAAATGGCTTGAGTCCTTCTTTTCATGCAGTTGTAGTTTGATTTGTTTTTTTGTAACAGAAAGTATAGGTTAACAGAGGCACAGAGGCAAGGGAGAAAAGAGGTTCTTGCTTAACATTCCTTTGGAAACTAGAAACCAAGACAAAGAAAAGCCAGAGATGATGTTTCCAGTTGAGAAAAAGGTACTGTGGGATCATAAAGAAAGCTCTCACATGAAGAGTAGGGGTGAAACTGTGAAACAGAACTGATCTGTGCTTGGGATTTGTTGTGGGCTTTGCAGATGTGCCTCAGTGGCACGCAGACCTTTGCAGATATTTCCATTTCAGGGCTGGAGAGCTTTGGGTAAAGCAGCCACTTGCCGTATTGATTCCCTCTGCTGGGAGAGGGAATGTTTGCGATGTTGATTTTCCCTTTCAGAAACAAATGAAATTTTGTACCAAACCAAGACAGTCCCATGATTGTTTTGTACCATTACCTTCCTGCTGTCTCTGGAAAAAAAGCTATTTCAAAGTTACATTCCCAAAACTAGAAGGAACACTGTGATCTACACAGTGCATAGTGTGTCAGTGAGAGGGGCACATGAAAAAGAGGAGGAGATGGAAACTGAACTGGCTTTTACCATAGGTCTCTTCCTAGAAGAGCTCTTAATTTGCCACATCTTTGTTTAGTCCTCCCTGTGCCTTGACCCATGGGCCAAAACAAAGCTCAAGCCTGGAATAACTGGCAGTGGTTATAAAACTCAAGTCAAAAGGCACTTTCCAAAATGAACTGCAGTGCGTGTGCAAGCTGGTGTTTCTGTGATCAGGAGCTAGTGAAGCAGGAGGCAAATGTGTTCTTTACTTGTGGTGAAGGTTACCAGCAGATAACCCACTGTCTTTGTGGGGTAGGAATGTCCAATTGAACACTGCCAGGGTGGCTTTGTGAGAAAAGGAGGTATTTCTGGATGTGAGGTATGGTGGATGTTCCAGAACAGGAGAGGCATTAGGGATGGAGGACTGAAGAAGACTTTTGTATTTCAGAAAAGACTTTGATCACGCAGCCACCATGTTCTCCCACAGGATTACTTGACCTTAGATTAACCTCATTAGCAGTAATTATAAAGTCTGACACATTTCCCTGTCATTATCGCCCCTGTATTATGCCATAGGACGTCTTCCTTGTGTTTCTGTCTTTCTATCTGGTAGATTAGAGACCACAGGTTTTTCACTATGTTATCTGTCAAGTTTTTTTTCTCTAATGTAAACTGGGCAGTTTTAGCACGGAATACATTGCCCTTTTGTCAGGCAACTGTGAGATGAAAAGAACTGCTAGTTATTATTCAGATAGTAACCTTATTACCACTGGGGATAAAACTGTGCTTTGTCCTTGGGTTGGGATTCCAGTCCAACTGAGCATAGGCCTGGCAAAATGCTCTCCATCTTGTGGAATTTCTGGGCCTGTGTTGGGAAGGAGATGTTCCCTTCTGGTGCATTCGTTCAGTTTATGTTCTATGCAACAAGATAACTGGAAGTTTGCCCTTCCTTAGTTTGGTTGCCGCTTGTAACCTAGGCAGGTCCCATTTAGTTTCTCTCAAAAATACCCCAAACCTTGGTAGGCACTGTTATATATACTCCTCTCACCAGAGGGCAATGAAGTCAAGTCTCTTAGTGTAGGACTGTCTAGTGTCATATAAGCAATGCTCCCTGTGTGCTGAAATCCAAAGCACACCACCTGACTGGGCAACAGTATCTGAGTAGAAAGATGGTACTGGGTCAGGGTGACTCCAGCACAACAGGTGGCACACAGGTAGTCAAGCTTCCCTAATTGTACACAGAACAGCATGAAATACCAGTGGGAGGACTTGGCAACAGCCATTGCAGGAAGAACTGACATTCACACCTACATCGTAGCAGATAAACTTATCTGCATCTTCCTAAATCTGCTTCCAAAGTGGCTTTAATAGCCTGCGTTAATAATCCAGATACATTGCAAAACGAATGGGGTTTGGAGGTAAGATACTCCAATTCAAAGCAATTGAAGTCAACCTGCAGCACAGCTCAAGTGCAGAAAAGTGGACAGAAGGCCTGCAGGAGGTGAAACAGAAAGAGAGTTGAGCATTCTATATGCTACTGCAAGTCCTTGGAGGATTTTAAAGAGGGCTGATCTGAATTGAGTGAATCAGAAGTGAATGGGAGAGGCTAACTGATGCAAAGAACTGCGTTTGTAATATCTTCTCTTTTCCGTTACCTTTCCTTATTCTCTCTAGAGCGCTGCTGTTGCATACTGCTGCAATAAGCAGCTAAGACAGGGACTGTCATTTGGTATTCCAGTCTGACTTAGTATTTTGCAGGGTGCCAAACAGCCAAGTGTAGATGCCTCAACCCTTCCCCCAGCCTCAAGGCACAGAGAAGCATCTATGCAAAGCCTTACAAAGCCTTTCAAATGCTCTGCAAATGGGACAAAGATAGGAGGAAATGAGATCTCTTCTCTGATTTCAAGAGTCCATTTAAAAATTACACTGTGTGGGTGAACTGGGGTTCTCAACAGCAGGCGTTGGGAAATTAAACTTTTGCTTTTGGGTGCCAGTTTGACTTTGATCCATAAGGCCCATCACAACTATTTAACATTTGACTTGGAAAATGTTGGAGCAGAGCATGTTTGGAGGGTGTTTTGAGGGATAGTGACTTTCTGTGAAGCCCTATGGCCAGTTTGCAGCTAAATCCCAGCCTGTTGAAACAGTTGAAGGCTGAAGTCAGGATGGGCTATGGAGGATCAGCTCCCAGTCCCTCCCAGAGCAACTGAGCAGTGTGTCACATCGCCGCTCTTGCTCATCCCCATGCTATGGTAAAGGATTTCAGACCCTGAAGCTATCAGTCCATCACCACATATGAACACAGAAAGTGTATTTGCTACAAGAGCACTGGCCTGGTAAGATGGTGGCTTGGCCAGGCCGAGCTCCGGTGCACCCACTGTGCCTTCCCTCCCTCACCATTTGATAAATACACTGCTCCTTCCCCCACCCTCCTGCCCATTTTCCACAGCAGAGAGCAGACACAAGGGGACCCTTTCATCGTGGCACATCCCGTTGCTGATTAATGTGATGCAATGTTCCCACAACACCACCACTATGCCGGCCATGTAATTAGGCGAGAGATAATGAATGCCTCAGAGACTATTCAGGCAGCAGTGCCGCCTTCCCGCCGAACAAGCTCCTTTCTCAGCAGTGAAGCCAAGTGGAAGGAGAGGCAGCAGAAATGCCATTGGTGCTGTGCTTAATTGTGCTGGAATCGGGGGCTCTGGCAGCAGAAAAGAGAGTAAGGGCCGGTGTGGGAGAGATGGGCAAGTGAGTCTACTCTGGTATCTCGGGGCCAAACTTTTTGTTGTGTCTTTTCATGTGTTTGACCTTGTGGCAGGAGAAGCCTTAAATGTGCACATCTCTGGCATTGTATGTGTGTGCCTTTTTTGTTTCAAATCATTAGGGAAAGCCATCATTTAATAAGCATAAGAGTCTGTCTTCTCAGTAACCCAGAGGCAAAGATGCTGGTGCTACTTAGTGGCCTTTGAAATGTGGGAAACATAGTGGGGACACAATAGGCTTATTCTCTTTTAGGGGGCTTTACAGTTAAGCTGCCATTGTCTGGCTAACATTAGCAAGAAAGATACTCCCCTTTCTCCCCGACCCCTATGTAGACTCTGAGAAAACAACCAATTGGTTTAAAATGCACTATCCCAATGCCTTCAGATCACTCGAGAATAAAGCCAGCAAGGAGCTGAAAGTCTGTCTGATCAGCAGGAAGCCACTGAATCTACTGTCAAAGGTCTTAGCAGAAATTCAGTTGTCTGCTCAAATTGCTGTCTGGAATTTTTTATCGTTTGTTGATGCAGAATATTTTTAAACTTCATGCCTGAGCATACCACATACTAAATGTAGGCACTGCAGCCTGGTGTAAGCAGCTGGTAAAATTCATCATAAACTGACTTCAGTAGTTATAAAAATGCAACGATAACTGAAGTTTTGCATTAGGTGCAAACAGGCAGAAAACAGTCCCTGGTGATAGCAATGAAGCAGAGAAGCTCAGTTTGTGTATGGATTAGGTTAATTTCTGAGCAAAAGGTCACTGGAGGGTGGAGTATATCAGAAAGAGCAACTTAGAAGTTATAAAATAGAGCAATTCTTATGCATGCTCATATTTAAGCCTGCTTCACTCCAACAAGCTCTAAAGCCATAATGTGCCCTTTTGTAATAAGTGCTTTCCCAGGCAGACTCACTGATCACCCTGCTGAATTAAGTGACAGACTCTTTTGTGCATCCCTTCTTGAATGGCAAATGGATGCAAGTTATTTTATCCTATTGCTTAAACCCATTTTCTAAGCAACTTAGTACATAATGTGTTCTGCGTATCACTGCTGCACATTTTGACTTCAGATGGTACACAGAAAACTCTTAAGCTTTCCTAGTATCTACAGTGCCAAAAACCCCCACATTTCAGTGAGAAGCTTTTCATGTTGCAAAGCAATAGTAGAGTTGTGATAAAAAAATAAAAACATATTCTGGCAGGGAGAAGAGCTTTTGTAAAAGAAAATCAGTTCCACTGACATCTTCACAGAGCTACCCAGTGGTATGCATAGTCATGTGCCTCTGTATCATAGAAACACACTGCATTCATTTGTGCCATACCATTGCATCCCAAAGCAGATGCACGTAGTCTCACTGTAACCCTCCAATCATGTGTCATCTATTTTCCCCTCCCTCTGTCACATGCACATACACGGACTACAGTCTCTATGTATGAAACTGAGAAGGGAAATAGATGACATGTGATGCGAGGGTTATAGTACTTCTAAAATTGACGGTCAGCATTTTAGTGATTTCAGGGATTCAAAGGTTAAGAGGTAAAAAAAGTGGTATTGGAACTAAGGAGCCCAGTTGTTACTGCCCCAAACAGAAAAAAACTCTGTCCTGAAAGGAGATTCAGATGTTTTCCTTCTGTCTACACTGTTTGCTGGCAAGAAATGCAGTACACGAACTTAAGTTACTACTTCTCTCAGTAGCATAATGTCCTCCAGAGGAACATAAGTCAGTGTCGGCAGTTATTGTAATTTGCAAACTGTAAGTATTGATGAGTGCCATTTCTATTGAAGTGACCCAGCTGAGGTAAGGCTGTTTGATTATCTTACTGATGGCTTGAGGCAGCATCCTGTAGCAGCAAACATGTTCAACGGGTTTCAAGAGGAATGAGCACCAGCAAAACTCATGCAAGATCTGTAAGACCAGCTTACTGCCACAGTGAGCTATCTCCTTGTGATCTGCTTCTCCCCTCTGCCTAATCTGATAGCAAAGCAAATTGTGGAAAATTCTAGCCTACACTTCACATCTGGGTGTGGATTTTCCATTACAAAAGCCATTCAGTCACCAAGAGTTCAGTGACATGACCTTTCTCAGGGCAACCCACAAAGAGATTGGCACTTCTAGAATTATGTGATGTTGGCAACATCTGGAATTCAGTTGTCTCCAGTAAAAAAACAGCTGGTTTGCTTCTGCTGGTCACAAATTTCTCTCCATGTTCACCATTCTAGTTTCAGTTTAAAGTTGGATTCAGACAAGAAATGAACATACATTTGCTTGGAAGCTGTCCCAAAGAATCTGCCATCTGAACTTCAGAATGTTTTGTTGCTTTACTTGCTTTTGACAGGATATGAAACCCATCCAGATCTCTAGTTGAGCTGGAATTTCTTTTGCATTTTTTCTGTTGGCCTAAGTGATGTGAGGACCATCCTAGTGAAATGAAACCCTGATACTGTAGTAACAAGGAACAAGGTAAGAGAAGAGGCTGTCTGTATGTCCCATGCTACTGCTATGACAAGGAAAGAGTAATGCAGTCACCTATGCTCCCAAATTATGCTAAACATGGACCATATTTTGGTCTCTTGTGGCTGTTGTAGAAGGAACCAAAGGAGAAGTTAGCTAAGAGTAATGATGCTAAATAGTACCAAGATCGCGGAGCCTTTGCTGACCAGTTGACTTGTTTTTTCATAACTCACACTGCAGCTTGTGTAGACCTCATAGGCTCCTGCAGACAGAATACAGTGTTAAGTCAGTAGGGTAACAGGTCATACTCACTTTTCATTTGCTGTGCCAGCCCTTTACACTTAGCTGTTCTGGCAGAGCAAAAGGAGTCGACCAACCATTTCTAGACTGTTTCAGGTTTAAGGAATCCCAAGACTGGCACAAGAAATCAAAGCACAGAAAAAAGGCACAGACTTCTGTTCTCCAGCAAGCCTCAGCAGCTAAGACAGTCTTCCCACATAGCTCAGAGCAGGTGTAGAAGCACATGCCATTTGTGCCAGGCACACAGTCCCAGAGTACCGTGGCTCTATGATGACATATTGGCTGCGAAATGAGAGAGAGAAGGGAGAGCAGCAGGAGGCCTGGCATGGTGCTGAGCTCAGTCCTGACTCTGCACACCAGCTCTGGTCTTGGAATACTGCTGGCTCTGTGCTCTCTGCCCTTCCATGCCCAGTGCAGTACCAGCCACATGTGAAATTCCTGCTGAATCACACCCATGGCCTGCAAGAGTCTTGGCTTTCCCAGTGTTTAATTCTCTGTGCAGCACAGTGCAGTCATGGTTTTGTACACTCCTCTTTGCTGAGTGTCCCTGTCTATCAGTGTCTTAAGCTTCGCATGTATGCCCATTCTCCAGCTAAAAAATGTGTTTCTGGCCCACCTACTACTAACTTCTTCCCAGTACAAAACTTTGCAGTATTAAAGTTCCCCACTTTAAAAACGAGTTGCAGTAGCCTGGACCAGGAGGAGACCTGTGGGAAAAACAGCACAAGGGCTTTAGATATGCAACTAAATAACCGACTCTGGGGGAGGGTACTAAAAAGGGGAGAAAGCAAGCCTAGAGCCTGCTTCTGTGCTTGCCAGCCACAACAGGCAGCTGTTTTGCCAGTGCTGAGAGCTCAGAAATAAGGGAACACTAAAGGGTTAAAAAAGTCTTCAGGGAAGGCAGGCTGGTGAACGAAGGTGAGGAAGAGGAGGAGCAATTCTTTTTGTGCAAGGACTTTACAGAACCTCCAGACACCAGTAAGCCCCAGGGAACCACAAGCCTATGCATAAGATGCTTGCATTTTTTTTAGATCTGTTTTAATTCAGATGCTTGGGATCTAAATATTTATTTTAAATTATAAAAAATTGATGTATGGTGACAGGATATAACTTGTTATAGCAAACATAACTTCAAGGAATGACCAAAATTCGACTTTCAGATTCAGCCTAAAATTCAGTCTGATAGCAAGGGAATCTTACAGTCATATTCAGAGACAAGCAGTTGTTTGCTGTGAGTAATTAAAATATTTGAGATCTGAGAAGGTACCAAAATAGCTCAGACATGCATATGTATGTGTCACACTTACCCACATCTTACTGGTCCCTGTTAGCCAGCCCTTCTCCAGTTTAATTTCATCTCATTACCCAAAGATAGGCCCCTTGTGCATTTATTTTGTTAATGAAATGCTTGCTCTGTTGGAATATCAGCTCTGTAAGGGTTGCCAGGACATATAAAAAAGAGTAGCCATAAACTACATTCATTATTATTGTGGTGTAATGCCAGGTCTAGTACTGCTTCCAGAAAGCAGGAGAGGAAGAACAGAACTTAACATGTCCCTGACCTGTCCAGAGGGACAAAACAGAGAGCTTTTCTTTTATTTGTTTCTACAGTGACTCAGTCTGTAGTAACTGGGTTAAAGTCCACTTAGAAACGAATAGAACAAAAGGCCTCCTGTTAGTGCTGGACGTTTTCCCTCTTCAGATATCACCAGAAGGATTTAAAAAAAAAAAAAAAGAAAGAAAAGAAAAAAAGCCCTCTAGCAGAATGCAGGAAACCACAAGCTTATGGGAATGTAACAGCACTTTGGAAAGGAAAACACTGCCTCAGACTTTCATCTGCAGGGCTTGCTTCCCCCCCTCTCCACCCCATTTTTTCGTTACCTTCTTTTCATCTCCTTACAGCTAGAAGCATTTGCCAGGTCAACACAGAGCCTGGAGAAAAGGCTGGTGGGGAAAGAAGTTAGGTTGCAGAAGGTCATTGCCAGATCCCAGACAGAGAGAAAAAAATTGGCTTGCACAGATCACTGTAGCCTGCAAGGGGGCTCCAGCACAGAGGGAGTGAGCGTTGGGCAGCTGGAGCTTGCAGCTCCCAAGTCACATAGTTGCTTGCCAGCCAGAGGGTCTTACTAGGGTCAGAACCGTGTATCCTACAGGGGGGAAAAGGGCATTTTCCTAATTTTTATTTGGTAAGTCTGGTCTCTTTTTAAAATGTAGCTTAATGGCATCTAACCGACGAATTACATACTGTTCTCTTAAGCTTTTTAAAGTATCTGAAATGCTTTCTGCCTTCCATTCTAAGTATTATCATGGCATGCCTGTGTTTTCATTATAAAGCAAACATTTTCCAGCAAGCATTCCCTGAGTGTCATTGATTTTCACTTCAGCTTTTTCCGAAGGAATATGAACTGACAGTAACAGGAAAAGCATGTTGAAATTATATTTTGTATCTAAGAATGAGCACTTTACTGAATTTTCCAAAACTTCCTTTTCCCCTCAAAAATAAAAAGCAACTCCAACCCTGAGGAACATTGCAGCTATCTGAAATTAAATGGGTACACAGAGTTAAGTGTTATTTCTTACCTACAGCTTTAGCTATTACTGTGATCCTGATTTGTACAAAAGGATGTTTCTTTTTGTTAGGTGAGCTTCATGTTGACCTAGAGCAGCAGTTTGGTGAGTAGTGTAATGAGCAATATGTTGGGTGTAAGGGAAGAATGGGAATGCATAGCTAGAGCTGGACCACATAAGCCAACTGTTAGTTTAATTTAGACTGCTGCAGAACCATAATCTCAAGTGGTGAGCTTTTGAGTGACTTGACCAAGACCGCATAGCACATAAGTGGTTACTTTATTTAGATGACGGATTCCATACTGAGTTATGGAAGTTTGTCTATCCCATATTCAAAATAAATAGGTAAACAGAGTTGACCTTGCCATGCCTGTTTCACTGAAGACAATGTGCAGAAAATTCAATCTTTAACAGATTTCCATCCTTAATACTAAGTGAATCAGTTGCTTGTGGTAGTTAGTACTGTGATATACAGTATCTTCTCTCTAGGTCATTGGGGCTGATTTGCATTTCAGATAGTGATGAGAATCAAAAATGAAATGGCTGGTTTTCGCTTGTGAAATTAGTTATTCCAGATCCTAATGGACAAATTGTCTTCTGTAAAATCTCTAAATCTGGCTTCTTCATCAGCATTTTCATTAAAAGAATCAAGTTTAAATATTCTGTCCTCTCATACAAGTCTCCTGCTTTAGTCTTCTTTAGGCCGAAGAATTTTGAGTTCTCCTAGCCTCTCTTCATATGTCACTTGCTCCAGCTCCTAAGCATTTTAAGGTCCTTCCACTGGACTTCACTTCAATTTGCCAGTATCTTTCTTGCACTATATGCCTTAAGACTGGACACAATATTCCATTATTTGTTAACTAGCACGTGGTTAAATGCTATTTTGTCATTGGTGTGGTCATAGCTAGTCACAGTTGAAAGCATATTTTAAAACCCACCCAGAGCTAGAAAACTAAGCCTGAGTAGCCAAGATGTTTTAAAACCCAGTTGGGACCACTTACACTGAAAAATTCCAACAACTTACAACACGTGGTAACTAACACACTGTTCAGCACTCAGGGTAGATAAGAAGGTTGACTGTTCCTACCTGGATAGTTTTAAGTCTGGGTCTTAGGAGGTAGCTGTTTTCAGATATAATTTTAAATGTAACAGTTAAATTTAGCATCATCCCAGTAAACAGATGTTCTAACACAAAACCATCTTCCACTGTAAGCATGCTGACTTGGACCATGTTTGGTAGCTAGTGTAATTTATTACATGATGCACTTTGATCCCATCCTTACGCATCAGCTGTCCAGATGGAAATGGAAACATGCTTTTGGTTCGTAAGGGCAAAGGCTTACAGAGTTCTGGCTACTGGAGGGTAACTGGACCGTATTGGTCTCTGCCATGTCACTGTAAAAGTGTTGCATCACCACATACAAAAAAGTACAAGCTTTTTAAGGTCCAAACTGTCCTTGATAACCACCACTGCTGATACCAGTGTTCACAGTGAAGAAGGAATGGAGAATATTCCCTGAAATTCTTTTCTGCTTCAGAGCTTCTAACTCCACCTTCCTGAGCCTCGAGAGAGAAGTGTTTCTCCTCTGCTCCATCTGGTATGGCGCCCTGGAATACTTCAGCTTAGCCCACGCCCTCCTCAGCCCCTGAACTTTGTAATTTTTCAGCTGCCAGAATCACTAGCTGCCCAGTTTTATGTAACTCCAAGTATCTACAGTGGAGCTGGAGAATACACACATGGAGGAAGTTTTGTGGCTTTTAAGCTATGTCCCGAAGTTTGGCTTTTTTTTTTTTTTTGTGGGAGGGGGAAGAGGAGGAATGCAGTGAGGGTACACACAGGGCTTTTCAAAACAGAGCAGAAATTCTGTCTGCTGCAAGGGTAGATGTAGGTTTGCTTTTGAAATCCCCCTCTTTTTGGAAAGGGCCTGAAAGTCGTTTCGAGGGAGGGGCCTGCTGTTATAAGTGTGAATACATCAATAATATTTTTTTGAGGTTTTCAGTTCTTCATGTTTGTTGCCTATTGCTCTAGGGAGCCAAATCTAACTAGTAATAGTTATTGCCAATGTCTGTGTAGCCAAAATGGACTGGTGGTTTTTCCCAACCCCAGCTAACAGCTTCCCAGATGAATATGCTGTTCCTGAGTTTCTGCAGCCAAGCAAAACAAATGAACATGATGCTTTTGTGGCACTTGAAGCTTTATACTCCAGTACCACAGAATAAATGGCAAACACTCAGAGAAGTCAGGCAGGGCAGGGAGGCTGGCATTTCCAGGGTCCATAACCCCCTTCTCCTCATTCCCTTTCAAATTCTTTGCAAAGCCCAGGTCAATTTTTGTGTTTGCCATTTCAAAATAAATATGTTGTGGTGGTTTATGTGTGTGTGTGAAAGTGAGCAAACTGGGAGAATGAGGCTTAAGCACTGTAATAACAAAGCAGCAAACAGCCTATCAAGCCAGAGACAACCCTGCAATAAACTAGTGTATCCAGACCTGTAATCAGAAGTGACCTAGCAATAACAAATCAGTGCATGCCTATGGGTGTGGGAGAGAGAAGAGCAGAAGTGAAAGAGATACATTCCCAGAAGAACAGAGAAAGAAAACAGAAAAATTGAGGTGTGGAAGAGATAAACAGGAGGAGCATACAGTTTGAGTGTGTTGTTGTGCATGTACATCCTAAGCAGTTGAAATTAAAACTTTTATCCTGTTTCCTATGACACATGGAATTTCATGCTTCTGCCAAATCTTGAAACAGGAACAAAAATCAGCATCAGTTCCTCTTGAAACAAAATTAAAACTGCATGAAAACAGTAAACTGTTAACACAACATCCAAGTCAGAGTGGTTATCTGCAGGCCAGTTGTGCCAACACTCTCTAGCCACAGGAGCCAGAGGTAGGAGCCACCACAGTTATGGGGGGCTGAAACTAAACGAACAGCAAAATGGAAGCTTACAGGAGTAAGCTGTCAGTAAGATTAGTTTTAAAGGGATGTGGTTAAAGATAACTATCAAAGTGTGCATAGCAAAGCTATGTTAATGAATTGCAGTCTTTCCAGTGACAGGAATGGAGTCCTTACTCAAGTCAGATTGTAGATGTGGAAGTGTGATTCCCTTGCCATATAACTGAAAGTTGTCAGTCTTCTTCCCGGTTGCAAGACTGCTTTCTTGGATGTGAATAAAATCGAGCCTTTGGTTAGGACAGCTTTGTCTCTCCTAGGGATAAGGAGTGGCCAAAACAGCAAGTGAATGTGCTTATAGTTGGCAGTGGTTCATGACCATGTGTATCCTCTGTTCGTGGGAGAGACATATGTGTTGGTGCAAACAGAATTACTGTCTCACAGTCCTTAGTGAGATTTCTTTTTCTGCAACCCCTTTGGGACCTGGTTGGTGCACAGCCTGTGTGCTGCAGGCTGAATTGGTTCCTGAGTGCACTTAGTATTTAAAGACATTAATAATTTAGGGCTATCTGCCACAGCTTCATTTGGTGTGATTGAAGCTTCTGACCTTTCCAAACTTTAATTCCCAAAAAGCAAGGGACTGGTCGCAGGCAAAGAGAGTGCCCAGCTGTGAAACATGCTACACATCAGGATATGACCATGATCTCCAGGAGGAGTCTTCCAAACATTTGAGATTAGTGCTTGTCAAGGATAGGAGTTATCTTACCAAAGTCCCACTTTTTTATCAGATATCTTCACCATGTTGATAGTGTGGAGCCAGAGGGGTTAGAGATCTGAACAAACCATTTGTTACTGCAACAATCCTGCTGCTTCCCGTATCTTCTCCTTGATTTAAGGAGCTTGGTGAGTTGTTTGGTCTCTAGCATGTAACCAGAGTCCCTCATTCAATGCTGTTTGGTGCATCCTTAGCCAGTGCCAGGCTCAGAGGGCAACAGTCTAGACTCAGGAGGCTCTAATGGCGGTAATGAAGATGCTGCAGTGTACACCAAAGTCAGGGAACAAGACAGCAGCCCATCTTGAGGGGAAGCCGTAAATTGCTGTCAAGTTCAGATTGAGGAAAGCAGCAAATAGATGTGTCTGGTTTTTTTCTTTTCTTCCAGGGATGACATGGGAGGCTTAGTGATTGAAGTCTAACCATACACTGAACCTTGCACATTCCAGCCAGGGCACTAATCAAAGCTGGCCAGAGACACTGGTTGTGTGAAAATGGGAGGTGGTGCCCTCTGTGTTGTCATGTTAAAAACTTTTTTCTCTTGAATCAAATTGCAATAGGACTCCTTCCCTCTTCACCTTTACCAGGCCATCTGGCTCAATACTCTGGAGCTTGGCAGATACATTTTGGACTGGGTACCTATCAGCAGTGTCCTCCCTCTCTTGAAATTCTTAGTTTTACTTGAACTGCTGTTGAAGGAGTGGATTTATTTATGCAGAGAATAAGGAGAACTGAAAAGAAAGAGGAGGTCAAGAAGTGCAGCTTTGAGCACGCATCCAGACCTACTTCACAGGGGGTGGCTGGAATGACAGAAATGACAAGGGCAGTGGGCTTGTCTTGTGGTGCTGCCAAGGAGCAGAGGGCCAGAGCCCTTGGCTTTCCCTGAAATTGCACAGGAGAGACAAGCCCAGGATCCCCTTTACTCTTCAGTGTGGGATGACTGTGTGAGGATGGAGAGGTACTTTGCTAACCTAAACTTTCAAGGCCAAAGTTGCCTCAGGTCCCATGTGGCCAGAGAGAGGTGTCTGCAGTGGTTCCTTCCAGCATGACAGAGGGCACTCCATGTACAATCAAGCTTTCACCCAAATGCTCCTGGCTTTTACTAACTGCCAAGTGGATGAAGCCAAGATTGGCTTTACTTTATGGTGCCAGGCCTCAGCTCAGAGGATGTTCATATATTTTTCTAAGCTTAACAAATTGACACAGCAAATAGTCCCAACATGGGAGGAAAAGGTAAAACACTGTGGCCTCATTTCAACAAAAAAACTCATCCATCATGCAGAGAAGTAATTAAAAAGCATGGCAATTAAATACATGCCAGCAAATGCCTTCAAATCCCAAGTCACTCGTGCCCAAAATAAGCAGTGCCTGTACACATTTGGAGGAAAAGGTAATGCTTCATGTTTTCCTCTTCCAGCCTGTGCAGCCTCCAAGTCCTGTAGAGCCAACTTGCTTCTTCAGGCTTCCTCATCAGAGGCAATGGGTTAATTTCAGGAAAAAGGAAATGTTCTCTTTCTCTGGATGCAAAAATGATAAGGAAGAATCACAGTGTGCTTGGCTGTATTGGAAATGAAGTTGTTGTCTCTCAGCTTTGTGTCCCAGTTATGCACTTTCATAACCAGGGCCTGTAGTATCTTAAGTGGAGAGGTGATATTCCAAAACTTCAGATAGCACATTCTTTTGAGATTTAGCAGCTGCCCTCAGGAAGGTGTTCAGTAAATTCCATTTTTTATTCCCCTATTCTTAGTTTTATTTGGTTTCTGTTTCTCTTTCTGTTGACAGATTCAGAACTCTTAACTTTTGGGAGAATCAGACGTATTTAGATTTTTAACTGAATTCTGTAGTATAATAATGAGTTAAATCAAAACACAAAACCAAACATCCATGTGTTCTAAGAAAGTTTGGTTCCAGACCCAAACATCATATCTAAATTAAATTCTTTTTCCCCTGCCACCAGCCAGAAACCATGGTGAGATAAGTGAGATCAGATGGGGAAAAAAACAAGGCTCAAATTTATGGCAGAAAAGTTCTCAGTATAAGAGCATGTCTTTGTCTGCCCTGTAAAGGAACAAGAGGAGTATTTCTGTCTGCTCCCGCTTTACAACTGGCTAGGTACACTAACATTTTTGCTTTCTTCTGAATGAGTTGTCTTTTGCTGGCAGCAGAGTACTGGCATGATCTGGTACAAGAAGCTCATGTTCCCATCTCGTTGACCTCTCCTACTGAGCAGGTCAAACATGGCTTTACAGGTAAAATGCAGCCTGCCTTCCCTGTCTTGTGCTAGTTACTAGCAATGATGGGCTAGTGTAGGAGCTCTTAGGAAAGCCTTGAGCATCACTATGACCAAAGTCTCATGCAATGGTGGAGAATGGACTGTATGACAGGGTGTATAACAGGGACTGATGGAATGAGTATATGGCAGGGGAGAGGGAGAATGAGTCTACTGTGTGCTTAGCCTGCACAAATACATGTCATCACAGCCAGGAAAGTTTAATTCCAGACTTATTTGTGTTTAAGTGAAACAAAAAGGGAAGAGAAAATCCAGTGGTAGAAAGGGTAAAGTATTATGTGTGAGTCTGGAGTTGGAAGGAATACGTAAGTGATTCCTGTCTGAAGCCTTGGTATTTGTATAGGGTTTTACAAACCCCTCTGCCCTTCCAGTTCCCCCAGCACCTTCTAGCAAGCCTGAAGGACTGCTGGGAGTGCACTTTCAGCCAGAGTGGATGTATGTGGTGGTCTTTACACCCATTACAAGGACAGTAATACCAAGACCTGGAGTCACATGCTAGATCTGGTTGTCTATTGTCACTATTTGTAATGGGATGCAACTCCATTAACTACAGAAGATCCGCTCTGATTTGTGACTGTGTGTGAAGGAGGAATTAAGCTAAGTCCATGGTGGAGGACTGAGGACTTCTGATGGCTTGTTGCAACTTTCCATTGTGGCCTTTCATTGTTTCTTTCATCTGTATTGGAAAAGGTGTGCACATGTGTTGAAGTGAGCAAAAACTTGGGAGTGTTTTCACTTCCCTTGCACTGCTTCAGCTGACATCTCTCTTTATCTGAGAGCAGCTTCTCCTTGTACAAAGAAACCACAAGCACGTTGAAGCTGTACTGCTGCAAGTAGAACAACACAGAGTCGAAATGTAGATCCCTCTCCTCCCCCTGCTCCCACTCCCAGGACAGATGCCGTCAGCTGTCCGTTTCTGCAGGTTACCATGTGCCTCATCCCTGGGTCTCCCAAAGTGCATCTTAAGTTTCTGGCAGGAGGGCTTGGGGGACCTAGAAGCAGACCTTCTGCCTGCTCCAGCAGCTCCACGTTGTGTCTGCCTAGTGCTGACCTTCCCTGCCCTTCGGCCTCTGCCCTTTCCTCCCAACCTTGCAGGATTATTCCTGCTGTGCTTTCTCCAGGAGAAGGCCCCTCAGCTGCTGCTTTAGTGTCAAGGGTGACTGTGAGAGGAAAGAAGAAAATCCCCCTCCAGTACTTGATTTTGTGGAGGGCAGTAATCAATACCCTGGGCTGAAGGGCTGGTGTAAAAGCACCTTAACCCTCTGTGCACTAGCCTCCCCAGGCTGCCTTCTTTCCCACACAGCACACACAGCTGCCCTTATTTCCAGCCGGGAGAACCCTTCTCTGTCCTTAAGATACCAAATTATGCTCATCCTGCCCCGTTTTTTAGTTTGGGCCTGAAAAACAAGATCAGAGGTGGGATTTTTGCTGGAGTTTATCCTTGTCCTGTCCTTCTCTGCTTGAAAGGTTGTCTGCGGGTATGGGAAGAGCTGCTTCTGGTTACAGCACCGCAGGCCATGAGTGCTGGAAGGGGGAAGCAGGGGAAGATTTTTTGTTTATTTGTTTGCTTTTCCCTGAAGTGTGAAGCTCTGGGCAGTGCTGAAGGCAGGATACCAGACGTTAGGGGCAGGATCTGGTTCTGCACATCTCACTTCCCTCTCCCAGAGGAGAAGGGCTCATGGCCCTGGCAGTCTTTTCAGGCACTGCCAGCAAGCGAGTGAGAACTAGGCCCATGGGTTGCATCAGGGCTCTTTTTCTGGTCATGCTGGTTGGTTATAATGAGAAAATACTCCAAATTCCTAGTGAAAAATCCTTTCTTCCTTTCATTATTACTGGGCCAGACAAGCTAAGCTAGCTGGAGCACTGAATAGCGGCTGGCTAGCAGTGCACACAGCCGTGCCAGTGTGGGAGGCAGGGGAGGCAGGGCTCCTGAATCCTCACCCCAGCTTCCCTCTGTAGTGTTTTATATCATAGAATCTTAGAATCATCATGGTTGGAAAGGACCTTCAAGATCATCAAGTCTAACCGATAGACCTACACTGCTATTATCCCTAAACCATCCCCCTAAATGCCACATCTACCTGTTTTTTGAAAACCTCCAGGGATGGTGACTCCACCACTTCCCTGGGCAGCCTATTCCAATACTAAACCACTCTTCTGGTGAAGAAATTTTTCCTAATAGCTAATCTAAACCTGCCCTGGCACAGCTTGAACTCATTCCCTCTAGTCCTATTGCTAGTCACAAGGGAAAAATATAAACTTCAAAAAACCAGGTAACTTGCTGTACATTCTGTCTGAATGTATCTGGGCATGAAACATTATCAGTGGTACAGTCCCAAATGTTTTTTAAAAGTTCAGTTAGCTAATGTGAGTAAAAAAGACTTCACAGTGAAAGATACTGAAATGCAAAGTGGCGGGACTGTTTCTGACTTGATTTCTCAGCAAAGCTGCTTACAGATGTAGCAGCAGGTACCTTAAAAATGTGCCTTTTTTTTTTTTAATTTCTGTTCCTCATCTTTTGCAGAAATTTTAATATATGTTCTAGAGAGTAGGTTGGATCCAAAAGGGATTAAGACTTCCAATTCAAGATGCCTTGCCTTGTCGCTGAGGCATTAGCAGCGAGGTGTGACAGGAGGTAGTCAGCAATGCAAGTTGTGGAGAATGTACTAGTTAAATGTTACTGGTGGACTGTGAAATGCAAATGAATTCATATTTTATAAAGATTTTGTGATTTTTCAGCTGCAAACCTGAGTATAAGTTCAATGGTTAACAGACTAGTGATTGAGGCATGAAGATACCCTATTGGATCGTCACAGTCTCTGAACTGGGGAGATTTATCTTGGTTTACATCTGAGCTGATCTCTCTTTGCTTCTTTCTCAGGGTTTTTTTTCCCTTCTTTTTTTTGTAATTTGAATCATTGCTTTAACTCCTGGGAACTCTAAGAAGCACATTTTCTCTTTTCTTGGGAGACAGACACTAAGTTATTTTACAGAATTGATTTGATCAATATGAAGTCAACAGGGAAATTAAAGATCTCAGTCTCACTATAGATGCACTCCATCTGGAGAAGTATGATGATCCAAGGTTCATGTATATCATACGTTGTCAGTTTCTGACATTATGTGGAGATAACCTTCAATTCCTTTTCTCTGTATTTCCCTTTCCCTCTTTTATTTTATGTTTCAAATCACAGTTTTACCATGCTTTTCTTGAGCCTTCTTTAAGTATTTTTAAAATATTCATTAGCCTCACAGTAGTCTTTCTAGGTAAGCAAATGTCTTTTAACAATAAAGTCTTTTACAGGTGGGAAAAATGAGGTAGAGAGTATTAAATAATATAATTACATAGTGAATTAAAAAATGTTTACAAACTTTTAAGTACTTTTCCTTGTCAACATATATTTTGTGCTTTAATATCAGAGTAATTCTTTGAGCATTTTTTAAAAGCATTAGCAGTGTGATGGTGAGCAAAGAGCAGATAGTGAACATAGTAATTTTGGAGGAAATCCTCGGGAATTCCAAGTACCCATCATACTTCCATATGGCCTGAAGGCCATGTTTTTTATTGCAGTATTTCCATTGGTTTTTAAAATTGTTTTGAGACATTTCCAGATGTCTTGATTGGAAAAGGTGTTGATAAAGGTTAGAGCCCAGATTACCACTATAAAAGTATAAGAATCTCATGGGAAAAAAACCCAAAAAACTAACCTCTATTTTGGTGCTTATGTAGCCCCTATCAGCATGGTATCTGAGCATCTTGTATGTATTTAAAAATAGAAATAACAATAACAAACCCTCTGTCTGTCTTTTCCTTGCCAGTCTGTAAGTGAAATAGCTTGATTTAGTCAAAGAACTTTTTCCTTGTGGGTTCTAAATATTTAGCTGTGGTTTTGCACAGTTTATCTACAGTTCCATTACTCTACTGAGAGGAGGAAAAAAAGATGCCATTTCCATTATTTTGTAGAACTCAAAAAGCCACAGTGTTACGTGTTCCTTCTGCTGATTCCCATGTAGAGCTTAACCAACACCATTCCCAGAGCAATGCATTCGTTACTTTATTGATGCACAACTGGGGATGTTTTGGCAAGATTCGGTGTTGTGCAAGTCACCTGTAACATTAAAGGAAGACTGCTATATATGTTAATTGCAACAATTCACAAGATAGGTGAGGAGATTTAATATTTGCTTGCAGAATATGTTTGAGAAATCATTATATTCTCTAACACTGTGAATTTGATAAAGTTAACATGTTAAAAGTGGGTATTTTTTTTCTGTTTTGTCTACCTTTCTGATCTCAGTATAAAGCACACTGTTTGTTTTAATAATAGGCTTGATTCCTTATTCAAATTTCTGCTTTCCTCTTTGAGATAACAGTGTGTACAGCCCCATGTTTTGCATATTAATTATTGTTTTAAAAGCACCGTACAGGATTGCAAAGGAGTTTCCTGAATGCACTGAAATTTATGGCCACTGTTAGCCCTTTTTCTAAGGGAGCTCTGAAGATTCATCACTTGTATGTGTCAAATTTTTTGTATTTATCTGCCTGAAAAGATCTGAAGGCCTTAAACTGAACCACGTAATCTGTACAGTCACTCGTGCTGGGGGAGGTGGCTTGTTACTTAGTATCACAGAATCACAGAATGTTAGGAGTTGGAAGGGACCTCAAAAAATCATGTAGTCCAAACCCCTGGCACAGCAGGACTCCCTAGACCAGGTCACACAGAAGCACGTCCAAATGGGTTTTGAATATCTCCATAGAAGGAGACTCCACAACCTCTCTGGGCAGTCTGTGCCAGTGCTCTGGCACCCTCGCTTGGAAAACATTTCTATGTGTATTTACAAGCAAGATGCTGCATGAAAGTGAGCTCAAACCTCTTCAAATCATCCCAAATGCTGTTACTGCTGAAAGTAAAGCTTGAGGCCATAAAGATGCACATCATAGTGTGATCCCAGTTCTCAGAACTGGACATTCGTGTTCATGGCCTTGGACATCAGAGTGGGGCCATGTTTGTTAAGAGTCACCATCTAGATCAGCTTCTTTTGGCTTATATGCTAATGATTGTTTGCATATCCTACATCAGGGAGGCATGAAGACCCTGGTGCTCTGTGCCACTGTGACAGTAGTCTGTTCTTTTGATACAGCATCATAATTGCTAGCATGTCTGAAATTTCACCTCTTCTGCTCTGTTTTTCTGGTTTTGACTAAACAGCAGGGTTTCTCTTTGGTGTTTGAGCTGAGGAATTCAGATGTCTGGGAAACAGTGCTATCAGTTTGTAAAGTGAAGCAGTGTACAGTTAGATGTCATAACTGGTCTCCTGTCATCCAGGGGTACTATGTCTCACACATTTATACATGTCTAATGGTGTGGAGAACAAAACTGAGTGATGTGAGCCTCTGTGGATACAGAAGTCTCTTATGTATCATGACCCTTTGGGAGGAGAAGGAATGTGAGACTAGTCTTGATCTTTTATGTTCACATGAAGTAGAGTGTTAAACTGAGGCAGCAGCATTTTGTGATCATTAGAGCTAAAGACTGATGAGAAATGCTATCATCTGAGTACTTCCTGCCCCTCTCCTCATAGTACAAAATAAATTTCCATAATAGAAAATATTTCTGTTTCAGAAGTGTCACATTATTTCCAAGTTAACACAAGTAGGAAAAAGTAATTAAGAATAATACACTGTTCCAGAAACAGGAGGCAGATACTGAATGTATCATCTGCAGTACGGTTTATAGAACATCTTGACTTTCCCCTAAGAACCTCTGTGATGCTTCCAGTTCCTTTATACCATAAGAAATATTAACCTTTTTTTCTGTCATCCAAAGAAAGATCTCACAGCTAATAATAGTTTTAAAGAGCTATCAGTGTTTAAGTGGAAACTTCAAAAAGGGCTTTCCTTTTGTAATTTGGTTATGCTAATATATCATATTTTCTGTCATTCTTTACTGGAAATACAATGGCTTGGAAACAGAATATCTGCTGCTTCTTGTCTGTGTCTTTTGATTAACCTGCTTGTGGTGTCTAGTCATCCAATTTCTGGTTTGGGAAACTATTCTTCATTACAACTCAAGCACATACAGATATTCCAGCAAGAGTCTGCCTGCTCACTTGTACAAAAATGCAGACCTACTCCCATCACTGTTCTCCTCAGTATTTTATGTACATCCATCTGTTTTGGAACCTATTTTGAAATCATTCTCACTAAGGTAAGAACCTCTGAGTGACTTACGGAGGCTTAGGTTGGTGCCTTTCCTCCGTCCCACTCTTCACTCATCTTGCACCAGCCTCTTTTGCCCATACATACTCTTTTTCCACCCTTGCAATAACCTTCCCCTTCCTTTACCTGCCTTTCTCTCTGTCCATCTGATTCCAGGCACCAGCCCCAAACACTTCCTCTTGACCTATAAGGAAAATCCTGCCTTGTTAAGTACTTGGAGTATGGGAGTAGGAGCCCCATGAATTATAATGCTACCTCTGGCACCTAAAGGTTGGGCAGGATATTTTAACTTTCATCTCCTAATTGTTTCCCTGTGTGGATAAGCAGAAAGATAATTCCTAGTTAAATGCTTTTCAGAGGTTCTGTGGGCTTAATTAGATGTTGGTCTATGAGCTACCAACATTAAAAATACAAACAACAGCTGAAGAGTTTAACCACAAACATCTCATTCAGTGTCTCTCTTACTCTTTTAACTTAATTAACAGAAGTTAATCTACTAACTGTGTAACTTAATAATTTTACAGCTTAGAGTTTATGAAAGGCACCACAGCAGATCTTCTGAAAATGTGATTGTGTATTATTATAATTATGGCTAAGAAATTTACTTTGTGCATTAGCAGAACAGAAAAGTAAGAATACTTTGCCCTTCTCAACTACTTGGCACTGAAGCACCCAAACTCCTGCAATTTAGGTCTTGCTTCTGTCCTCCACCTCATATCATACGAACGAGAGGTCCCTTTGCCTGTATGCATAGAGCAATGCCTGGTTACAGGCAACACATTTTAACTACAGACCTCAAAGAACTTCACTAAGAAGAGCAGGTACAATTGTCCTCATTTTACAGTAGAAACCAAGTGATTCAGAACATGATAGAATGTGGCATTAGCCAACAGGGAGTACCTGGCTCCCTTCTCCCTGCTCTAATAGGTGGGAGCTGTAATAATAGTCTCTGCATTCTTCATTTTACAATATGGAGAAAGAATGATAGTGGTTCTTTAAACAAGCCTCTTTATAGTCACTGCTTAAATCAAGGGAGATGAGATAGCATGAGTAGGGAGTGGATTAGTTTTCCAATTCTTATGCTTAGTTACTTTTGCTGTTTCTAGCAACTTGGTATAAGAGTACTTACATCCACATCCACATCCAGTTGCCCACAGCACACACTCAGCCTTTCGTGACTGTAGTCACAAGCCTGTACAGGACAGCAGAAGTGAAATTACTGTGAGCCCTTCTAAGATTTATAAATAGTGGAGGACTGAAAGGGTTAAGAAAAACCCTCTGCATATACCTGGTATATAAAACTGTCATGTAATCAAATGAGAGGAATGCAATCCACTGTGTACATTAGCAAACACTCCATGCAAGCTGGCTGGCACAGGCTCAGGGTTTTCAGTGCTGCCTTGCACTACAAAGCCCTTCTTTGTTCTCTCAGCTCTGTTTTAAATATCTGATGACTATTCCACACCATGTCAGTGCCAAATCCCCAGCTTCACTGCAAACTCTTTACAACAGCACATTGTGGGCAGATCGGATGGGGATGGGCGGGTAGAGTGTGGGTATCTCCCCTTTCTCTGCTTCTCAGGCAGGTCCTCTCACCAACTTTGCCATCTCCTTGTAATTTCTGTAGCCCCTTGTACAGCAGCCTGGATAATGTTCAAAACCATAAGGAGTAACTTGGAAGTACAGAAACTGAACTTGAATCCTGACATGGCAATGGCACTCCACAACTGTGCATCAGGATGGGTGTAAGTCAAGGTTCAGCCAAGGAAGCGCAAATGAATCAAAGAGTGTTCTTGCAGCAAATATTTCTGTTGAAACTTGTTATGCCTATAGTGTTGTTGGCTGAATCTTGCCAGAGCTTGCTAGCCAGGTGGGATTGGGCTTTGAAAAAAAAATAGATGAAAGATTTCCTATGAACATGCACACAGAAAGACAGGAAGTGTTGATGATGACTCAGGAGATGGTGATGTTCCTTCTGGATTTGGGATTAAAGTATTTCCCTGGAAGGATATTTACATGGCAGCACACATCTCAGCCTCTGTCAAATGAGATTTTATATGAGAGTCTCATCATGTCATACTCATTAAAGATGTTTTTTCTTACAACTTCTACCAATATTTTAGTTAGAAAGGTGATGTTCTAGCTTTCTGTATAAGGCACTCAAGTGGTGTCACCTTAACTCCTACACTGATTTTCTGCACAGAAGATGTTTTTTTCATTCCAAGAAAAAAGGCTTGAGTACATGAAGACATACAATAATAATGTAGCATCTTTTTCTTGGTCCTAAACCTACTAATTCTGTTCATGAATAATACTTCTATTTTTCTGGATAAACACAGAGTTAGTGTTTTTTCTTGCAATGTTTTGGTATTTATGTGTGTAGACACTGGGGTAGGAAATAGACAGTAAGCTTTCTGAGTTAAGAGAAGATTTTATACAGTATTATTTCAGTGGTGCTGCCCACTTTTGGCAATTAATGTGAGAAGAGGCTAAGCTGCTCACTTTCCCATTCTGTTTTTTGTTTCCATTCCTGAAGCTCCTTGGCATCCAGTACTGGTGTACTGGAAACTCAGCCGTGCAGTGGGTGGCTGCAGTACCTTCTAAAATAAACAAACCTGTTTTCATTCAAATTTCTTCATTTCACATGCAAATATTTCTTGTTAGACTTAGTAAGAAACCCTTACTAAAGTAAAACCTATTTATTAAGAGCCACTTGAAGGTGCATTGTAAAATTTTTGCTTAATCATTTAAAATCCATGAAAACTAAAATCAATGAAAGCAAGGTTTACAGAACTGCAGAAGTTTGTGCAAAGCCATATTTGCCACTAAAGCTCTTTGGCTTAAATAATCCCATTCAATGCACCCTCTATAACTGATTGTATATTAGAATCCTTCAGGGGAGTTGGAGTGGCTGCTTAGGGTATGCAAGTGCAGGCACTCTTGTCTTTACCATGTTTGCTTCCCTACTACAGGACTGAGTACAAACAGGGGTGAATTTCTCTATGGTAAAGTATTAATATGCAGTGAAGATGTATTATTGCCATTTCACTCAAAAGAGATAGAGCAAAAGAGTTGAAAGGTCTCTTTTACTGGTATATAGAAATCTGTACTGGAGTCAGAAATGGAATCCATATGCTGTACAGCACAGTCTGATACCTTATTTGTTAAACTGTTGGCTCTCATTTTGTACAGTGCCTCCCATCACATACAGAGTCTCAGGAAAGTTCACAAACAAGACCCTGTCTCATTAGGCAGAGAGTGACCAGCCACTTTTTAACACTTTATTTAGCAGGGGCTATGAACAGTGTACACATCCCTTTTTTTAAAAAAAAGACAATACCCAGGGGACTTTTCCAATATTCTCCCAGAGTTTGGTGGAAACCAGTTTAATGACCAGTATTTTCCCACAGGGAAATTAGTTAGCCTTTTTATGATACTTTCAAGAGATCTCTGTTCTTCCTGCTTCATTTCCTTGCCCCATCCTCTTCACTGTCACCCTCCAGAGAGTCTTTGGGCAGAATGTGGCAACCCAGTTGGTCGTGGTCAGTTCATCACAGATGAATGAGCAAGAGTTCCAAAAGGGTTTGAAACTAAAGAAATATTTTCCTTTGTGCACCAGATTCTTTTTTTCAAGATTTTTTGGACCTTTTCCTCCCTTTTTCTCCTTTTTTCCCCATCACTAACTGCTTCATCTCAGCCTCCTGCTTCAAAGCCCTTGCATATACCTAGTGCCCACCTAGCTGTTTGTATAGCAGTGCTCTAGCAGAGGGACACACACTTCTGGCTCAGAGGTAAGAGCTCTCTTATATGCAATTGTTGGCTTCTTTTAAGTCCATTGTCAGTGTATTTACATGACAAATTTGACAATCTTAGCACAGTGAGATCACAGAATCAAACAGAATGGCAGAATGTTAGGAGTTGGAAGGGACCTTGAAAGATCATCTAATCCAACCCCCCTGCCACAGCAGGAGATAGTTGTCTTGCTCATCCAGCTTTATCATTTACTGGAAGAGATTACAGAAAGTCAGGTTTTTGAGACAAAGCTAAGACCAATACCTTGCCTTGCAGGTGGGTGCTTGTGTCCTTTCGTGCAGTCTGCCAGGAAAAAAGGTGAAGTCAGAAGTAGAAGGACTTGGGAAATGCTCCAGCTGTAAAATGCCCCAATGTAAAATTATTTGTTTCTTGTAAAGATCAGGTTGCTCTCTGGGAGAGGACTGCAGCTGGCATAAACCACGGGAATCTGTACAAAGATCTGCACCAAAAAGCAGCAGTTAGACTAAGGAAAGAGAAGGCTGTATGTTAAAGAGCTAACGGTATTTTGTTAGGAATGACTGAAGTAAGCTGTTTTCCTGGCTGTCATTGTTTGGTTGAGCAGGAAGAGTGACCCAGGTATTATGCCATTACTTTGAGATTGAGTATTTCAGAGAAATTAAATAATTTGCTCACTCCCAGAATACTTCTGGGCCTTAACTTAAGAGCAAAGAGTTCAGCAATCAGAGCAACCAGGAAGGTCAAGAGAGATTTGTGATTCAAGGTGATACAAGCTGAGCAAGGAATAATCACTTCATGCAGAAGTTCTCTTTTTGCTACTAGTGAAGACTCTGTTCCTGTGTCCTACAGCAAACATGCAGGTCCCATTTTCTGTCAAACAAGTTGAACGTCATGCAGGTTTTGGCTTCTCTCTGATTTGTCTGTGTCTACAAAGAGCTTCATGTTGACATTCATAGGAGGATGCAATCCTGAAGAAATCCAACTGTATCTGTCCAGCACCATGCTGATCATGCTGAAGTTAGAATCTCCCTCTTTGCTTTCAGACTTTACTTGTCACAGTGGCAGATTCTTTCATAACTACTTATCTCAGCTTCCAAACTCTCTGGCACCTAACTTTGTCTTTCCTGTGAGCTACCCAATCTTTGGGCCCAGTCAGCAAAGTCAGGCTCTCTCTTACCTTTTCTCGAAACACTAGCTGAGTGCAGATCTTTTATAAACTGGTAGAAGTTGAACTGGTGGATTGGAAAAAGAGCAAATGAATCAAAAATTCCCAATATGTACATGTATTGGAAGGGCACCTCAGTGCAAGCCCAACAAAGAGACCTAGGTGACCATGCAAAAACAAAAGTTCACTGGACTATTTAAAGTGGCAATATCCGTCCCTTCTTTCCAGTGTAAAATACGTGTATGGTGGTGGGTGGATGTACTGTGTGAAGATTTGTTTTCTTTGAGAGTATGACCATACCACCCTAAGGAAGAAAAAGATTTCAAGTGGCCTTTCTACACTTTGTTGGCAAGTCAGCCAGTGTATCTCCCAGGATAACAGGAGTGCCTGATACACTGAGCAGATGAGCCTTGAAGGATTTGAGGAAAGCTACTATACTGGCATCAATAGCATACCTTTTCTTTCCATAGCATGTAAAAATTAGATCTGATAAATACTAGAACTTCCTCATCTCCTTCTTTCTTTTTACTTGGCTTTAAAGAATATCTAAATCCCCATATCTGTACATGCTTATGAAGATGTCCATCTGTGTACATTTTCTTGGGAAGTCCCATCTTTGGAAAATCAGAGAAAAATTTGGGTTTAAGACTGTTGATGGAAGTTTTACATTGATTCTGTTTACATTTAGCTGAAATACCCTACTGCAGTCCAAAGAAATAGAATTTTACCTGTACCAGTGACATGTGGTTACAGTGTGCTCCAGGCTGTACTAAGGAGACCTCAGCTCATTTACAGAATACTTTTGGTGTGTTTTTGATGGGCTCTCACAGAACAACTCTTCCAACAACAAACTCTCTTCAAACATTCTGTGCTCTGACATGGGCATATTCACAAAGAGAATGAGTGGGGGAATGTTTTCAGTTTATTTTAAATAAACAGGGGTGCTTTTCATTTGATCAAAATTAGAAGGAAGCATTGCTTAACAAGTCATTCTATATGGCTGCTTTTTTTCAGAAGAGCTAATATTTTGTTCCTGAGGCATAGTCTATGTATGTACTGCTTGTGAAGTGCTGAGTCCATCTGTAGGAGCAACAGAGCTGAAGGTCAAGGAACAGGCTCTGCAGGTGTCTTACACCTGGGAATTTTTCATATCTGCTGTTCAGTGCAACCTAGCCTATTACATAAGTGAGAGATTTGCTCTTCTGATGAATGTTAATGATCCTAAAGGATCGTGTTGGGCTGATAGGGATGATTTAGAAGGATTCAGAGTGAATGTGAGAGACAAAAGGCAGCCTTCATCTACTGTCATATGTTGGATCGTGCTGTTTGACTAGGGAGGTGTCTGATCATTCTCCAAAACACCAGTGATAAAACTGCTCTCCAGTATTAAGTCACCAAGGAGTATATATGTTCTTTTCATTTTTTGCCTATTTTAAAGTAGATTTGAACTTGATGAAAAGTACTGGAGTGACCACCCTGGTGATTTCACTCTTCTCCTCCAAAACCAAGATGAGTAGAAACCATGGGAATGCAAACAGCATTGACATGGGGAAGGACATGCCTTTTCAGGTTGCTGAAATGGTCTGGAGCAGGCCTGGCCTGTGATTTGCTCTTCTGTCACTGGGAACAAAGGGCAGGAGGGAAAGACTGCTGTTATACTTGGCAGCAGGACAACACACCGGCCTTTGAAGAACTGTCTGCAGTTACAAAAAAGAACTATATAAGATGGTTGTAGGGTATCTTTTTTCATCTTCTCTCAGTAATGTTGAAGAATCAAAACATACAGTGACTGAAGTCCAATAACAGCTTGGAATGATTTGGACACATGAGGGCTCCTGGTATTGAAAGAATAACTGCCCTCTATTGTGCTTTGTTGTGTTCTTTATTGTAGGGAGCTGCCTGAAATCTATGGAGTTTGAGCCATGACTAATTTGGCCCTTGCCTTTGAGTCAGCTTGTAGAGTCACACAGTCTACTATATATTGACTTTTTTCTCTACCAGAGATCCCTTAGGATCTGTGAGTGAATGTTTCTAATGTCTACTCTACCTGTTCCTGCTAGGGACAAAGCACTATACTGCTGGCAATTCAGTACATTCCAGATACAGGATTATTTTCAAACTTTTTTTTTTTGCTTTTGCTGGAATAGCATCATACAGAAGCTGTCCTTCTGGAGGAGAGAGGTAGTGCTGACCTTCTGACCCAGAAACCCACCCGTCTTACAATGCAATCTATAGAAGGGTGCTGTAGATGGCTCCAGAGTGAACACAAGGCATTAATTGAGTGGAGCAGTTCTGCTGACATCCTGGACCGTGAGAGCGCAGCTGGGGCAGTTTAAGAGCAGCAGTCAGGTTCCAATAGGGAAGCCAGCCTTTTATTATTCACACTACAGTCACCTATTGTTTTGCTTCTTGTTTTTCTCAAGATACTTAAACATGTCTGGTGGGCAGGAAAGTGAACGAGTGGGAGTGCCAGCTCTAGGCAGCCACAGCACTCCCAGGTACTCTGCAAACTTCCTCCTGGTAGCTCTGTTCCTGCCGTTTCACAATGAAGCTGTAGCTCCTGCCTGCACATTTGGTCCTGAATCTCAGAACCAAAGCACCTCCAGACTGGCCTGCACATGTTTAGCTAATTTCAGTGCGTAATCCCACACAATGCTGCCAAATCATCTGAAGTTCAGTCAAGAGCAGCTAGGCCAGGATGTACTTTAAAATGCAACTGCAAGTAGGGCTTAATTATGTAGTGTTCTGTAATGATTTTATGATAGCAGATGAAGGCTGACATGATCATTTTGACTTTCATTTCAGCTGGGATCTTGGACAGAATTGAATGTGTAAGTCATTAAGTAACTCGTGACACCTTCAAAAGGATACTGTTAATGAAACCAGAATACTTGATGTTTATTAGTAGAATAAACCCCAACAATTCTGTTTCTCTGGTCTGTGAAGCCATGTGAAAGTATAAAATGGTGTTAGAGCAGTCATCCACCCAGTAGAGAATTCCTCCTACTGAGGGCTTTATTGATAAGACCAACCAGCTGTCCATTCTCTCCTCTGTAGTTGTGTATAAGGAAACAGTTTGAAGTAAATCTGGGTGTGGGTGTAGGTGTACTTTATCTTTTGCTGGATTAATTCTCTCAGGCAGTTCTGTTACAAAGACAGCTTGGCATCTTATGGCCAAATATCTGCAACTAACTTCTCTCCGTGTGCTCTAACTTCTCCTCCAAGCCACTATCAGAGAGGGTGGAGGAACAATTTTTACTGTGTTAAAAATATTTGGCTCGTTTCTTTTATCAGAGAACTCATGCCAGTTGCACCAAGATCCAGAACCTGATGTTACGCTATCATAGAAGTCTTGGGACCCCCTTCTTTGCTGGTAAATCGACAAGGAGGAATTTGGACTGTAGCATGGATTATGTTTTAGAAAATCTGATCTCTATCTCGATTCATGTGCAAAAAAATTGCTTTTGTAGCACTCAGAGTGACACCTTTCTTTCAGGTTCCAGACTGCTCAGAGCAGATTGTTTTCATAGTCTCAAACATGTACTCTCAGTTTCCCATGCTAAATAAAGGTAATCTAATGGTACAAAATAAACCATCCTGATGATGGAGGTGGGGGTTATCAGTTGTTTACATAGGGGACACAGAGGGAGAAGGTTTTGGTTTGCATTTTCTAAGCATTCTAGATTTGTATCTCAATCTTTTTCAATATAACCTGCAGTTGGAGGCTCCTCTGCAGCCTCACAAAGTCCAGGCCCGTAATTGTGCCTGCCTTCCTTCTTCCTGTGTAAAACGCCTGTGATTGATTTTTGTTTGGGAATTTGCTGAGATGATGGAGTGGTGCATGCAAACTGCCCAGTGCAACAATATGTATAAATGTGTTTCTCCTTTCTGCTTCTAGCTGTGATCTTCCCCTCTGTGAAGTAGGGCTCTGTGGGGCTGGTAGTGACCAGCAGAGTCACACTATAGTAAAAAAAAAGTTTTGTCTCTGCAAGGATAAGATTTCTATCCTTTTTTATGCATCCACACCTTCCCCATATTGGGACAATTACTGGCTGCTGCTGGTGGAGAGTAGCAATGGTTGTAGATGAGCCACTGATGAAAAGGGTTTCCGTTCAAGGGCAGACTGGGACAAGCAGTGTTTGGCATTTCTCAGAGACCAGGCAAAAAAATCTGCAAGGCTGCAGCAAAATCATGCCTGGTGCCAGCACGTGCTATTGGCATCCCATCGCAGTAGCGGGTATGCTTCCTAGTGTGCAGAAGGTCTCAGTTGTGCCAAAGCAAGGGTGCTCCAGTCCTGCTTTTCTGCCAGTCACTCTCAGTACTATAATTAGATGCTGTGGGAGTTTGTTTCTGGGAATATTTTTCAGGTAGTAAGTGCCACATTAATAAAACCAGGGATTGAAGCTTGTAGCCGCAGACTAAGGCCAAGATTTCAGGATACATTTTCATCACTAGAAAGCTACTGCTGTCTTATCTACTTCTCTGCCTGTGCATGTTGCTGTGTAAGCTGTGACCTTACATCTTTGTGCTTGTGATGTCAGCCACACCAGGAAACATTAGGTTTGGGATGGCTTTTTTTGTCTAATCAAACTATTCCTAAATCACTTTGTTTCCTTTCTTCAGCTCATGCCACAGATGCATGGGAGGTTGTGCTGCACCAGGGATGAGAAGGTGCACTAAGCATGAATGCTTCATGCCCTCTATCATGGGTCTTAGTTGCAAAGGTAGATTCCTGGTTTGAAAAATTAATAACATGCCAGTGCTAATATGCTGGAGATTCATGGAGAATGTGTTGAATTCCCAGAACTGCTGGTGCTGGCTCTTAGCAAAAACAGTGGAAGTTTTTAAGTATAGAAAGTATACCTAATATTGTAGGAATATTTATAAATAATTGGATTTATTATTCCATTTTTGGAGAATCATGAACAAGGAATCAACCAAATGCTCTTTATCATAGATAATTGTTTTGAAATGTATGAGGGTTCACTTTGTACTCAAGTCCTTCTATCCTTTTCACATCATTGCTGGTTTACAAAGGTACTGCTCCTGGATGAGGGATACTTTTATCTTCATGCATGACAGTATCTCTGTCATGAATTTAGGTAACCTGTTGATGGAGGACATTACATTTTTATTCCTGGATAAATAATAACAAATCTAAAAGTGGATATCTAATCTATTGGTATTACCTTCCTCATAGAGTTTGATAGGTTGATCTGGAAATGTTTTACCTTCATTTTTCTCTAAGTACAGGTTGTAGTCAGGGCCTGGATAAGCTGATCCTGGAGAGTTTTGGCCGGTTCAGTCTTACATGCTCAAAGCCAACAGTTGTTTTGCCTTTTCCTCTGCAAAGAGTTTATGCCATTTGAGCTCTTGCTGTGCATACTGTCTGTGGGAAGTGTCTGCTCACACCTGGGGGATATACACAAAGCAAAGTGCCTTTAATTGCTTCTGGAACAGTACAGAGAATTGTTTAGACTAGATTTACTTTTCTGATTTGTGCTTAGAGACAGAGCTGACCTCTGCCAGAACTACAAAGAACACCCAGCTGAGGCTGTTAACATCTCTTAGGAAACTGGTCAGGAACGAGCCTAGCTCGCTAGCCAGTGCTGTAGTGATTACAGTAAATCCTCATCTTCTGCTGACTTCAGCGGGGTGTTTGCAGACAGTTCTGATTCAAATGGGACCTCAGAGCCCAAAGAATGTAAAACATGTACCAAAATCTGCTCAGTCACAACATCAGTTTTCTCTAGCAGCTTTCGTTTATAATACCTATACATTATAAATACATTTATAAAACAGTACAGGTGTGAGTGCTCTGTTTGAGGGGAGCGTGAGGAAGAAAAAGCTGCATGTCACCTTTAACGAGAGGAGCAGCAGCATCTTGTCTTTTGTTTTAGGCACTGTAATCTCACCTAGTGGGACAAGTCAGATCCCACCGCAGAGCTCTGCTCCAGTCTCTGTACTTGGCCAGTTAAGTGTCCTTACTTCCCCAAACCTTATATCAACTTAAGGATTCATACAATGATTTACATGACTGTTGCTAACATTGCCCTGGCACAGTGCACCATAGGCAACACTACAGTTTTTGTTGTTGTTTGTGAAGTCTCTGTAGCTGTTATCTCAACCTCCGCCTTGTTTGCTTTGGCATCCTTGTCTCCTGGCTCTCTGAATCCTGTATGTTGCCCTTTTCCTCCTCTGCTCCCAAAGTAGCAAAGGTGAAGATACCTACCTACTCCCTATCCTTTCTGTTGCTGGATAAGTCTGACTCTAAAAAGAGATACAATACTTCTGTCACTCCTTGTTCTGCATTGAAAAAAGTGTTCATTGCTTTAAATTACACACATTTATTGTAGTACTGGTGAAGAGCATATGAGCACAGCTGCAAAATAGGTACTTTAGTTACAGCTCTGCAGCTTCTGTGGGTGTTTGGTCTTGCTCTCGTTTATATACATGTGTATCACAAATGCTGGTACTTTAGTTGGCAAAATGTAGCCTAGAAACTACATATTTAATGCAATAAGGAACAAGATCTTTCCTTTCACCATTAGGAACAGCCCTATTAATAATACAGCTGCATAATACAAAGACAGCCAGGGAGAGTACACCTCTAAAGCAGCCTTTACCTGTGCATGAGGCACAGGAGAGCACTAATTTAAAGAGAGCCACAACCTGAAGTTTACAAATAAGAACATATACAGGTCTCTACAAATGTTAGCTGATCCTGAAGCCAGATGGGAAATGGCAGCTGGTTTTTAACTTCCTCCCAAACAGCCTGTTCCAAAAAGACTTTTAATTTTTTTTTTCATCTGTTATTTGTAAACGCAAGCCAATTAAAGACTGATGGCTAAAGCAGCCAAATCTTACAAGCACTCTCTGCTTCTTCTCAAAATGGCTGCTGCTGTGGTCTGTGCTTAAAGGCGAGTCTGCTCTTCGCCAGGCACTGCAGGCAGGACCCAGCTTCTCCTCCCAGCTCACAGGCCCTGTATCTCTGCTGTCTTTCACCAAGTTTAGGTAACACCTCTGCTCAGTTTTTTAAATGTCTTGGCAGCCTACTGCTGCCTAGAAGCTGAAAGCTAGATTAATTCGAACACTAGACAATACTTTGGCATTTACAGATCTGACCATCTTTTTACCGCTTTGTCAGTAATACTGTTTACTTTCATATTGTTTATCCTTTAAACAGCAGCAGTCTGCCTGAGATCAGTGCCACAGCTTTAATGAAAATAGGTTTTATTTGAGATGGCCTTCAAAGTGCTGAACATTTAGGCTCTTGGATCATGGGATCTCAGGTCTGAGAAACTGCCTGGAAACAAGAGTGACACTGAAGAGCTGATGAAATGTTTAAATCAAGTGAAAGGCAGAACAAAAACTGTGTAAACAGTGGAAGAGGAACTCGGTTGTTCAACACCTTGTTTTTATAACAGCAGTAAGGAATTTAGAAGGTGTTATACCATTTTCGTGTTGAATGTACTACATCTATAAAAGGTAGCCTTTTACTTGGTGCTTGCTCTGTTTACAAGTAGGTGTAGGAGAATGGAATGCATGGCTACATACACATGCTTTGCAAAGAGTTTGTAACACGTTCATAACCAAGTACAGTTACGCCATAGAGTACCCCTGCGGATGCAGTCACCTTATGGAAAAAGTTTCCCATATCTAGCTAAGGAACATATTTAGGCCATTTCAGCCACATAAAGGAAATGAATGTAGAGCAGAAGTCAATGCCCTAACTGTTCTGAGCCAGAAATTCTTTGGGATAGTATTTATAATGAAGTATGCATTATCTGTAGCATGTTTATAAATATGTCTGCTTAACTCTATACAGCATTTCTGCTTCTAGAAGCTCTTATAATAATGTACACCCTGGGGTTTCATTTATCCTTCTCCCAGCCTGATTGTTCTTTTTCTTTATAATTCATTTAATTGCCTAACACTGGCAACTTAAGTTTTGTTCTTTTTTCTTGCCCTTTTTTGTTCCTTTCTTTATCCCCCTCTCCCTGAAATTATTGCAAGTCATTGTGCACTAAATATAGTTCTGCTTTCTGCTTTCCAGATGCTGAGAGCTTGGCTTCATCCTTACAGCATTCCAGCCTAATTCTCTCTCTCACTGTCACACACATGCAGCTATTCAAAGTAAATTTATTGAGTTCAGTGCATCGAGAAAATCTTGATAGTTCTCTTTGTAGAATGGGGATTAAGTTTTACTAAACTTACTCATGTTAAATTTTTGCCAGCTTTACAAAAGATTTCATCTCTGCACACCTCTCACTGTGTGATTTAATTATTTAGGTCTCAAATTTTACAGTCTAATCTAGTCAGGCAAATTTCATATCTGGTGCAACTAGAGTACACTGGAATATCAGGGCCAGCTTCAGGAATGTTTCAGCTCAAAATGTGGAAGATCCACAGCAAAGGTCAGTAGACTGGAAAAGTATATACAAGTTTGAGCCACAGCTGCAGAGTCAGTTTGGATATGATTAGAAGCTTATCACAGCTATCCAAACCAACACTAATTTTCAGGAAAATTAACTTTCTGCTCTGTTTCTTTTGTGAGCTGATGCTGGTATCCTCAAAAGAGCTGCCCACCAGACAAGAGACTGTTTTGGTAATCATCAAATAGTTCCTGTATAGAGTATGTAATATTCCCAGTTTTTGAACTAGCAAAAGACACAGGACAAATCTGTGGTTTTCACTTATCAACAATTAATAATGCCTTTCACCAGTGCAGTTTTTTTTAATTGGAAGAATCCCAATTTAAAATGACTATTTACACTGAAATTTGCTAGAATCAATGTATTTAGATCCTTTATCCATTTTTGAAATGCAGCTGTGGTACAACATGGCAGCTGTTTAGGGCAGGCAGCAGGGAAAATGTTGTGTCTAATGAAAATTGCAGTGGGAATTGATTAGCAGAACATATTTACCCTGAAGATGGGGCTGTACCGCCAAACACAGCAGGTAATCCTGGCTAGGGCTTTGGCATACTACTTTAATACAAATGCAAAGTTTTGAGACTTGGTTAATGCACCAGGATTAAATTTCTCTGCAGTCTTTTGCAAACTGCCTCAAATCTGTGTTGTCCATGGCCTCTTCTCCCCTCAGAATATTGCCTGGGAGAATACTGATCCACATCCTACCACTAACCCCCTTCCTGCAGCATCTATTCCTGAGAATTGCAGCAGCCTAGCTAGCTGTGAGATGGGCTGGGAAACACAGAGGACTTTGGCTCTGTGCCCTTTCTTCATTTCCATAATGCTTACTTAATGTCATATACATACAGAACCTACAAAACATCAGCAATGTTGTGAGGCCAGATAAAATCTAGTTCCTGGGAGAGATCTGTGCGATGCACAGAGTGCTCTGTGGGGCTGATGAGAAGCAGCTTCCTAGTGGTTGCCAGCCCTTGGGTCTCTAGAGGAGCCATGGTCCCAGGTGATGCTGCTGGGCCTGCACATAATGCTGCACATAAATATTAATATCAGGCCATAACTTGCTGTGCATCCACTTCCAAAGAGGTTGCAGCAGCCCCCGCCCAAATTCTCTCACAACACAAGGATCATGTAATTCAAAACAGAAAATAGCTGAAGTTCAGCACAGGGTTGACAGGAAAGGATCATGCAGGATATGTTACAGAAGCCCTCCTGGCATCCTGCTGTCCTGAAGGCTGGCTAGGGGAGAAGCAGGGGTGCCAAAGGCAATGGCTGTTCTTGGAGCCTAACAAGGGTCCACATTGTTCCTGGGCCTATTGGTTGGTTTCTGATTCACCCACAGCCAACACACCATGATCAGATCACAGCTGGCCCAAGGATACGCTTTCCAGTGCATTTAGTGCTTGGAACATCCCCAGGTTTCAGGAGCACATGGTGGGGAGGAGGGGACAGCTGTGAGACAGAGAAGGGAGCTGATTTTTACCTTCCCTCGAGATAAGCTTTTCTTTCATAATTTGATTGTGTTAGCAGCATTCCAGGTTGTAAAATTAACTTGGAGCCTATCTAGAAGAGCAGACAGAGGGAAAGGAGAGTAGAACAGGGAGTGGGTGCTTGCAAGGCTGCATGCCTCTCACGGGCAGTGTCCTCTCCCACCAGTCAACTGTGCAACCACTGATGACAAATCATAGGTGGATCCTGAGTACGCAGCCAGTGTCTTCTTTCAGCTCAGAGCTTTAAGATGGCATTGTTTGTCTCTAACCTGGGAGTTATGTAGCTGCTACATCCCATTGGAATGTATCTGGCAGTAGCTGAGCTTCCTTGTGTGTGAGCAGTAACTAGCTCCATGGCAAGAGAGGGGAATGTCCTGAGTGTGAGTAGGAACTGAGCTGGACTTAAGTTCCAGGCACTCTTTTTCATTTATCTTTGCAGCACAGTGCCTCCAAATGATTCCTGACTTTTTTGTTCCAATTTCCTGTTAAACAGTAACACACCATTCGTCGCCTCCTATCCTAAGCTTCGCTTTGTTTTCTAGATGTTTTTTCCATCTAGGAGTGAATGAAGTGGTGCCTGCCTGTTTGCAGGTCCTTAAAGCAAATCTGGAATCTCCTTGTCATCCTCCTAGTCTTTCACATCCCAGCAGGAATTTTCATCTCCCCTTCCTTTTCTTCCAGAGCTGATCTGAGAAAGGCGGCTGTGAGTGGCGTGTGCTGCCAGTGCCTTCTCTGCTCCACTGCAGAATGTCAGCAATAAACTATGTCTTGTCAGTGAAATCTGCAGTTCCCTACCTACACCCTATACTTTGTGGACCTACAAAGTACTTTAATGTCAATATGTTAATCAACAGAAGTAGTAAGCCAACTTTTTCCTCTTTCCTCTCGCAGGGCCCCAATTCTATATGGAGTCATAGAAATTAAAGACTGAAAAAGACCTGCAGTGTAACTGGGTCCATGTCCTAGTAGTGTGGGGGTGTTCTCTATTACAGATTTTTATTGTTATGTCAGCCTGGTTTAAAACAGTCTCTGCAGCACGATTTATGAATTCTCTTGAAATATTATGGTCAGCCTAATGTGTCCCAACATCTCGAAGATTTTCCAGATACAGTAATCTAAATGGTTCCTTTAAAAATTGATCTGTTTTCTCTCAGTTCAACCTTTCTTTTTCTGCAACATGGTTCATTCTACTAAAAAAGCAATTCCCTTTTCCTTTAAAGGGGCTAGTGGGACAGCCATTCTGCTATTTGGCCTGGCTGCAGTCGGATCTCATTTCTCAACCCCACCCATCCCCTCTTCTGAGGAGGAGGAGGGGCTGTCTTCATATTTTCCCTTTAAGCTGAGCTATGAAAAATAACCTTTTGCCAAAATCTTTCACCTTGGCCATATACCCTCACAGATGTTTTCTACAGCATAAACAAAGCAGCAAAGAATGTTGAGGCAAGGGGGGAGACATGGTAGATGGGACCGGGAAGAGATCAGGCTGGAGAATTACAGCTCCAGCCTACTCGGCTGTAGTCTGCCTTTCAGAAATTCATAAGAGCTGCTCCCACTGCTCAAGGAGGAGAGCCAGCTGTAAAATCATCCACAGCTTGATATAACATGATCATTCAGCCGTGCAGTCTAAGCATATGTAATGCACACGTCACCGCAGCATGTGTGCACATTAAGAATGGTGATAAATCTGACTGGTGAGACCAAGTCCCCAGCTGTTCTTCAGCCATCTTCCCTGTTCAAAGAGAGATGGTGCCGGCCACTGAAATTAGGAGAATAGAAGGAATTGTGAGAAGCCTTGTGTTGTATATTATGTCCTCCAAATGGCAAAATTGGGCTTTTCACTCCAGGGCTGTAGTTGTGCTGTTAGTAGTGTCCAGAACCTAAGAGTTTTATCACAGGTTTTGCCAGTTCCCAATGTCTATTGACTACAGTTGTGTTGATGACAAAGTGTAAGTTATGAGTACCACAACCTCATGATGTAAGACAATTTACTGGACTAAGTGAAAACATCCTGAAGTTTGTTGGGGCACAATGTCACTTTGTCTATTCTGCTACATTTTGGGCCAACTAAAGTGTCCAGATGGCTCTGAAGTAGATGCCAGCTGCTGATTTTGAAGGGACGCAATATGAAGGAAAGGAAGGCAGGAACTATTGGGACTGATAACTTACGTGAAGAGGAGATGCTCTTCCTAAAACAAGTATTTCTAACTGTCTGCTGATTAAATGCAAGGCGTAGGCATGAGTTCAGTAAGGTCTTGATGGGATTCTGAGAGTGGGAGGTGGTGGCAGTGATGTGATTGTTCACCTAAGCCTCTGTGTTATCTCAGAATGCTGCTTTGGGACAGTGGAAAAGTTTCTACTGTCAACAAAGTCAGCTCTTCTTTAGAAGTTTGAAAGGAAATTCATAATGACCAGTGTAAACCACTTGGTGCAAATAAAAGCGGTTAGGAATCTGGGCAATACTTAAACAATTTGAGGCTTTTGAGGGAACCTCAAAATCTCTCCTATTGTCACAAACGAATCACAAAGAACATATTGGTCATGTTTGAGTATATCCCAGAGGATCAGTTTGTGAGCCTTCCTGCATATGCTGGTGGGTTGAGAGGCACCGAAACAAAGGAAACCATGGTTGGAAAGATTTGCATATTAAGGAAAAGAATGTGGAATGTATGTATTATGTGTAGTAGGAGTGTGGAACTAATGGCTTATGACAGGGATACAACTATGGAATTAATGTGATTTGGCAGCCAGGCATTAATATGGAGTGGACAGCTTTGGAGGAAGCAGAACAGGAGCGTGTAAGACTGTAGTTGAAGCTAGTCCTCTGTTTAGGAGCTGTATTGGGAGAAAGTTTCTTACATGTATGCAAGACTGGACAGAGTTTATCCTTATGTCATTATTAGGAAGTGGATAAAAATCTTTATTCATATTTGTAGGGTGTGAGAAACTTTTGATCTCTGTTGAGTTGACATGAAGAACTCTTGAGCATACAAAGGACTTTTGAGCATCCTTCTGGTTTATGTGGTTATGATTTAACTGCCATCATAGTTTCTTTGTTTAGGGATCCATTAAATATCTTTAGGCTTCTCTGTGGAGAAAATAGAGATGAATGTGTTTATGGCTATCAAACATATGTTGTATTGGAGATAAATATAACGATTGTGTATAGCAGAGCACAAATCTACTGCCCCTTGCTAGCTTAGAGCATGATGAAGTTGGTTTGTGCTTCATGGGGGTCCCAGGAAGCATTCATAGTCCTGGTACTAGGGTTGTGTAAGCAAAAAGTCCCTGAGAAACAACCACCATTGAAAACATGCCAGCATTTTCAAAAATTATCTCATTCCTTAAATATTTTTCTGTGCCTATGTAAGGTCTCATGTTAAGATAAGGAATGGCAGGGTTAAGGGTGTTGCAGCAGCGTGCAGTCTAGCTCTGAATGAGGAGGAGAAATGCGTGTGCCAGGAATGAACCAGCAAAGAGGTATAGATGAATGAAGTGTGGCACAACTGTGCAAAGGGTGTTTTTGTGGAAAAGATTTTGTCTGTTTTGTGTGTATTTTGACTATGTCTGTCAACCTGAATAGCAGCATCTCCACTGAACTATCAGCTTTTGCATGACTCTGGCATGTTCCTGCAGCCAGTCCAGTCTGGGATCTGTCTCTCTTATGGTGGCAAGAATGCAGTCTCTTCTGGTCCCTTTAATGTGGGAAGCAGCTAAGTATAATTGTCTTTAAAGCTGGAAACAAAAAAGTTAAGGTATATGCCAGCCTGTAACTCAGCCATAAGCCTGCTCTCTTTGAGCAATGCCTCAGCATGCCAGTAACACATACTAGTACTACTGCTCTCACCACTGCTACAAGAGTGTGTCATAAAAGTACTGCAGGAGGCTAACACATTTTCTTTGCTGAGGCCTTGGTTGCATAAGTGAATTGAGCATCATCGTTCCTTAAGTACTGCTACCTCATAAGCAGTATTTCACAATATCTCTGCCATTCAGTTGCTGTTGAAGAGAAGACATTCCATGTAGGTGTGGGAGGCCTCCGCTCAGACACTTAGTTTGCTCCATGTAAACCACTCCAGCTGTTCCAGGCTTGGTACATGTTACCAGCCATGGCCTCTCACCCTAGAGTCCTTCCAAAATATGGCTTGTCAGCTTGACTCTAAGATCCAAGAGACACATAGCATCATAGAAATGTTGGTTAGAAGGGACCTCTGGACGTCTGTAGTCCAACATTCTGCTCAAAGCAGAACTGTTTCCAGCACTTAACAGGTCAGCTGTGACTTTGTCTAGCCAAGTAATGAAAACATCCAAGGATGGAGATTGCACAACCTTTTTGGATAACCCCTTCCAGTACTTTAGCAGTGAAAAGAGTTTTTCCCAATGTTCAATGCAAACCTTAATAGGAGACCCTACACACTCATACTGAAGTATCTGGAAGACCCAAGGTTGGAATGAGACACGCTTGATCCTCTGAAGTTCACATCCATCTCTCACCGTCACAGCTCTGTCATGTTGTTTCTGTTGTTGCTTCCACCAATCACTACAGCTATGTGTCACATAGCAAACAGAGCTGTGGCACAGGCAACTGGAAGCTGGAGCTGAAAGCTAATGAGCACTATCTAGGTAGTAGCTTGTTCACTTGGATATTTTTTGCATCTACTGATTGTAAAGTCGTATTATCCCACAGACCCACTATGGAACCTGTGTAACAGTAACTGCAGGCTCTTCTCTGGTCACTCGGCCTTAAGCTTAATGCCTTATATTGAACAAGGGAATAACTGTGAATTGAAGACCTCAAGAAATGGAGAGTATGAGAGTACTTTGGCATTGCATTACTTCAGCTTGGCAGCAGCATTTCTGAGGAGCTAGATGCAGTGTTGGGATGGGATAGAACTCATTGCTGTGGCTCCTATGAACCTGAGCTTGTAATTTTATGGCTTTGGGGGAAAGGTGTTAAACTTCAGCAACTCTTTGCAGTACAGAATGGCACAAACGGCACTGCAGAGCCCTAGAGGTATAATACTAAAGGTTTGTAGTATCTAGTACAAAACAGAACGATGAGTCTTTTTCATTCCTCTGATTGCAGACATTGATTGAAGTCACTCCTGTGCTGTCTTTTTGTGTGCAGGAAGCTGCACTGAAATTTCAAAATTATTTTGCTTGCAATTCTAGTTTCTTACTAGAAAGAAAGATTGTCTTGAGGGCTGATAATAGCAATTGGAAGTGTTTTTGCCTTCGTCATCTGTCCCACTCCACTGTTAGACACTATAAACTGTCATCATAAAATTTATGATGAATCAATCAATTGCTTCTCTACTTGCTAAATAAAGAATCCTTCCCACTTTCTTTTTTCTATCAGAAAGTTTTCCATTTCTGTACTCTTAGATATAAGATCACTTTCCTGTCATGTCCAGAAGTTACTTCTGAAGAAACAACTTTAGAAATGTTTTCAAGATGATCCCTGGTTCAATCATCAACACCCCTTCCTGCTTCGCCCTCCACCCTCCCTGGAGTTCTCTCAGTCACATACCTGACCTGAACCTAATTAGTTTTTGGGAGCTAGAAGGTTTGCCGTCCGTGGTGTGGCTAAAGGCCAGGCAGGCAGAGTTCTCAGTGCCTGGTACTGTAATTGTCATGAAATCTTGCTTCATGGACAGGAGGTTATTCTGTTGTTTGGATTTTTTTTTTTTTCAACAGATGTCCTGGAAATGTGCAGGAGCACATTTTGGACCTCAGAGAGTTGACTCTTTAGAGGCGGTGGTGCCAGAAAGATCCCCATGTCCTTAACATTGCTGAAAGCCAAAGCGAATGAAGAACACTTTCATTTCAAAGAATACTTAAAAGAAGAAAAAGCCTTGAACACATTTTCTCCTGCTTTTGCAAAAGTCCTTTTTATTTTGTCAGGTCTATTTATGGCTCTTGTCTCACAGAGGAACCTTTATTAGGTCCTCAGGAGTACTGTCTATATTGCCAGTACAACAGGACTTGTTACTATGCTTCTCTCTACCAAAATACGGGACAGATTTTGCAACAAGAGGTCTTATAAACAACCTTGCTGAAAAGTCCTTTTGACTTCTTGAAGGCTGCTTGTGTCCATAAATATTATGGCATTGAGTGCTGCTCCTTGTACAGCCCTAGGAATCAAGTGATAGGGAAGAATCCTCCTGCCATCGTAGAAGTATGACATGAGACACCAGTCTTTTCTGTGCTGTTACGCCATTTTGAACAGCAGAGGACCAAAGCATGGCTTGTTGGTGTAGGCCACTTCATTTGTATCTTGCTTAATTGTCTATTTTTTTCTCCTCTCTACTAATGGTCCTGTAGATTTTCCAAAAGGCATACTGCTGAACAGTAAATGTGTCCACTTGCTTACATGGCCGTTGTGGTAGTATGGTCTGCTCAGCCCCCTGAATCATCTGTTTCAATTCCACCAGTGTAGCATCATTCTTGTTCGGGTAGTGCAGGTCTCTGAAAGTGAGGGCCTGGCAGGCTGTAAGAGCCAGGTATTGTGTGGACAGGCTCTATGCAGCACCCATGGTGTAATTCCACCAGTTCATCTCAGGCCTAGCTAGTCTCGCTCTTACAGTCTGAGGGCTGAGCTCTGCTGTTAATGTACCGTGGTCCCAACTTGCAGTAGGCATGTTATTCCAGTCCTCCTGCTCTATCAAGCTGGTGCCCACTCCACGCTGTCTCCTGAATCTGTCTACTGGTGCCTAGTCCTTGTTTCTGGTCCTAAAAATCTGCCAGAATCTCCCTGTGATTTACTCTGCCAGACTGTCAAATCTTTCATCAGTCAACCTCCTTACCTGAGGCTCTAAAAATATCCCATTTTACCGTGACTTGTACTGACTACTGATCTGGAAATTCTGCTTTGGAAATTGACTCTTTAAAGAACTGAAGCTGAAAGCAGCTGTTTGTAAGTGGCACCCTTATGTTTTTAACAAACATTGCCTACAGATAGCTACAGTTATAGTTTCACAACCATTCCAGCCAACCTAAATCAGGATTCCTCTTGCCCAGCTGTGCTCCTGTGTTTCCTCAACAAAAAAATATAGTGTGTATCTGACCCTGGAATAGCATAGTTCAGGGAGCTAAACTGGCTGAAAATTAACACTACCAAAAAAAATTAGTTGTCACCATTGCTTGAACTATTTTATTGCAAGGCCAGATCAACACCAATGGGGATACAAGGAAGGAGGTGGGGGATTGTAATCAGGGACTATAGGAGGCAGAGCTGATGCAGCCACAGTTTAGGTCAGATTGTACTGCTGTGGAATCACAGCCTTTCTCACTGGTTTTTACCTGTGTGTTCTCAATGTAAGAAACGCTAAAAGTGCATCAAGATTCAGTTATAGGAAAATAATCAGATAATAGGGTTATTTGTTTTTTGGATAAGGAATCTCAAGCACAACCAGAATTAGAAATTATACTTATGAGATGCATGTATGCCATGATGGAATTTTCAAGATTAAGAGTTCAATGCTGATCCTAGTGTCTAATCCAGCCTATTAGTAAAATTAAAATCCTGGAAAAAATACCTTAATTCTTAGGGAGTCACTGGGAGTTGTTTCCACTGCTGAGCTGAATGTAGTCCTAAGAGTTTTCTGGACTTTAGGAAAGCTAACAAATATTTTTTGTTGTATTTTGTTAAATCATGGTTCTGTTTTCAGCATAAGAGAGTGCGAATAACTAACATTAAACCCACTGTATGGGTGATTTTCATCCCATTATCCATGGACCCACCAGGGCCCACTGGCTTCTAAGAAGTTTGCAAAAGATGAATGAAAACAGCAAAAATACTGTCAGGAAACTTAAATTCACAACATAGTTTCCAGGCACTCCTTTGGAAAATGGTCCCAGTTCCAGGTAATTACTGCAAAGGAGTAGAGATCTGAACAGCAGGGAAGAAGTGATCAGGTGCAGATCACTATCGTGTGTCCAACCTCGGGCTGTTAGGGATGTATGGGAATCATTCCCATCTGATAGCAATTTAGGCAGTGTTATAAATGAGTTGTTTCTGTCAAGGTCCTTGAGAATGGATGGCTGCATCCGAAAAAACAGCTTTACATTTTGGATTAAATGGATTGATGATGGTAATCCCAACAGAAGAATAATAAGAGGAGAACTGTAATGGGAGCTCAGCAAGCCTCTCAGCTCTGGAATTAATCCATTGTCAGAGTAGTGGGAGAGGTTTGAACTGGTCTTGAGCTTTCTGTATGGAGAATATTCAATGTTTTATTAATGTATAGTTTTATTTAAAAAACGAAGGCTGCAAAAGTTAGTTGTTTTCAAAGTTATCCAGTTCTAGAAATGTGCTCCTACCTTTTCTCTTATCTTTGGAAATTCTTGTTTATACAGCATAAAAAATTCATGAACAAATTCTCCCTTCGAGATCTATAAGCCTGATCAGAGCTTTAAAACCCCTGGAAGCAATGGCTTTGTTTATCTCCAGAAGTCAAAGAATAAGCTGATTTTGCTATTTTAATCTATCCGGAAATATGTGAAGAAGAGAGCTTAATTGCAAACAGACCAAACTTTATATAGGAAATGGGTATGTCCCTCGGGGGCACCTAAAAAGTGAATGTCTGAAATTAAATTCATATAGTCTTCTCCCTTGTTCCCTGAAGCACATACTCTTGGAATGAAGAGGAAAGCTTTCAGATAGCATCATATCCCTCTAGTTTCTGCCCATTATAACACTCTGGCTATCGTAATATTCAATTAACAGATGTTTCCCAGCATGTATGAGCACAAGGTGACTAGTTGTATGTGTTTGCAACGAGATCATTAAAGAGAACAGATTAAAAATAGAAAAATAATAGCTCCATTGCTAGGATCTTAATTTGGTTACCAGAGAAAAATGAAGCAGTATTGTGATTCCAAAATTTCACCCACACTTTTCTCAGGAGAGCCCTACCACACCCAGCCAACAAACAACAGTGAAACCTTGCATCATGAAAGCAGTTCCTGTCACCTGCCTAACAATTCTGAAATCGGGGTTGTCTTTTTCTCAACTTCTAAATATTGCATTCTGTAGTGGGTAACATACAAGATCCTAAAGTAGACCATCAAGCACATCACACATTTTTCTCTCTGTCTGTGCCCTACACTGCAGCATGGAGCTTGGATAGAGCACTGGCCCAAAAGTCTGTGTTTCTGCAAGTTTGGAAGCAAGCTCATCCCAGACCTCCATGGTGATGGCACGACTGGGGTCCCTCTGTTATCCCGCAGTCTTTCCATTGCAGCCCTTGCCCCACTTCATCAGGCAGTGCTGCAAGCCAGGAGCAAATTGCTGCTAACTTCCATGCTGACTCTCTGGCCAGCTGAAGAGTATCCCATTTGGTGCCTACCTGCCTTCAGTGCAAAAAGCTTCTCCGTGCCCCGTGCAATCAGTAGTCTCTCCTGTGCTCTCTAGGCCACAGTGAATCTGAATCCTAGCATCCATGTTCTGTGGTCTAATAGCCAAAACAGTCTGGGTAACATCCTAAATGCTGAGTGGCCTGCTGGCAAGAGTGCACACAGGGGACCCAAGAACTGTAGATTTATTGCTTGTAAACCAAAAACTATATTAAAAAATAAAAGAAGAGATAAAAATAGATAGGGAGCTTGGGGACCGGAAAGGCAGCCAGTGGAGATTAGATGCATTGCTGGTTGACTCATCCAGCTTGTTTTATTGTAGCACAGTTCCAATAACGGCTGTATTATTTCAGCTTTTGTGCAGGGAGCAGACATTTGTTTTGCATCGAAGCTTTTTCATATAAATGTGCTCCATTTTTCTTTTCTTCTTGCATTGCCCAGTGTTTCTACTGGCAATTATGAATGGGAGAGGTGGTGGCTCCACAAGAATATTAGCCAACTTCTCAGCTGGTATAAATCAGCAACACCCCTGGTATTTAATAGAACTATGCAGCTTTGTACCAGTTGACTCTGCACCAACTGTTCTTTTAAAACATGTCCCACCTTGTAAAGAGCTGTGTATTCTTCAGTGGTGGATTCTGAAAGTAATGAGAAGTGTTGGAACGACTACCTCACCGACCATATGCAGTGCACATCTTGTCAGGATCTGCTTCCCAGTGTGAGGCTCTGTTCAATCTGAGGGACTTCTTTGTAGGTGCCACCAAAGAGCAGCAGCCTGTTGTGCCCTGTCTGCTAGACCTGGGCTCTGATCTCCCACCTTGTAGAAGGCCTGCACACAGGCCATCCACTGCCTTCTGGCTCAGTGTCTCGCAGTGCTTTTAGCCCTTTCCTTACTGCAATTTGTTAAAACCCTTCTGGGCCTGGATGTAAGTGGCAGTGAGGAACAGTTACAGTGAAAATATGTGGAATTTGTGTCAGGCTTTGTTAGCTTTTCACAGCTTGCTTCACAGCTTGGAAAATGCTGCCCTGTCACCTTGGGCTTCATTCAGATGCAGAGGAGCTCTGTAGAAATGGGTTTGGAAATAACCACAAGGAAGGAGGAGAAGTATTTACCTTAAATGAGATTAAATCTGGTGGATCTACATGTGCAGTGGAGACTGTGCATTTGTTACAGGATGGTGGTGTTTTGCAGCTCCTAGAGTGTTTGCAGACTGAAGGAGCAATCTGGGTTCTCTGCAGCTTTTCAGAAAAGATCATTTAAAGGTGATTTCATGAGGGGGAACCTGATGATTAGATGGACATTTTCCATCCATGTTCCTATGCCTTTTATTATCAGCACTTGAGGAAGCCAGCCTCTGCTGTGTTGGCAAGTGAGGACTAGATCACTGTATATTTTTACTGGGATTTTGCTATGATTTTAGCCAAGATGTTTATTTGCATATTGCCCTCATAGGTGTCTCTACAAAAATTACACAGAGTAAGTGCTATGGATGGTATAGCTGTGCTACTCAGAAAAAAAGCCTTTATTTTTTCCATTTTTTTCTGAGCAGCATGGAAGTGGCAGGGAGAGTCTGCCAAAATGTGACTTTGTTTCATCACAATCTACTCCCTTACAGTGGAAGCTGTATGATAAGAGACTTTTGCATGGCCAGCTTGTGAGTAGTGTGTGTAGCTTGCAGCCTGCCCCTACCATGGACATATACAAATCCTTTAAAGAAAACCACAATTGAAACCCTAATTTTGAGACTCAGCCAGCTATGAAATCAAAAAGAAGGTCAGTTTATAAGTCTGTGAGTTATCATCACCTATTTTCTACAACACAAAAAATGGCTGGTTTGGGTTTGGTTTTTTTCCTTAAACTTTCAAGCTTATGTATTTCTGATGACAGTCACTTACAGGAATAAATAGTGAGCTAACAGCAGCTTTATGTAGGACTGAGATAAATATGGGTCCAAAATAAATTAAGACTTCTGTAAGAGGTAGACTTAGGAAATAAGTGTGTGGGAAAATTGGAGTGAGTGAGAAGACAGGAGGGAAAAGGAAGCCACAGTACAAATTAAAGATTGCAAGTAACAGGGCTGGGTGCCAAGGGCTTCAGAAAAGAAAAGAAAAAAACCCACCCTTGATTAGCTAAACTGTTTGCTTTACTATATAAAAACTGACCTCCTTGAGTAGCCCGAGCCCTGGCCTCCTGGGAGTCTGAGTACGTGCGGGTGAGCTGCTGCCATGCTGATGGCAACACAAATGTTCCGGTGCCAAGCATTCTGCCCTGTGGATTTCCAGGTGCAAATGCTTCATCTGGCAGGAGCTCTGCCCACATCAAGCCTTAATGTTTTATCCAGCCTGGCAATATGTATTTTCTTTCTTTTCCAAACCAATGCAATAATCTCAGTTCCGTTAGCTATGTGTGAGCATGTGTGTTGAAGAGAATTGCTGTCTCTCCGAGCAGCTATAATGTGTAGGCCAAGTGTGACTTTTGAGAGGACAGATGAAGGACAGAGCTGGTGTGACAAGCCCGTGCCTCCAGCCAAGCTCAGCCCCTGCTTCTGGCTACAGCAGCCAGTGGGGCTCTCCACTTGCCCACAGACACCAGCTCTGGATACAGAGCACTGCTTCATGTACATTGCCCTCATGTTGAGTTCTCACTCCCCAAGGAATATCCTCTGCCTCAAGGTCTCTGCCTTACACAGGAGATGTTCTAGCACAGAGATCCTTATAGAAAAACTACCAACCAGACCCAAGACATGCCATCTTAATGCAAATGCTCATTAATGGCATAATTGGCATTGATATCGTTGTCTGTCTTCCCCTGATCCATTCAGTGCCATCATCAAGTTAAATCATTGCCGCAGAGGGGAAATTCAAAAGGTACAGGGAATGTGCTTGAGCACCTAATATTTGTGTGTGATTTTCACACCTGCTAATGCTTTTTGAATGTGAGTTGTTCTGTCCTAGACACAGGTGAAAGAGGAGCTATAGCAGACAGAGGGGCTCCAAGAACACAGACAGGGAGAGTTATATATGGAAACCTTTTATCAGCAATTCCTACTCCTCTCACTTTTACTCCCAAAATTGTTACTTGTTGTCTAAATGCCCATCTTCCTCCAGTCTGTAACTGCAAAAAGCCATAGGGGAGGTTAGCTCACAAAACTACCTTGTACAATTTAATTAAATTATATAAAGACTGCAAGAGAAGAGCTCTTTTAATAGCAGAGGATGGAAGAATTGCAGGGCTTCTTTATGATGGAACATGATTAAAAAAATATTTATCATTTGTAAAACCTTCTAGAAATGAACTTTTCTAAACCCCTCCATTACAGGAGAGTGTTATAACAGATAGGGAACAAAGATGTTGTTGTATTCACAAGGCCTTTAGAAAGCACGTAGACATAGAGCTCAGTCCCTGGAGCAGAAATCTGTATCCAGGCTTGGGATTGTACCTTCACTATCAAAGGCTAAGAAGTTCTGCTTTTTCTTGTAAAACTGCAATCACATGGGCATCTAGTTGCATTTTTTTGGCTATAAGCCAAAGCTTCTCATCTATGCAAAGCCATTTGCTGTAGCAGAGAATGCCCTGTCTGACCTTCAAAATGCACAAGGCTGCAGGGTGTGCAAAATATGCATGTATTAAACTGTTCTCACCTTCCTTGCTTGAGTATATTAAGAAAAATGAGGAAAGTCAGATGGAAGCAGTTTTCAGGGACCTTGAGTGCAAAGGTTCTGGACATGTGAGATTTTCTGTGCTTAAAGGTGTATTCCAGCATCCTCTTTGAGGAAGGAAACAAAGATTTTAAGCCCAAGAGAAATCAAATCCCTCAAGCAACCTTCAGTCAGGAATGTGAGAGCACAATACTAACAGCAGAAGGGTGTCACTAAAAAAGGAAGAGAGAGTATCAACTGCACTATTCATCTAGAATCTCCAAAGTCTTCAGAAATGTCAATGAACTCTCAATACACCCCACTGGATGGCTGAGTGCTTCTTTCTGCATGTTACTGAAACAAAGAAACAAAGGCACAGGAGGCTGCGCAGATATTGTGTAAGACAGTGGCATTAGATTTTGGGTGCAAATACCTCATGCAGTCAGCAAATGCCTAATTTAGACCTTATCTGATACCTGGTTTCAGTACTATTGCCCAGGCCAGAGGTGGGCAAGGGTTTCTGATCTCATTATTTAACTACTAGGTAACAAACTCTTCGTAGTCCTTTTTACTGGATTCAGCAAGAGGGGAGAGCAAATCACAAAATTGTCCCAGAATTTGAAACTGTTGATATATAGGTTAGTTATTGCTGCTGCTGAGATGAGAGGTTCCAGACTCAGGAGAGCATCAGAGTGGAAAGTGGAAGCAGCAGGGAGCCCAAATGCAAGACGACTGTCATGCGACAGAACTCAGTGCCTAGGACATGCTACTAACGCGTAAAGTACCCCCAGAATTCAACAGCATATTAATGCCACCAAGTTACTGGTAGCCACTTGTTAACCAGAGAGAGATAGAACATAAACAGTTTTTAGGCATGAGCAGGCTGCACTCACAGGAACTGTTCCTGTCACAAGTATTTTTAATCTGCTGGCTTTTTTGGGTGTAGCCAACTGCTCTTCCAGCACAGGGTGAAGACATTTTGAATTGCAGTGTGATTAGCGTAGCAAAACCAGGAAAACAATAACATAAAATGAAAACTTGTCACATAAGTAGAGTGAATTAAACTGATTTTGTATAATGTTTTCATCTCAAAGTGCTTGAGAATTTTGTTTACAAATGGATTACTTCCCTGTGGCTAAAATGCAGCCACTTCTGGGCTGAAATGTAGTCGTCATCGTTGCATGTCCAATGCTTAGGCTGCTTGTGAAACATTTTCTTTATTATGCATCTGGTTTCATCTGGCTGTTCATAATAAAATGAGAACTGTGCAACACCTTGTTCAGATTCTCAGACTGGAAAGGGCAGTTGTTAATGCCAGAGGCCCTAAAGGTGCTGAGTTTTCCAAGACAAAATTCAGAGAAGTTATGCTAATATGCAATTGCAAATAGTTACAATCAACACCACATAAACAGTGTTCAGTGAATCCCAAAGGCTGGGCAGTGTTGCTTGCGTCTCTGGAACTGGAACATCACAGCCACAGTTGTCAGGGTGACAGGTCATGTTATTTTGAGGTTTTTGTGTCTTGACTCTGTCTGGTGACACCCTTGAAGATGGCAGGGAATTGAAAGACTGCAAAATGAAAATAATTTAATTTTAACATTTTGTCAAGCAAAATATCAATAGTTGACTGACTTGCTGCATGGGTTACACCTTGATATAACAGACCTAAACCAGATCACTCTCTAATTCCATGCTTTTCCTGAGTAGTAACCAATTTGTTTTGGCACTGTTTCCTACCAACCCATTGTTTGGGAATAATGGAACTAGAGTGGCAGAGCTAAATCTGTATTTTGCTGAAGACATCTTACACTTATTCCTGCTCAATCATTAGACCTTGTTTACCTTAGCAGGTACAGGATGTGTAGTAATGATAAGCTTGATGTACCCAGCCACCTGTTTAGTTATACTCCCTTGTAGTACTTACCTCAGGGAACTAGAAATAGCAATCAGGAGAGGTTGTATCATTTTTCCTAGGCAAGATACACTATTCATACATCATCTGAAGTCAGCAGCAAGGCTGATAATATTCTCAGTGATAGCCTCATATACTTTTCACTGGATCTTATCCCCATCATAAGGAAAGTGTTTAAGCAAATCTTCACATGGACTTTGCATCATTGTGTTTTCATCAAATGCTCTAGGGATTAAACTGGAACCTGCCAAATCCCTCCCAATCTGCAAATCATAAATGCATAATTGAAAATTAAAAACAAATAAATTCTTGGATTCATGAGAAGAGGGGACTTTGCCAGGCCATTTTGGCAATTGCAGTAGGTGGGTTAATGGTCAGTTTTCTAGCACAGGCTTTTCACACACAAAGGGAAAAAAAAAAGACAGGAAGCTTTTTACATCCATGAACAAATGCCAAGTCCTTCCTCTCTCTCTCTGAAGGCACTGACACTCAGCTTTTGTTGACATTTATTACACAAAAATTACTAATCTCCATATTTGACCATATAGCTGCAAAAGGATTAAGCTAGTTCTTTTCTGGAAACAACTCTGTCTAATGCGTAGTGTTAAGATACCTCAAGGCTGCATCCTCTTTAACAACCTCCTTCGGTCTCTGAATTGTTAAGCTTTGTAGTCAAAGTCTGCTGCCTGCCTTTTCATAGCAGTGTCCTGGGATTGGCAGCTCATGCAGCCAGGTTACACACACAAGGCTCCCCTTCCAGTAGGTCCTTCTGCCCACCACTTCTGCACCCAGTCCAGGTCCTCTGTAACTTTGCTGTATAGCTTGCTGTGATGTCTCTCCCCAGCATTTTATAGCTGTTGTGAGAAACTAACATTTTTTTTCTGTCTAGCCCAGCTTAGGGTTTTTTTCAGCCTCCAAAGCCTTCTACTGTGTTATTCTGTTATTTTTTTTCTGCTGATCTTAACATCATCTGATCTGTGTAAATGCTGAAAACTTGGTACACCATCAAACATCTGCTGTATTTTTGTAGAAACATTTTGGTTTTGGTGAAGCAATCCAAATCACCAGAAATTGTGATTCTCAGTTTGCACAAAATGCATGCTCTGTTTTTTAAGGGCTTCTGCCAGACCCTGCTGACACATGAAGCATAAGAAAATATTTGGCATCAGCCACTTCCCCAGAGATTTTTCCTCTTGTAGGTAGTGGAAAATGATCCCTCTGTACACATGTATTCAATTCTTTTAGGTCTATTCATAAGCAAAGGTTTAATCTCTTTTTTTAGCATACCCATTCTGATGGTTCCTCTGTGCAGTTTATGGTAATGAATATATTCACCTCCTTTTTTAGCCTTTGCTACAGGGCACAGGGAACTGTGCCAGCATTGTAGATTGTGGAGCGGTCCTCAAACTCTTCTGCAGTGACTTGATACCCCAGCTTTCCAAAGAGAGGGGCCTCTTGAGAAGGCTTGAAGAATGGCTCCCACTTCTCTTAGATTAAGTTTTTTTAAGGCTACTGTTTACTTGTCTGACTGAGTTTCTAACCTCCTTTCAGGAATAAACTCACCAGTATTAGTCCAGTAAATGTAGCACATAGTCTTGGGAGCCCTTCACAGCTCAGGCATCTCCATTACCCCACTGTGCCCCTCTACAGGGCATGCGTCTTCTGTTGATGTCCTACAAGGGATGGCAGAACCCTGCTTGTTTAGATACTCTATCCAACCATAAGCTGAACACTCCCCATTACTGAAAGGGAACTTGGGGTTTCATTGAACTGAATTACAGGGATGAAGGCCTGCCTTGAAGCATTGTTCCTCCTCCCATCCAGTTCAGAGGAGTTTCAGGTCCCACCATTACCTAGGAAGCTCAACAAAGCAAACTTACAAAACAGGCCAAATGCAAACAACATTTGAAGCTCCATGGCCCCTTACTAATGGGACTATGCTATGTCAAATCTCAATAGCTCACACTTAACAGCCATGTCATTGTGAACCATAGGCATACAACTGCTGTTAAAAAGAGAGAGAGTGAGGAAAAATAATAATGAAAAAAAAGAGACAAAATGCAAGAGGCTTAGGAGGCCCCTGGTTTCCTTAATGGACTTAGTCCTTCCTTTATGAATTCCAGGGTTAGATGCTGTAAATGTGATTCGCTTACTCCCTCCCCTCACTAGAGCAGAAAGATCTGCTAGACACATGTTCAGAGCAGAGCAGGGGAAGATATGACGTGACTCAAGAGCCTGGAAGGCTAAAAGGAGTAGATGGGGGAGAGCTCTGCAGCCCTTGATCTTTGTAAGATTTACTGCCTTTGCCTCTTTGCCTCTTGCAAAGATCTTTTTTTTTTTTTTCCTGGAAAATTGCTAGCTTCTAGCAATTTAAAAAAAAGAAATTTGGCTGGGGCAGTAAACAAGATCTTTGAAGAGGGAAGGAAGCCAAGAGAAAGTCAGGCCCATTAGTCACGCAGCTGCATTTCCTGTCACAAAGGACCCCAGTTGAGTAATCACTCAAAATATGCTTGTTATTTTTTCCTATTTTATTTCAACTTTCAGGCTGCCAATATCTACTGTAAGGAAAAATTAAAACAAGAAAACGAAAAAGTCTTTTAGCCTCAGAGGGAAAAACAATGTCGAATCAGACATTAATTTACATTATTTTTCCTTTAATTTTCATAGCCTAAAAACACTTCAGTCATACGAAAGGAATGTTGGTAGTACAGAGTGGATCTGAGGCAGTGTTTTCAGGGCATGTAATTTCAGCAGCAGCGTGAGTGTCAAAGTTCCTAGCCTACACGTCCAGCTGCTACCATTGATTCGCTACCATTGATTGAGTCATGTATTAGTTTGTCTGTAATTTATTATTAAAAGTAAAGATGAAAACAGCTTCTTCATAATTGTTTTGTCAGGCTTCATTAATGGTATGAAGTAAAATTGGGTCTTCTGATGAAAGCTTTGTAGAAGTATTTGTCTAAACGAAAATACAGTCAAGTCTGGAAATAAACTTGTAATTTAAAACAGAACATTCTTATGAATAGATTTTAAAAGAACTTATATAAAAAGAAGTGACACTAGGAGGAAGTCTATGAAGTAGAAGGAGGAAAATGTTGCTGACACACTCTTTTGAGACTCTCAGAGGAATAAACATACAGCAAACTTGTCATAGGGAGCAAACCCCTTTGTAATGTTGGAAGAGACCATGTGATTGATTGACTCTACCACCTCCCGTTTCTAGATCTTGGATTATAAAGTGCTGGCTCAGGTTAATCTGGTACCAACTACAAAAAGAAGCCACAGATACATGATGAAAGTAGAGCTTAAAAAACTCTTGTTTCTTCCAGGTTACTGTGAAGAAAAGAAAATACCTCTTTTATCATCAAACACAACTCCAAAATACAAAACCCCACCTTTTGTTTGCTTAAAAGTAATGAGCATGGTGACCAGACCACCTATAAAGAAAGGCCATAAGCGTGCTTCAGGGCATGTAACAGTTTGTAACTTACATTCCTGACTTGGGTTCTTTGCTATATGGCTATGTGAAAATGATTGCAAAGGGATTGCAAATCCCTGTTTGGATTGCTATCTAAGTAAAGGGTAGATGATTGTAGTTTATGCTACGTAATAACACGACTTAAAATATTGCACAAAAAGTGAAGCTTACATTTGCATGTAAGTGGCTGGTAATGTCATATAATTCTCTAATTTACACACATTTGATACCACAGATGTGCAGTGTTTTTAAACGACAGTTTATGAGCAGATGTGATTTACACAGCAATGTAAGTCACAGCTTCGTAAAGCTAGCTGAAGGTTGTAAACTCAGACAAATGTGAGTTTTATCCCCATTTAGTTTAAGAAAGACTTGGAAAAGCTGTTCACATATAATGTTAAAAGCCATTCAGAATGATTGTTTATGCTTATTTACACTGAATGGAAAAGGAAGAATCTTGTGAGTCATGACTCAAATACGAACAATTCCACTCCAGATTATCTTTATAAATGATGTTCATCCTTTGTCTTTCCAAATGGCAGATGAGGCAAGCTGTGCTCCTCCACAGGCACACAAGTGTGCATTCCCTGAATTGTGGTCAGTACTGGAACTAGCTCATAGGAGCTCTCTGCTGCTCTCACACTACATGACTTTCACTGCTACATGTCCCAGTCTACTGGACCCCCACATCATAGGACACTCTCTGCAATAGCAATAGTTTATATCCCTAAAACTAGCTGTGCTGGTTTATAAAGATCATTTCCAGTTATTATTGATACTTACACAGTTTCAAAATCATATACTGGTATGTATGAATGAATGGAAATGATTTGTTTACAAGAGCAACATTTGTGCATTTCCTTTTATGAGTAGCACAGTAAGTGATAATATCTCCTATACTAATGTTGTAGGGATGTATTCGTACAAATCACAACATTACCTGATATATCAGACCATGTACTAAATAATAGCCACCTACAAAATTAATTATACCTGACCAGTATTTGGGTAGCAACTAATATTTCTCTATTTACCTACCTGATTATCCACTTCTGTGGCTCTGTAGCCATGGTAGCTTTGTATCTCCAAACCTCTGAACCACTGAAGTACCTGTTCTCTCCATGCAGGTCTGATGCATATTAGTACAATCATCCCTGTATAGCTGTGCCACTAAAGTCCTAAGATGAATGACTAACCGAGAATAACCTCAGAAGTCTATGACCTCTTGATTCACCTGCTGGCTGTGAAGAATTACTCTCTCTCTTGCATAGATGGGAAGCTGAGTCATGAAGAACTAAAGTTATGTGTCTATAAGCACATAGCAACAGAGATGAATCAGAACTCATGGCGTGCACATCCTCAGTCCCTGGCTGGGTGCATTAAGTTACTCTTTCTTGTCTTTAGTAAACTGATCATATTCGGTAAAACAGCTAGCAGTTGTTGCTCTTTATGGTGCAAAGCTTCTGCAATGTATCTAAAGGGCACTTGCTTATCAGTAATTGCTTATGAAAAAGCTAAATTAGCTGGGGAACAGGGGCAGTTACTTAGTACATTGACAACGGAATTTATCAGCCCTTCTACTAAACTGCCACATTAATTTGGGCAATTACTTCACATCCACATGCTGCCTTAATAAGGGGATAATAACACATTTGGATGTGCAGGCACAAAACTCACCATATAGTGCTGCTCCACTTCTGATTTAAGAGAATGGAACAAGAAAAGAGAAGGAACAGGGAAAATTATAAATTTTCCTGTTTAGTTCCGTGAAGTTTCTATTATGCAACTTAGAATCTCACTCTTGAAACAATAGTGGCTAGTAAGAACATTTTAGTTATTAGTTTTATGTTGCCAGTGGACATGGTCATGCAGAGCTGTTGTGCTGGGGTTGGTGTAGACTTTGCAGCTGTGGATCAAAAAGGTTCTGCATACCTTGCCAATCAGAATTGGATGGAGCCTTCTGGGTCTGTCCCCAGTAGTTTTCCTTTCCTCCAAATACAGCGTGGGGCTGCAGAACTGTGCTATATGTAGCTATATGTATATAACTTCACTTTCAGAGCAAAGCTGACTATGAAAGGGTTAACCTGACTAATGGCAACACTTCAGTAAAATTGGGGGAGGTGGAACTTAAATCCTAAGTCTTAATAAAATGCAGGTGGTTTATTGTTAGGTTAAAAACTCCATCTTAGGACTCCAGCAAGCATTTAAAAACAAGGAAAAAATGTGCTATTGAATAAGAAACTTGGAAAGGCAGCAACAGGCCATGCAAGGCATTTACAGAGAATGCAGTATTCACTGGCTGAGGCCTACCTTAAAGTTCACAGAGGGGAAAACAAAACATAAATATTAGATAAAGGACACCTCTCACAACATGCATCTGGCTTCCAAGGTATTACACCTAGGATTAACTTCTGACATTCTCCTTTCCACCATTGTGACTTTGCTGTCTTACCAGTTCCCTACAGAGTATTTATACTCTCATTTTTCAACCTTTCTGTCTTCTTGTTTCCTAGTCTGTTTGGGGACTCGGCAGGGTGACTGGCAGCATGAATGTACCAATCACAGTGCACAGATAGCTCTACTATGCTTGCAGCTGCTTTTCTGTCAAGGATAGGGCTATTTAGGTTTTTTTAAAACAACAAAACCAACCCAAAAAAACCCCTCCTTTAGAACTAGCTAGTAAAAAGGGTTGTAAAGAAGTCACTAATCGAATGTTTTCTCCTCTTGCACTTCCCTTCTTTATCTCAAGGAAGCAGAAATTCTGGGGGTGCGTTTGTCAGTAAATTGTGGTGTTTAGGTCACAGTGTTAAGGGATTACACTGAACTTTGAGCTTTAGCTTCAAGTTCCTCATGTATTTGGAGAATAAAAGCAGTCATGACTTACAAAAGGGAAATGGAACATGAAGAACCAGAGAAGTCTAAATGTACTTATGGTGGCCTAAGGCCTGACATTACCACATCATCATCCTCATGGGCATTACTTAGTGTTGCAGAGATGGGCTGGGTATTTTTGGTACCTGTGTAGTGAAAATAGTTAACTAACAGCCATCCATAAAAAATCATCCTAGGCCCTGGCCTTAGCCTTGGTAATATAAATCGACTCTCACCACTGGAGGAGAAGGATGGAAATAGTCCATGGAGTACCGGATAGGATGGGAAGCAAAAGAGTAACTTGGGTTTTGATGCAAGAGTTTCACAACTTCAATTCAGTAGGACACAGAGAAGCAACAGTGAAGATGGTCAATCTGCCAGTTGTTTCATTTAGAAGACTTAACAGGTGAGATACGCACAATACTAACCAAAAAAGTATAAATGACATGCAGAAAATGAATTAATGAAATTAAACTAAACTGATGGATCTGTTGAGCTTATAAACATGAGTACATCATGCAAACTCTCATTTATGTGGAGCAGAGCAGTCAGGACAGCTTGAGCAAATAATTAAACAAAAACCAAAAAAGACAAAAATCAAAGCCCTTCATAATCAGAGCAGGAAACCCAAAACAAGTCCAGGCTGTGTGCCCTCTGTGCACCTTTGAACTCCATCCTTCCTGCAGTCAGTGTACTGGACCATCCAAACTGACAGGCTGCAATCATCAAGACATCAGGCAGACATAGCAGATATGAAGAAGGAGGGTGAAGTGTAGATCTAAACTAAGAAAAAAGAATAAACCTTCTTGACTCCCAGCCATCATCAAAACCAGATGTATATTTAAGAAGCCTCTTGTGAAGATGCAGTAGAAATGCAAATGCAGGCTGCAGATTAAAAGAGGGGCAAAGAGTAGAAATATTCATTGAGAGCATCTCAAAAATTCATGTAAGAATCTTTATGTTGGTCTGAACGTGCTCAGGATCAGGACCTTGAAAAAAAGAAGTGTCTGTCAGCATTTGTTAGCTGCTCTTAATTTTAGATCTTCCCCAACCTTCTTTCCTCCTTCACTTTGTAGCACTGCTTTTCATCCCACTCCTATTCTCCTTTGCAGCTGCCAGTTCCTGTTACTAGTGTCAGCAGTTCTCAATCTTCTCATACAACCCTGCTGTCCTTTGTGCCTTGCTACGTGAGGGAAACAACCCATGCTTTCTGTTCCCTCCTGAAAAGTCACTGCGGTTCGAGCTCCAACAAAGCTAGGTCAGCCCTTGCACAGCTCAACCCCTGCCCAAATCCAGTGTGTCAGACTGCAAAAACTGGCAATGCCTCTGGTCTCAGTATAGGAAAATGGCCAAGATCAAAGTTAGAAGCATGCTTTCTTTATTCTCTCATCAAACTAACCTTTATTTTTTCTTCCCAGTTTTAAGGATGTTCTTATCTTTTCTCTGGGAGTCACTGAGAAGTAGTGGATGGATTTGCAATCAAATTTATGCAGCCAAGCCGAAGTGTTTTCCAATTAGCTTGTGTTAACTTTGAAATAAAAATGATGCTAGTCATTGAAAAACTCAAGACAAGTGCTTTATACTAGTACTACACATTAGCAGTAATCACTAGTGTTAGGTCTTGTGGTTATCCTTGAAGGTACTTTAACTTATCCATATCATAGAAGAGACAGAAGGATTCATTCTCTAAACAAGCTAGTTTATCTGCTGTAAAATTGTGTGATATTTGACTTAAAGAACTGACTGATAACTTTTGCATCCTGATTTGTATTCCTCCATCTTTGCATGATGGAAGTTCCCCTTCCAAATTTTGTTTTCCTTGTGTATATTTATTTTAAATGACTGCAATGAAAACAAAAATCTTTTGCAGCTTTCTTCTGTACATACAAAATGATATTGTTTACTTGAAAAAAATCAAAGATTCCCACTTAAAAGAATAATAAATAGGTAACTCATTCTGCTGGGTGGCACCAAGACTGAGATTGTGTCAATGGCACAGGGAACAGAAAAGATTAATTTCAGAATATTGAAGAAGATTAAAACTTTTGCTTTTATGGTACTCTCCCTATAGAGTTTTAGTGTATTTTAAGAAATGGTTAAGGATATTTTTAACTTTATTCTTCAGGTTTTTTGTAAATGGAGTAAAGAATGTCTACTCTATTGGTTTTTTCTTCTAGCCTAGCCTAAAAGGTTTCAGAGTTTCACATTTTACTGCACTTCAGCTTTTTTAATGGGAGGGAAATGCCTAAAGTGCTAACATGCAGAGCTGCAGGACCCAGTGGCCTTCATTTTGCAATAGGATAGAAATGGACTTAAAGGGCAGTGGTGCAGATGCCTCCACCCAAGCCAGGGCTCAGAAGGGGTAGGTACAAGTGAGTACAAAACTGTTTACTTTCTCTTTCCCTTGCATTACTGTGGGATACTCGCAAACATTTAATTAAAGCTATTGTATGCATGCTTAACTTGGAGATATCAGTGGTTCCTTGAAACCATTACACAGGAGCACCAAAGATAATACAAGGCAGTCAGTGAAGGAAAATACAAATGAATTAGAAAAGCATAGCAACCAGAGAATACATTTCCCATAATACAACAGTCAAAGGTCATGAGATCGCAGATGCTGAGTTGCTCATGCATATCTTCTATTCTCTCCACTTGCATGCTTGCTCCGGAGAGGGCAAAGATTTAATGAGGATGAGGCTAGCTTTAGCAGTTCTCACCCTTCCTCACACCCTACATCTGAAAGAGCATTGAAAGCCTCTTTGAAGTTGGAATAGACACACATTGAACTGTCCCAGTGAACACATACAATCTGGGGTTTTTTCATCAGGTACAAAAATACAAGGTGACTGTTCTCTTCCGGCTGCCCTGGATGTGAACAAAGCTGTTGAATCAAAGACTTATTGAATTTAGGGGTGGAAAGAAGTTTCTCCATTGCATCTGTCTTTTCAGCCTGCAGTAGCAGCCCTTCTCAGAGTCTCACAGTTTCTATAGTAAGTTCATTTTTCCTAACTCCTTAAGAAGAAATCCTGTTCAGACAAAACAACACACTATTTACAGGAAGCTTGTCAGGGTCAAAAAGTGACTGTAAAGCCAATCTCTTGTTAAAAAACACATACAGTATCTTCACTGATGTAGATACTATTAGAACTCAGCAATCTCTGATTTGCTACCAAGGCCTTGAAGGTGATTTCAGAGTCAGATTTCTTAAACTTGGTGACATTGTAAATGTTATCACTTGTCATTAGCAGAGCTAACTTACTTGCTTCGAGTCCCACTTAATCTATCCAGGTCACTACCCACAGCTTCTGACCTACTTAGTCACTTCCTGTCTTTGATTTTCACCTTAAAGCCTCTTTTCTATAGTGGTCTGTGACTGCCATATAATCTTAATCAAACTTCCTTGGACTACCATTACTGTCAAGTACAATTCCTCTCACTGTAATACCCACCCTTCTGAGTGCAAGAAAACTGATCTGCAGCCAACAGTCTGCCTCTTCTCTTATGCTCTAAGATCATCTTTGCTTTGTTTTTCTTCCTGTATGAGTCACTCCTTCCCCCTTTCTGAAGCATCATACTGCACTGTCTGTCAGTGGCTGAGAAGCTGCCATGCATGCCTTTACTGCAGAGATCTGGTGAGTATTATCGTGTGTGCCCACCTACTATGTGCAAATTTGGAAAAAGCTGAACACAAAGAAATTGAGTTGGCCACAGGCTGCTACAGAAACTCAGCAAGTTTAATATGTTTTTGCCTCTGACCAAAGATGATGACCTAGTCTGTTCCCTTATGTATTTCTTAAGAGCTACTTACGCAAAACACAGCCGTTTAGTCTCTGCCTCCCAAACCTCTCATCTCCCCTGCTGCTTCAGGGCACCTGTTAACTATATGGATGCTGTAAAGTGGGTACCATATTAAGGGCTTTCCCTGTTCTCACTGGTTCACTTGTGCTACACAACATTCCTTTAAAACAGACTTCTTCAGCCAGTTTCCTTCTATAACTAGAATTCAATTTAAAGATGTTAATTCATTCCCACAGTGACTTTTGCCTGCACTGGGGCACTCCTGAGCTAGTGAGGTCTGTCTTTTTTCAAACTTCTTTCACCAGCACAGAGAAGTTCAAAGATGTGGCTCGATGCTCTTTGACTGTTAGAGATAAAATGTTTGATGGCAATGGCAGCTGCGTGTAACACATAGGAGAGATTTGTTTGGTCTCTCCTTATACATATGCTCTTTCTCAGCTCTTTTTTCAATACAGCCAGTTCTGATTTTCCTCTTCCTCCTACTTCTGTGTTCACCAGCACTCCTACTCTTTTGGGTTTTGTTGTTGTTGTTAACATATGGAGGTTATATGATCCATCACTGACTACAGCCTCGTCCTCTTAATAAGCAGAAAATACCATACGCTTTGGAAGGAGGAATTGGCTACAGGCCATTCTCATTAAGCCTCTCCTTCAACTTATCTCAGCTTAAATTGTATTTTTGAACTGCAGTCACTATGCTGCATTGTGAGTTGAAAACAACCACTTGAGTCCATTCCAGCAAGGCTTGGAGTGGCCCTGATACTAGGCATGGAAGATAGATAAGCAGCGCATTGAAGTTGTAGTATTGCCGTAGCTGAGGGCAAGGAGTGAATGGAAACATACCCTCCCTCTGGCACCGCCAGGCTCTGGACAAGGGGAGAGGAACAAGCTCAGCAGCTTGGGTTCACACGAGTGGCAGGAGCCAGTGGCCTCTCAGCTGATGACAGATTAGACTCAGGGCCTGGTTAGTGGGAAGACTGTGATTAGACCTCAGCAGCCTCTGTCTCTAGCACTAAAGGAATTACTGCTGCGGGCTGTGATTTTCTCAGCAAACTGTAATTATACAAGGAACCTCATTCCTGCCATTTTTCTCAACAACTTAAGTGCAAAAATATAACCTGGCTGAGGGTGCAGGGAAGCAGAAACTATGAAGGGAGCAGGAAAGAGACACCTGTTTATTTTTATCTTATTCCAGTTGTTTTCTCTCAATTTCTTAGATTCATATGAATCACAGACTGTTTTTTTCCCAAAGGTCAGTGCCAAGTTTTAACTCCCTGAAGCTGTCCTGCCATCCGCCTGAAGTTTATAGGACACATTTTCTCCATGCACTTATGACCCATGGCATCTTAGATGAGTGTGGTGATGCTTGCAGATGGTGCCACACCAACCTCTGCCCTGGCAGTGCCCCCTCTCTCCTCCTGTGGGAGCAGTGGTGCAGGATGCCAGACTGTGATCTCAGGACACCCCTAGGAAGGTACGGCCTGGGCAGAAGTGTGGGATACTGGAGATTGGGCAGGATGAGTTTGAACCTTGCTCTCAAAGGCCCTGTCTAGACTAGGATTTAAGAGTTTTAACTTTAAAACAGTTAAGTTGCATATAGTAACATTTTGTTTTGAATGATGCAGGGAAAGCATCATATGTTTGAACTCAAAATAACACCTGGTAAGTTTTGCCAAAATAGCAATGTCAAAAAAGAGCAAGATTTCTATGCAAGATTTATCCTGTTTGTGCAGTTGTAGATCCACAGAAGCCTGTTTGCCATTGGTGTTTTCTTTTCTCAGAATATAAGAAGAAATAGATTTTTTTTCAGTTTAAGTCTAGTAAATATCTAAGAGTAGAGTTTGCCACCTTAGCTTTACCATCTAATATTTAAAATGTAGACAAGGTCATAAAGATTCAAACTAATCTATATGCTCCTTTCTTAACTTTCCTCAGGGCTTTTATGTGGCTGCTTACTATACTTTGAAGGCAAGAGTGTCTTGTCTATATGAAACAATTCTATATCAACACTATACTCATCTAAAAGAAAGCAAATTGTTCCTTACCAGCATGTCTGCTCTCTGTCCCTCAGCATGTCTGGTAGCACAGCCAGAGATGAGAGTGTGGCTGCAGGAATTCGACCCGTGGGGCTGAAAGCACTGGGAGGCCGTATGTTGGCAAGCAGATTCCCAACTCCAGAGCCAAGTCTCTGAAGATACTGGTGGGAAAGACACACATCTGGAGTTGTCTGGAGTTGGCACAAATTGTTGTGGACAAAAAGGAGAGAAAGGAAGGGTTAGAAGGAAAGTGGAAAGAACACTTACACATTTCGCTTTCTTTTCCATCTGCTTGTATGATGTTGCTTTGAGCTATTAAACAGCTGCAGTGCTCTGCCCCAGAAGGGACTGTAGAGACGGAGAATGATTCCTACAGCTAAGTGCTTTGGGAGCCCCCTAGAATGACAAGGAGATACGAATAATGTTTCTCTGATTGACTATTAAGCTAAACACACTTGGCACTGCAGCACCTGGTGCAGTAACCAGAGACAATGTTCTGGCTCCTCAGACCTAAAGCCCCTGGCAGGGAGTGGGTACTGCTGGGTGCTTCCAACTCATCCTTTGCGCAGTAGGTGAGTCCCTCTCGTGCTCTGCCTTCCAGGTAGAACCTCTCAAGTCACCCATGCTGGATCCAAAATTCAAGGGGAGCAGGTTACTCAAGCAAAGGTGTTTGCAGACTGTGAGATGTAGCTTGGGGAGATAAGGGTGAGGAAGGAGGACCAGGAGAAGGAGGAGCGGGTGTATTGCAACCGCCAAGGACTGAGCAGAAGAGCATTTTTTTTGCATCCATTCAGACACTCAGCTATTTCCTGCCTTGTTCCTGCAGTCAGTGTGCTCCACCTGCTTTTACTTAACCATTTCCTGTTTACAGCTTCCAAAAACTTTCTGGTGAAATCACTAATCTACCACAAGATGAGTCTTTACAGTCCCTTTTGGGCAGGCTTCACTGATTTTTTCCCTCTCTCCTTGGTACACAGACCTTTCTGACTGTGGGGCTGTGTTGTGTGTGTGCATGTCTGCATGCATTTGTTTGTGCATGCAGCCAGTAGTAATGTCAGGAAAGTATGTGCTCGCTCTGTAGTTCTTTCTGGCTCCATATGCCCCTTTTTTAACTCTTCTAGTGCTTGCAGCTTTTTTGCACACTTGAGCAAAGTAGCACTGAAGGCAGGCTTCCCCTTCTGCAGAACAGAGGGCTCTGGATATTTAGAGGAAAGACTGTTCCCATTACTTTCAAGTGGCTGAATGGTCTCTCACAAACAAGGAATTTATTCTCTGGATAGCTTGCCCAAGCTTTAAATTATTTTCTGCCTTTGAAAAGAGCGAGGCAATTTCTTCTCATCAGTTTCTCGGATGTGAAAGGCAATAAGTGAGGAGCAGGAAGGATCAACCAAAGAAAAATAAGTCTCTTTCCTACAGTGTTGATGCTCCCACAAGTCCTCATCTCACACTTAGTCCCACATCTTGTAGAAATCACTAGAAATGCATGCACCCTTCAAGTCTGTTCTCCTTAGCCATACTATAGGTAACACTGCAGCCACCACTAAAATCAAATTTATTTGTCACTGCTTTTGCTGCTTGTTTACTTTTATTATTTCTCTTCTGGAACAGTGAAAACAGCTTCTTCAGTTTCCTCTCTGATTCTCATGCTTTAGCACAGTATTGCAATATTTGGGTTGTGGTGAACGCTGCAGGGGAATGTTCCCTTCTTAAAATAAATCATGGAAACATTTCTGTTGGAATCAAGGCTTGTAGAAGTTTATTTTTTTTTTAGTAAGAAGAATGTTAGGCCAACTTTGACCTGACACCATATCCCTTTAAAGGGAACAGGTTTGTGATGCCTGACAGTGTATATCTACTGACATGTATATATGTGTGTGTGTCTATATATATAGACACACACACACACACACTAGTATACATGCCAGTTATACTGATATAACTGAACACTGAAATCACCCACTAAGAATGCTGGACATGTTGACTCTGTCTCCATCAGACATACCTTCAAATTCCTTACCTAGCCCTAATGCAAGTTAGTAGCAGGAAGGTTAGTAGCCGGCTTAGTAGAAGGATGCTCAGGCTGCTGACTTAGATGTGGAAGGTGTAGTCTATAAGCACATACCAGCACTGTCGCTGAGCCATTTCACACTTCTGTAATTATGTTGGTGGGTTCACACTCACACATATTTCTGAATATTTTATGAGGAACACTAGACCCCACTCCCCACCCCCTCATTTTAACTGTAACATAAATATTATGTATAGGTAGTACTTGTGCATGGGCTAGGATCTATGGTCTGGGCGTCGTCGATGTCCAGTGAGCTGCCTGCTGTAGGCATAGAGTAACCTTACTTAGATCAGAGTTTGCTGAAGTATCCTTCAAGCTGTCTGTGAGCAGCTTTTGAACTTTTTTTTAATCAGGAAAAGGAAGCAGTAGTTTTCTGCACAGAAGTGTCTTTCAGATTGGCCCAAACTTGTAAAATGGTTACTTTGGTTCCTATCCAGCCCAATTCATTCAATAGTTTGTCTCAGGGTACTTGTCATCAGTGGCATTTGCTCAGGCTGAGTCATACCCACTCAGGCAATGATCTGAGAGAGCCTTCACATCTTTTTCATCTTCATTTTACAGCTTACAGCCCTGGTAAATTCATGACGATATTGTACCACACAGCTCTTCCTACAGCAGCTTCTTTTCTTTTAACCAGCTTTTACCCCAAGAGGCAGCTACTTCCAAAAGAGACTCTCTGGTTCAGTGCCTATGTTTATTTTCCTGATATTTCTTTCACCATCCCTGCAAATTTGGGTGCACTCATGATATTTTTGCATCTGTCCTCCACCCCAAAAATGGAGGCAAGCTGAACTATGTGAAAAGGTAGAGACAACGAGACCCTCGAGGAAAATGGCAGAGAGGTGTAGAGAACTGTGCAGGACTCTTTCCAGGAAATGGGTAGAAGGTTCATCACATGAGTCACTGAAACCTTAGCTGACTAAATTCTTGAAGAATAAACTGTCAGGAATATGATACTGGACAGGACAGTTGCAGGGGAAGAAGAAAACTTCTTAAATAACTCTTGTTTGTTTTTTTCGTTTGTGATTCATTCCTGAGGAAATTGCTGTGTCACTGGCCAGGGAGAGGGGTAGCATGCAGGTAGTGCCAGCCCTCCTGTGCAGAGGCAGCAGGTGAGGCGTGCTGGGGCGTGCAGCCCAGCTGCTCTGGGCCCCAGCACTACTGCCAGAGGGTCTGAGAGGGGATCAGGAGCATGCCATAGCCATCCTGCCCAAGCCAATAAAGTAAGACAGGGTCACTAGTGCTCATAGGCCTCTTTTTTTTAATACCAGCAGGTATGAGACCAAGAGGAAAGAAGATACTAAATCTCCAGTTCTAAGCTTCTTTTAAAAATTTTTCTTTCTTTACCTGCTTCAACCAGTACACGAAGTTGTATCAATAAAATTGGCCCAAAGATCTGAATTTGGATTTCAGAGAAGGTATTAAGATTTTAAGTGCCAGTAACAACAGAAGTCAGACCCCCTCCACAGCTACCTCCAGGGAAGCTGAACCAGCATTAGCAGCAGTGGGAAATGTTTGCAGTAGTATCTGTGTGTGGAGAAACCCAATGTTCCAGCATGCTGCTTCCAGTTCCCATTTTGGTGAGTTTGACCAAGAGCATTTAACGTCTCATAATGCTGTTTACGTAACAAGTGCTCATTTGGTTCCCATTAAAATCATGGCATTTCTTCTGCAAAATGCTGCTTGTAAAAATCAAGCCACCCAGTTCTTCATTAGATTGTAATATGGAAAATAAATAGTCTGTCTGCAGGATGCACACTGTAATTGTCAAACAGGGACTAGGGGCTTTTTTTTCCCCCTCTTGGACATACAAAGTTCAGTGCTCAGAAATAGGAATGTGAAAGAATGTGGCTGAATCTGTCTCCTGCAAAAACACAATGTAGTTACTGCCGATTAGATGTTCCTCAGATACTATATTGATTAAAAGAGAGTCTACAGCTCTTCATAGTTAGCGAGAATCATCTTAAAACTGTAGAAATGGTAGGTGTAGCTCTTGCAGATCATCCCAGTGCCGCTACCTTTCCAGGCAGCGCAGAACGGTTCCTTGTATTATGTATACCATCCCTTTGAAGAATTCAGTTTCAAATGTCTCGAACAATGGGGGTTTCACCACTTCCTGTGGGAGCCTGCTCTGCAGCCTAACTCATTTCACCATCTGGAGTGTTTTCCTGAGTGTCTGCCCACTTTTAACTGTGCACTCACTATTTCTTCTTAAAGGTGGCTCACCAAAAGTTTCTGGTGTGTTAAATTCATGTTTTATGAAGATCAAGAATACCATGAAAGATTGATGGCTTCTTCTCTTTGCTTTTTCTTCCTCAGAAATAATAATAAGTAATTAATAATGTATTACTGCTTTTTCAGCCATTCATCTTTGCAATTTACAAGGAAGGTCAACATTGTTGTAATCTATTTACAGATGGGAAAAACTGAAGCACAGGGCAGGAAACAACTTGCCCACGATCAAGTGGCAAGATGTGGACTTTTAACCAGGACTCCACAACAGTGCCCTACTGGGTTTTTTTACTTTTTTTTTTTTCCCCTGTCCTGGTCCCTTTGGCTTTGTTAGAATACCTAGGAAGGACAAGCTTTCCATGAACTTTATTCAGAATTGTCATATTGCAACTGAAAGGTCAGGCTGTTGAATATTTAACAGTTAACTATCTTTCCAATGCGTTGGTTAAGCGTCCTAATTAAGTAGTGATAAATAAAACCAGCAAAGCATTTTAACAGACTGAAGCAGTCCCTGGGGCCTCTGAGCTGAATTTCCTTAAGCTAGCCTGTGTTTTCCCAATTGCGGATTGTCCAGATTGAGCACAGTATATATCAAGCATACTCTTATCAGTGCACTGCAGGGAGATTTCCTTCCTCCTCAGTGCCACCATGCTTACTTCACCTGTCGTATTTCCCTTAGCCGTGGGTTTCGGTAAGTGTGTTTCTCACACTCTACATAGTTCCTGAATTGTAAATCTTCCAATTTGGAGGAATAACACCACAATCTGTATATCACAGTGCACTGGGTAGAGGGCAATGCGTAGCCTAGCAATCAGCAGGCTCGCCTATTTATCAGGAGTCCAGCCAAAGCAGCACAGAGCTCTCCGTGGGCTGCTAGCAGGCACGCTGTTTCTCCTACCTGCCTAAAGCTGCCTGTCCGGCCTGATGTTTCAGTGAATATCTTTACTATGACTAGTTCCACCTGAGCACATAGTAAGATGAGGTTTTTTCCTCACCTCCCACGGGATAGGCAAGAGAAGGCAGCCACAGCCATGTGCTCACAGTCTGGTCTGCAGGGATCTTTTAACTGCCCCATGCTGATCGGATGCTGAACTAACAGCATCCATCATGTGTGAGGTGCAGTGCTCTGCATGGATTGAGAAATGCAAAATCAGAGCTCTGAATGGGCCAGAGTTATGTGTGAGGGATTGTACATAGGTCCTGGCTGCTGAGCGCTTTCAAAGTGTACCAATAAGTGAAGCCCTGATCAACCTGGACTGTTTCCCCCACTGCTCCTTCAGGCCTCCTTTATTCCAAATAACATTGAGCCAGTGTCCTAGGATTTAACAAAAGCTGCAAGACTGCTGTAGGTCACTGAGTACATTGTCTTTGCTTTCAGATTGAGTTTGAGAAATTACCAGCAGTGTCATGCTTATGCCTCCTGGCCATGTGAATAGAGGAAGCTAAAGAGCAACAATAGATTACATAAAGCGGGGAAATCCCCCTCAAACTTCTCCCAGACTATCTCAAACTGAAGTTGATTTGCATACTTACACTACAAATAATTTTGCACTAGCTTCTAGCCCCATTAAAGGGTTACATGTGCTTGCCTATAATGGTTTAGTCCAGTTCCACCAGCTGAATCACTCAGAGAAAATAAAAAAGACTGAATCAGAGCCTGTATAGAAATCTAAGCAGTTTTATGAGGTTTATGTAGCATCAGCCCACTTCAGGTAAGGTTACAATTGGGTAATGCCATTACACACAAAATCAGTGAGAAATGTTCAGTACCTATTAGTAACTAGCAGTTATTCTAGAAAAAACAGTACTAAAAAGCTATGTTAAGCTTTATAGTTTGTGATTATGGATGGATGGTGTCATTCTTGAGCTAAACTTGCAACTAAGCTTCCTATACAAAACCTCTCTGGTGGAAAATGGACCTTACTGAAAACCAGAATAAAAGCTATAGTATCCTGTGGTTGAAACCTATGGCCAGCTACTTTACAGAGTCTGAGACTCATGTGGCCTAGAATTCCTGAGCAATGCTGTTCAAAACCCAGCAGTGTTAAACAGACTTCCAAAATTCCTGTCATTTTTTTAAAACACCATGGGTTAACAGAAACAAGTGATTAAAGAAGAGATAGCATGTTGAAAATATGTATTTGTTGGGTTATCTCAGTTTCAAATATGTAGTTGGCTAATATGATGTATCTCAGGCTTGAAAATGTAGGTGGCTAATAAAGGGTTGTGAGGCAATGGAACAGGTTGTCCAGGGAAGTGGTGGGGTCACTGTCCCTGGAGGTGTTTAAAAGATGTGTAGAGGTAGTGCTGAGGGTCACGGTTTAGTGGTAATATGGTAGTGCTGAGTTAATGGTTGGGCTTGATGATCTGAAAGGTCTCTTCCAACTAAAACAATTGTATAATTTTGTAACAATGCAAAAATCTTTTACATCATCTTTGATGCACTAAGATTGACGCTGTTTGTAAGCCTAGTACTCATGACTACAGAGCGCCTAAATTCTTCTTGAAGATGAGTAACGTTTCCTCTTCCCTTGCTGAGAGTGGGCTTTTGGGGCCTAGGGGGTTTGTTTGTTTTAGTAAGATAAGAATATGAAGTTCCCAAAGACTCACTAAGAGCAGTTTCTTTGAAAAGCATTTGCTCACCCAGTCTCACCTAGTCCCTTTCCTAGCATTCTGTTGGAACAAGTTCTCAGATACATTTGCTGCCAGCCCTCTCCCAAAGCCAGACAGAGGATAGACAACCGCACTGATTTTTTAGGCTATCCCAGTAAATTCACAGAAGAATTGTCTCTGCGTTTTCTGGGTTGCCAATCCAGGTCTGCATTAAAATTAAGTATTGGGTAGGGATATACTTTTAAACAATGCTGTAGAAGCATTGCACTAAATACCAAAGCTGTTTTAAACAGTCTTAGAGATGCTTTTGTCAATATAGCGTATTTCCCTTGAGGAGTTCATCAAAGGTCTATTGGCAAAAGTGGGATTTGTTCTATCTGCATTAAGGTTATCATCAATGTCAGTATAGTTATACCAGGACAGCTATATAAGCAACTCCATTCTAGTGTAGATTCTTTTCATGTAGTCAACAAACAGGGCTAGAGCAGAGGAGGAAGATTGAGACATAGCTTCCCTTGACAACCTGGGTAAGCCTTGTATTTTTAAAACAGTATCATCTTTGTTAATAATGTCATGGCAAATATTACCTTGCCTTTCAACCTCCTCCTTTCAGCTTTATTGACTTTCTTCAAAGCTCTGATATAGAACAATAGAAATTGACCCAGGTATGAACTGACTGCTCTGCAGAGTCCTTCAGGCAACCGAAGTCTCCCCATGCTATGATGGAGCTTGTCTCAATGGGTCAAGTTTAGAGATCAGAAGAGGAGAAGTACATATTTGTGTAAGCCTGGGACACCTTGCAATGCAGTTAATAGCAGCAAACATGAGGACACGGTGTGATATGACTAATGATTCATTAGTACCTTGGATATTTTGGTCCTGATAACTCTGTGTGTTTCTTCAGTTTGTGTTCTTTTCATCAGCTTGCAGGTTGATCAGGAAAGCTTTCATTTTGTGTTGTAATATCTCCTCTCTCAAACAACAGTCCATTTTCCACATAAGGTCTCTAATCACAGTAATATAATATCCTGTATTTACATACAAAACACTTTACCAAATTTACATCCCAAAGCACTTTACAGCCTGGCACTGATATGGAACTAAGACTGGAAGAGGAGCAGCTCACACTGGTTAGGAAGCAGGCTCTGCTCTCAGCCTAAGTGTTAGTAAAGCATATAGAGTGGAGCCGCAATATTTTCTCCGAATCCAAGGCAATTTGCTAATTGTTGGAATATGTATTGGTTTAAGCTGTGCTATGCTTAGCTGTAGGAAACGAATTTGAACCAGAGAAAATAAGCTGTGGTAGAGAATGTCAGTCCTCTTGCACATCCCATTCTGTTCAAAGGCAGTGGCTACCCAAAAACACAGAAAATCAGGGTGATGCAAAGGTCCTCAGCAAGTATACATTGGCCTCTGGATAGACCTACCAAAAGATAATAGAGGGGCCTAGACTAGTCTGTGGTTTGGCTCCAGAGCAAGAGGGTAGCATCAGAAGCTTTGCTAGCCATTCTGAGAAGGAAAGTCTGAATGCTGGATAGCTAGAAGGACAACTGGGCAGGCAGTAGGAAGAGGATCCTTAGATACAAGTAAATCCATTTTCAGCAAGTCTGTGAAATCAGTTCATACTGAACTAATTACCTTTATTTGTTTGTGGGTTGAATGAGGTGATTCCTCACTAGAGGAAATGGTAATTTGTGATCTCATTCTGACATATTGGCATTGAGGTGTTTGTATTTATTGTATGTTTCAGATGGAAATTTAACCTGGGAAGGAACCGATCCTGCCCTGCAGACCATACGAGTGAGGAGCACTGCCTTGAAAGATACTTTACTTGATGCTACTTTACCCAGCATTACTGGTGAGACTCTGAGCAATACATCCAATCTATAGAAAGGACACATGAAACCTCCACTAAGAAATGAATGAAAGACAACACTGATTTTCAAAACTCCAGTGAAGCAGATAGTGAGCACTCTTCATCCTTTGTCACTTTAACAATTAAATTTAAAGCCATGTACTGTTCTTTGTACGTATGGGGCAACACTTACCTCTGTATTTTGTTCAGGTTAATTTAAGTGACGTGATAGTAAAAGTACTGAGAAAGCACAGGCCACTTGTGCCTTCCTAATTCATCCCATCACCTTACCAGTCTGGAGGAACCAACAAACACACAAGTGTTTCATGTCCACAGCCCATAATATAGTGCAATGTTCACTTCTGCTTTTTAAGAGAAATTATAAACCCACTCATCAGTTCAGTGAACTGTTATTCCTGTTACACCCTTGAAAGTCATCAGAGGTAATGTAAGAGAGTAACTAATAGCCAGGCTTTAGCAGTTCAGAGTGGAAGGAGAACAAATAGCAGTCCAAAAAGTGGGAAGATCAGTGTGTATTACAGCTGCTTAGCTTCCTCTGTCTTCAAAGCACTTTTCAAGATTCACGTGACTGCAAACCAAAGAACTATTTACTCACCTTACAGACTTAGAGAATATATGACTTGCTCAAGGCCACTGAAGGCATCTCTGGCTACACTGATGAAGATCAGGTCGTTCCTGGCTCTCAAGCCTCACATCCCTGAAGGAAAGCCATAGGTTCAGTTAGTGCCAACTGCCAATGCACAGTTGCCGTTGGCCCAAGAGGCTGGTTCTGTCCTCTGCAGTCACAGGCAAGCCTCCCTGAGCAACATCTTGAAAAGCAGAGTAACCTGTACAGAAATATGGGATGTCTAGGTACTGCTGAAGTGGCAGCAAGGAAATCAGCCGCTGTGGGGACACCTGTGGTAGTGAGGCAAGCATTTTGGCATCAGCTGTTTGCTACGCAGTCTTTGGGTGACGAGAGAGTTCCTGCGAATCACATGACCCCTATTAAAAATTACTGCACACCCTTACTGTGGCAGTGCAAGAAACTGAGAAGTTGAGGGGATGTGGAAGCTGATGTCAAGTCACTCCCAGCCACCAAATGGGATGGCATGAGGAAGGCTACTCTGCAGCTATCTACTTACATGCTAATCATGCAGCTTTGAGCTCTCCTTTAACAAGGAAGTTTCCATCACAACAAGGAAGCTACTCCATTTCAATAAGCTACTTTAAAAACCTAATACGTTTCACCTCAGGGAAATGCGATTCAGCAGCTTCAGTGTTACCAGTTTTGTGCTTTGAAGAGACCTTTGTAAAATTTAATTTTAATTCTGTTTTGACTAAAGTTTAGGTTTTCTTCTTGACAGTGCTGCACTACTGGCCATTCAGTCAAACCCTGCTGAACTTGCTTGTAGCCATTTTATCATGGTATCTTGTAAATATTTGGTAAAACCCTCAGACATAGAAGTGTTTTTTGCTCTTACAGTCACATGTCTGGTTCCAGGACCTTTCAGAAACACAAAAGGCTGAAGGCAGGGAAAATTCCAGTGGGGTGTATTTGAGTCTCCAGGGAGCAACTGCACTCTGTTTAGACTAAAAATTCTCATTCCTGCCTCTCCATTTTTAAAGAATGTGGAAGGACAAGAGAGGGGAAGCTGGTTGAGTATGGGTTTTTATTGGTATAAACACTGAAATGCAGGCACTGTTTCACTCGTTAATACTGCAGGACCATTTATGGTTGGAGAAAGAGATAAGCTTTTTAATGCTCTCTGCACTACCTGGGAAATTTCCATCCAAGTTCTAAAATATTTTACAAACATTAATGAATTAAATCTTAAACCCTTTCTTCTCAGCCCTGTGAAGCAAGTACTAAGTACAATTTAAAGATAGGCTAATGAGACTAAAAAAGTTGTGCCTTGCCTGATGCCACGTGGGCAGTGTGGCAAGAAGACTTGGGTCTGAGTCCCAGCTTTCTGCCTTACACCACAGACAACACACATTCTATCCCTTTTCAAGGCTTGCTGTAGTTACCCCTCTGGGATATAGTGAAAACATGCTAGCATCACACCTTGAGAGGGCTTTGTTTTTTCCCATGGAACTGAGAGACCACTCACAGCTGCTGTCCCGTGGGATTAAGATGTTGAAAAAATCAGAGAGGAATATATAGGAATTGGGGGGGGGAAGCAAGTTACTGCTCTGTCTTCCTTGGGCAAGTGCTGCCTCTACTGCTGCCAGTGGAGTTAGTATAGCATTGGGACCAACCTCAAACATTTCTGTATGTGCTTCAATATAATCAGGTAGGACTGTGGTAAAAATGCCACAATTGAAGAGAGAACTTGGCTGTCAAGAAAATTGGACAGATGAGCCAATAAGTCACTCTAGTATTGAATATATGTGATTTCATTATCCTTCTGTATGTGACCTGCATTTCTTACTGCTTCTTATTATCAGAATCCTTTAACTACTGCTGTAGCCATCTCTTTCAGCTCTTCAGAAGAGAGGGATAATCCATCAGCCAATTCCTCTCCAGTGGTATGAGTCAGGTTTTTACCAGGAGGAATAATGGTCAGTTGAAAAGAGTGTTCCCAACAGGACTGGGCAAAAAGTAATATGCACATGCATTAAGTCATGAAGTGGAAGAGAAGGAAGCAAATCCTTAAAGGTTTTTAGTTATTTCTTTTCTATTAACTTCCCTTGTCCACACTGATCGATAACCAGACATGCAAAAGCTGGAAATGTATTGACAGTGGCTGGCGTAAGCGGGACTGAGAGCTTCTCCCACTGTGCAAACAAAACTGAAGTCAGTCAGCTCCCAAAACCAGATCAGTGTGTACCAGCTATTCCAGCTCTGTGGGTGAGAGTTGCTGGGAGAAAAATCGCAGTGCAGCAGCCTCCTCCTGTCTCTCCTGTGACCCTGTGGTGTACCTTGGCACTGGTGCCTTTGGCCTCTTCATGCTATTACCTTCTATGACAAGGCCCCAGTGCTGGTCCTTGAGTACACTTCTTCTGTAACACCCTTCCCTGCAGAGGATCCAGACTTGCTGCAAATGCTGTGCACAGTGTTCATTTCATTCCCTGCTGAAAGGCAGCCAGGCCTGAGGTGGAACATGGCAAGCATTTCGCTGTGCCTGGCAACTCCACACAGCTGCTGAAAACAAGGAGGGAAGAAAGCAGTGTACAAACGCAGGGGAATTTTCACATAGGCAGGATGTAATTAGCAGAGCTGGAATATGGCCAGGACACTGGGGTTAAAACACTGGCTTGCAGGTAACACACTAGGATCTTTCAGAATTCAAGTGCTCAGGATCTCCCTTTTCCATCTTACCTGGAAGATGTCAGAAGGCTGTTCCTTTTTTAATGTTCCTGGGCAGCTCTTAAACATCTGACACAAAGGAAAAAGTGTCTAATAGTGCTGCACCTGCAATGATTCCCTGCCAGCAACTGCCCACCGTGAACAGCAACTGAAAGGATCACATCCTGACAGGGCTACGGCTGCATCATGGAAGAAATGCTACAGTTGCCTCCATGCTTTGGGGTTCACTTCATCCTAAACTCTTCTTACGCAGCTTTTGGGCCCCAAATCCCCACCAAGCAGAAAGAAAAGATGATAAAATTAGGGCACAAGAGGGAGAGGTGCTGCTGCAACCTTCAACCTTATTCTCTGCCCCTTGAAATAGTACTAAATCAGTACTGGACAACAGAGAATTAGATGAACCACTTCTCCCCAGTGCAGATGAGTGAGCTTTTCCAACTGGCTTTGCAGGTAGTATGCAGAGCATATGGAGCTCATGTCTACTCCTTTCCTCCAGCAGAGAAACCCCATTCAAAGCAGCAAAACATTTTTCCCCTTCATGATCTCACTTTCTGTATAAGCAATCTTTGTGTTTACTACGAGGATTTTGAATGTCCACAGAAGGTCAGAGAAGTCATTCATGAACCTCACGTGTGGAAAGTCCACATGACGTTTCTACCACAATGTGGCCCACAGTCTGAAATATAAATAACTGCAAACCTTTAACCCCTTGTCTATCAGACCTGCAAACTATGTGCAGTTTGAAGAGCTGACTTCCTCCCTGTAGTGCAGTGTGTGCCATCAAAGCAAGAGGTGTTCCTGCCATCCAAGAAAACATAATCCCCGCATCAGTAAGTCATAAAAAAAGGGACATCTCCAATGCCTGTGAAATTCCCCTGTATCGGCTTTTGGGTTGTTTAGGGTTTTTGCATGTCCAGGCTGCCGTGCAAGTCCCCTTTGTTGTCAAGTGTTGGTTAATTCAACCGCCCAGCAAACTTGCTGAGAGCACCTCAGTTAGTGGGATAACAAACCTGCAGACCGACTTAAATGGCGAAGTGAGCTGGAGAGAGTAACACAGAGGCAGCTGCAGGCAGCAGGAAATCCAGTGCTAATAAATAAAATGTCTTATAGCCAGAAAGAGGAAATAAACAGCAGCAGCACAAACTGGAACACAGCATAACTGTGGCACGGGGATCACTGCATCACAGTGAGCTTATTTTTACAGAACATTGTCCCAGTTATGTGTTCACACTGCAAAAAAAAAAGTGGGTGAGTGGGAGGACTGCTCAAAGAGAGGGTCTCTATCAAAGAAGTTGTCAACAACCACTGTAATTAAGGAAGCAGCCAGAGCGCACACAACCTGAGCTGCCGCCAAAGTGAAATGAAAGCATTTTTTGTTTGCAGCCATAGCCCTGAAGGGTAATAAAATATGGTTCTACTGTGCCAAGTGAGGATCTGCAGGGACACCATTTCTAGATGGCAAATGCCCTTCTCCCATCTTTCCAAAATTACATGCCATGAGGAGGCAGCAAGTTGCTCTTCCTACATGCACTTTCAAAAGCACATGCCCACACACCCCATCTGACTGCAGCAGCTGCCTTGGGAGGCCAGCCACCAGGCAGGTAAGCCCCAACCATCATGGTATCAATGGAGGTGACACCACCCCCGAGCTGATCTGCTGATCTGGCACTGCTTTGTCCAGATTGCCAAATCAACAAGTCTGAATTTTTCCCCCTCACACTCAGCTGTGGGTGTGCCACAGCCCCATGGCATTAGCACCACCAGCAGGAGCTGCCATATTCAGAAGAGCTGCACCTCACTGCATTTAGGAGGCTCACTGGTGCCTAGGCAGGGAGCTTTGTGCATGCATGCCAAAACAGTACTCTTCTTGCAGCTGGCAGCATCTTTCACCTGGAACGACCACACGGCCTGTGCCTGTGTGGCAGTGGGTGCTGGGGACTAGTGGGTGGCCTAGCATAGTTGCGGGGGTCAGCATGGAACTTCTCAGCCATGGGACGGTATTGTGAGGCGTTCATCAGTGGCTATAGAAACTCATGTGCAAGTTCAGTGAAGGGAAAGAAGTCATTCACAAATTGCTGCATATTTCTGAATTCATTCACCAAGTGGCGTTTGCTTTTCATCCTCCCCCCAAGCCCTGTGTGCATTGCTGGCATTCTCTCCCAATCCCATATAATAATTCCCAGGTCTCCACAAGCCACTGCCTGCCAATGGAGCCCACAGTCACTGCACCGCCAGCCCGGTCACATGAAAACTTACATGCAAAGGTTTAATGCTTTCTCCTGACCCCATCCCTTGTTCCAGTGAATCCACTGCAGTGTTTTCCTAATCAAGTGCCAGGGAAGCTTTGCACCAGTCAGAGTGCTAAGAAGGTGCTTATTTGGCTGCAGCATTTCCAGAGTCTTTGAGCTCTCTCCTAAGCTATAAATACAAGCTGTAGAGCCAGGTGAATGTCGACAAGGCTGCCATTTAGGCCTGAAATAAAGAACTGCTGCTCTTCAATCAAATACATATTGCTGTTGCACCACTTTCTATAGCCCAACAGCTGCGCTAATAGTTAATTGCTTCAGCAGGCTATGGAAATCCCTTCTTAGAGCCTGTATACAGGATATACAGCTATGATCCAGTACAATTTTAACCTTCACTGGACTTGTTACTGAGGAATCAAAATGAAAATACCGTCCTTTCCCTAAAGCCTTCCATTACTAAATTCTAGATGATAGTGCAGGTATTTAATAGATCATATCACCTGTGAAAATGACAAAATACTTTCTTTCATACCCCTCCTGCCTGTGAGACATCAGAGAACGCACATACTTTTGGAGAATCTCAGATGGAATTGGTTTGTTTATTAAATATAGATGAAAACCAGAAATATTCTAAAACTGTTTTGATAGTGATAGTCATTTCCTTGCAATCACTGTAATGCAAGGAGGGAGTGCAGGTATCTACTGCAGAAAGAGTTCATGTTCTCCACTTGATACTTCCACATAGGATTTTACATGTGTGACAGTGATTCATGAATTGCAGCTTGGCTTTGGAAAGCATGGGAATTGTTTCTGGCTTTCAGAGGCCAGTGTTCATCTGGGCTTCACATGGCCCGCAGACAGACATGCCAGTTGCACCTTTGAGGCAGAAACATCTGTGGCATGGTTCCCAGGCTATGGAAAGGGTTATTATTTCCAGTCTACTAAGTCACCTTTCTCTCTTCACACACCTCTCACCATCCCCAACCCTGCATCTGGCTGAGGTGAAAGGAAACATCACTCTGGATTACTATACTGTGACCTGTCTGGTAGGAGAGGCTGCATGTGCATATAACACATTATTTTGTGCATGTTTCTAAGAAGTGTTTTGTTTGCAGTCACTTTACAGTGGCACAAAGGAGAAGCATCAAGCCAAGGTAATGCATATGCAGGCATGTAAGAGCCAAACCTGCACAGCAGAGTCTCTGCCATGCTCTGCAGAGTTGTGTCAGTTTGTGCTCGTGTGCTGCCACAACATACCTTTATAGAAGTCTTGTGCCAGGGTGCCATACAACTTAGGGAGGTGCCAGAGGAGTTGTTGTCTGCACTTTCACTATGGGTTTGAGAAGGTTGATTAGCATTTGGGTCAGAGCACACGGAGCAGCCCCAGCTGGGGTGGGAGAAGTCACACTGTGAGGCCACACTTGAACGTGGCCACTTTTGTGTACTACCCCGGATACAAAGCCTACTTGTGTGGGGCGCAATCCCGTTGCGCATCATGCTTTGGTTGTCAGTGGCAGTCATGGGTTCCTGGAGGGTGACACAATAACCTCTTTATGGGTAAGAGAATAGCAGGGGAATTGTGGGAGGCCATTGGAAACATAGCGACGAAGAAGTCCTTTGGCTTCTGTCTGTCCCTCAAGGTAAGGTGCCCAGGCAGCTGCTGAGCTGCCTCTGATGTGCTGGGAGGATCCCGTGTCTGAAGCAGCATTGAAGGTGAATGCAGAACTTTAGGTATCTGGATGGGAGAGGAGTTAGAGGAAACACCCAAGAAAGACCCCATGTTACCTTTGTGGTAGCAACATGATAAAACTGACTCTGAAAGTCTGGGCTGTCACACTCTTGCCACCCCCACTGCCTTCAACACCACTGCAGCCACACAGGGAATCGGCTCAAAGAGCTGATCCGGCTAGAAATTAAACTGAGGGGTTTTGTTTAAAAAAATATGTCTCTAAGTTTCTTTCAAAGAGAAGTGGACAAATAAGAGTACTACTTATTGAAAGGGGCCCAAACAGGTAGAAATTTGAAAAAATGCTACTATGGCCTATTTTAAAGTAAAAGCTAGTTAAAGCTTTCTTACTGTATCTATCACTGCCTCCTTTTGCCAGCCCTTCAGCCATCCACTGCACAAAGCAGTAAGCCTAAAACAATTGAGATATGCTAAGCAAATCTCCTTTGAATATGGCTTCTAGCCTAATAAGTCAGAGCCTTATCCAGTTCCCATGAAAAGCATCAGGAACGTTTCCTCCAACACTAATAGACATAAGATTGGATTGCAGAACAACCACATAACTCTTGACCAAAAAGTGAAGCTTTTCTAAACCACTGATAAAAGACTCATACAGGAGAACATGGAAACTCTGATGAGAGCAGTTGCATTGCTACATATGTTTCAACCAACCATAGTGATTTTTGGAGCCACACTCATTCTTACTAGTGATGTGTGCTGTAAGGGGAAAATACAAACCAAACACTCTTTTAAAGTAAAAAAGCATTTACAATTTCTTTATTATGGATGTGCAAAAAGACTCCCCCTCTGCTGCTGGGAAAATGAGTTCCTGCTCCATAGCAGTAAAGTACATCCTAATTTTTAGAAAGCATTTGTTAGGCAAAACAGGTTAATTTTTATAATGCTTTCTTTTTTTGCAATTTGAGTCTTTCTGTTGATGCCAGCTGCTTTTGTTGTAGGTATCTTCTGGAAGGTGGTGTCTGTCAGTAAGTCCCACGTGGGTGTCCCCTTGGCTATCTTTCATAGCCGCCCTTCTATAAATCACAGCATATTAAAAAAAAAGGGGATAACATTGACATGTGAACTAATCCCCACATCAAAGAGAGCAACCCTCCCTCCTCTAAACACCCGCCCCCCTCTTTTGCTGGGAAAAGTCTAATGCCTAGAAGGTGATTTACACAAAACTTCATCCCAGTTGTTAGGAAACTTGCCATGCCTCTTACTCGCCAACTGCAGGAGAAACCTGGGAATCAGGGTAACCGCAATAGCTAGCCTGCGGCTTCCAGCTTTTGGCAGTTCAGGAGAGCAAAAAAACCCAAAACAATTGGCTCATTGCCGCAAGCTTGTGTGTATGTTGATCGCATTGCGAGATAGGCATGTGTATAGACAGATACAAACGTGACTAGTAATGTGGGTCTGTATAGGCACATATGTATCTGCATGTGCCTACAACTACTTGTATAGGCACAGGAATACCTGTCCTAACACATACAAGAGCACACACAGATGCACACACAAACAATTCTCTTTCTGTCTGCTAGGAGCAAAGAGGGGCAACAGGAAATCTATACAAAAAATATAAGTCCATATGGGCATACAACTGTGCATCAGGTGCCCTGGACATGGAGAGGGGCAGGTGTCTGTAACATATGCTCTCTTGAAGTATTCATTCCTGCCTTAGGCCTGGTTTTGAGTTAATGGTTCAAATGCTAGCAATATATGGAAAAGGGGAATACTTCGGCATAAGACAGGGTTAAAGAATAAACTCATTCCTGCCCTTGCCTTTGCAAATGCTCCCTGTGCACTGACTCAGCACACAAGATACTTCCAAATAATTCACTTGTCTCTGGAATGAGAGTGATGGGAGGAAAACATACCTCTGTCTGGCTAGATAACTCTTTTTCCGAATCGGTGGTGAGTCTGTGCCTGTGCCAGGCGCACTCCTTCAGAAGTGCCAAGTAATTATGCTGGTAGTTCTGTATTTGTAATCAATAACCAAAAATACCCACCCTATGTGAGATTAGCTGTGTTAAGTGCATTTATGTGCATATATGCATGTAAACTAGATCCCTCCACCAGCACTATTGCTTGTGGCAGAATTATACAACTGAGCTCACTGCTCTCCTCTTCCTCCACGCACCCAGGAACACAGGGATGTAATGGGTCAGCATGTGTCCCCCCCCTCGCCTCCAGGTCATTGCTTGCCCCAGGACAGAGGGCCATGAACACCCCGTCACCATAAGCCATCCTGCCAAAAGCAGTACATGAGGATCACATGCAAGAGAAGGAAACTGGAATGCAGAACAGAGCTGCCTTTCAGAAAAAGCTTCCTTTTTGTAGTTGTTGGCTGATTGTAGTCCAGCTGCACTCACCCATGCACTTTGGTCTGATTGCACAAGAGCTGAGGGGTGGAAGAAAGTAGCTGGGGCAGTGAGACACCAGAGCAGCTCCCTGTGGGGGCATGTGTTGGTATAAAGCCTTCATGAGCGTATAGCCTTGGGGAGAGCACCAGGCATGCCAGGAGCCCCACATCTCCCACTCCACCGACAGGCAGGGCAGAGACCAACAACGTGTTTTTCCAGTTGCACACTCCCTCCACGTAGATGTGCAGCTCTGTGTGTGTCTGTGCCTGTCGCCTGCCCTGTGTCAAGTCGAGAGGAATGAAAGAAACCCCAGCGTGGTTGCACCTTCACCTCCAGCACATGGAAAAACAAACACAGCCATTCTCTTGTTTGTTGATTTAGTGCAGGGTGCTCCTTCCATTACAAAATCATTTCCCTGCAGGCAAGAGGCTAAAACCTATTTGCTTATTGTTCTGCAAAAGAAAAAGGGTTTCAGGATAAATGCAATCTTCAAGCATCTCTTCTGTTGATAGACAGAGATTGAAAGGCAAGCACTCCCAGCTACCTCCTAGTAAATGTGCTGTGCTTCCTTGTCGTGCATAACTTTTCATGTTTTCTAGCTCAGAAACAAATCCCACATGTATCTCTCTTTCCCCTCCTCCTGAAATACAAATGTTAGTATGGGAGAGCTTTGTGCTTACAAAGTTAAGCATGTGCTTCATGACAGGTATTTATATAGAGATGCCTCTGACCACTGAAGGCTGCATCCAGAACCACAATTCGCAGACACCCATACCCACACCTCCCCCATCTATAATTTTCAGAGCCAAAACCCCAGATAATGAACACTTCTGAACAAGAGAGAGGTTTCCTCCTGCTGCTCAGGCTGATGGATGCCCCAGCTCTCAGTTGAGACAATGTAAACACCAAGCCAACTTTTTGAACTGGCACAGGAAAGTTGGACTCCGAGTGTGAGACACATCCTTGTTCAAAGCAAACGCATAGGAAACATATCACAGGTCCCTCCTATCCTGTTTTATTTATGAGGTGCACCCAGTGGTAGTTCCTGGTACTAACTGGGAAAAATCTGGGTGAAAACTGCAAGAACAGCAAAGTTTATGTAGAACTGCCACCAGTTTTGGTACTCGGCTGAATTAGCTATTTCTACTGCATCCAAAGCTCTTTCTTTGTGCCAACACCGCCACCACTCCAAATCCCCAAAATAATCAAACTTCTCTCAACAGCTTTTTTTGTCAGTTAAAATCTTTAACAGCTGGTCTTTTAGATGGCAACTCTTCTGGCTGGCCTTTTAGGTGGCTGGCACTTTACCCTCCTCCCAAACCCAAACCAACTGCATTAAAAAGGAATGAATTTACATTGCAAGGGGGAGGGTACCCCAGACAATGTCAAAGGAAAAGGAGATCAAAAAGAACTGCTACTATTGGATATGTGGGCTGTCCTTTCAGCTGCTTTGGGCAATGTCCTTTCAGCACAAGAAGAGCTCAAAAGAATTCAATTAATCTGTTGTTAAACAGAGAGTCTGTGATGGGAGACAGGTCTGTCATCATCTGGACAGGGAATTGAGCCTGTCTGTGATAGCTGGGAGCTCCTTCATCCAGCCCAGCATTTCATATCCATAGCAGCAGTGTTCATGGACTTGCACCTTGCTGCCCTGGCACTGAGCACCTCACTGCCCTGTGACACTTGGGCTCCTTTCCTCTGGCTGCTGTCAGGAGAGGTGGCAGCACATAGCAAGTAGCATAGCACACCTGAAGATTGCCACAGACAGAAATGTCTCTCCATAACTCTTTTGTGCGAGGCACTTCAGACAAGCAGAAAAATGCCTTACAGGATACTGGCAGTGGCCAATCATCTGCTGCTGGAAATTTCAAATAGTTAGGAGGTCAACTTGAGTCCTGAAGCAAGAGCTCCAGCATGACTTCCAGTTATAAGTCTGAATATAGACATATAAGAGCAGCCTGGCCCACAGTAAGGTGTGGGCCCCCTCCGACTTCCCACCAACATGCTTTCCACAGCCTCACTAATCAGCATAACAGCACAACTCTGAATATCAAATAGCAACAGTGAGTAGTCCATAGGCTTGCTAGCCAAGATACCACAAAATCAGGAAAAGCTGCAGTAGGTTGAGAGGTTAACAGTGAAAGTAAGTCTGTAGATTGTAGGAAACATGGGAGTGGTTTCATTTAGCCAAATATAGTTACACAAGTTAGGACAAAGCCAGGAGGTAAGGAATAGCCCTCTGCACTGGGCAGCCTGCAAGGTTGTGAACTGTGAGGACCTCAGATGGATGTAACATGATAACTCCCATCAGACCCTTTCCTCTCTTTTGTGAATCAGCTGTAGGGGTTAGTACTAGAGGGAGGGATTACAGCCACTGGAGCACCACAGCGTGCTCAGGGCTTGGGGTGTTTTGAAGTCTCACACCTAATCTTTCTTTATTACATTATGCTCTATTATGAACATAATGTCCTGCTTAAGATTGCATGGCACATGCTTTGATTGCAGCAGCTTACTGTTTCTTTGGCCATAGAGGGTGTGCATGTATATATGTATTTATGTATGTGTATGTTTCTAATTTCTAAAAAAAAAGACATCTTCAAACAATGGAAATACCCAATTCTGTCAATTTTTATTTCACTACCTTCCTTCTATGCTGCTTTTTGGCTTAGCACACTGGCAGGGTGCTCTAAGTAATGGGTTAATGCCCCTCTATGTGACTCATTTCTGAGGCCTCCTGGGAAGGATTCGGTATGATGGTGTCAGTAGCTGTGCAAGAACTGTTTCAGTGTCTCTGCACACACCAGGGAGCAAAGCACTGATTCTGGGCAATGGTGGTAGGAATGTCAGGGTTTGCTTAATGTTCGCTGGGGATCTTCCTAAAAAGTCAATGTCCCTCCCTACTGTTTTGTGGACTGGCTGAGCATTACCCTGAAGTTTGTTCAGCTTTTGGTTTAGCACATGAGGAACATTGTCCTGTGAAATGTAACCGTCTGGTTTTGGTTTAATGGCACAATGTGTTACTGTAATTTGATTTTAAATTATCTACTGTTGAGCATTTCACAAGTGAATCCAACACACATGCATATTCTTCATTACAGATTTGACTACCTGGAGAAACAAAGGCTGATAATTATGTTCACAGCAGTTTATCAGGATGGGGCCTAGACATGGCCTTAAACCTCAACAAGTTAGTGCCTTAATTTCTGGATATTTATCAAACCCAAACCTTTGACTTGTTGCAGCTTGCCTGTTCTTGGTAATCTGGGTGTCTGAGTCCCCAGGTGGGCTGCTGGGCTCTGCTGCAGGAAGTCAGCACCTTGGTGTGCTAGGGAGGAATGCCAGGTGAGCAGACAGCACTTGGGGTAACCAGCTGTGCCAAGTCAAATGCATAATTCAGCAAGAGTATGGTTAAATCTGGGAGATATGCTTCTCTCCAACCAATGCATGAGAACCCAGCACCTTTTATACTTTGAAATACTGTTAATTAATATTTACCAGATGTAAAATGCAACATTAGCTACTTCATATAGCATGCCTTTAAGGTTTATATTACCATTGCCTTTTAAGCACATGCTACAGCCAGGCAGACTCAAGACAAGTGATTGCAGGTGTCACCAACAGCAAACACCCTTCAGCTGGAGGCCAGCTTTTAAAATCCATCCAGACTGTCAGTGCTGCAAGGTCAGGTGTGTTAGCAAGAGGCCAGGGATAGCCACCTTACTCATGACTGCTTATACAGTTGTATGGTTTAAGAAACAAAAAGCACCAACTAGTGATTTTTTTCTGATGGCATTTTTGTTCCTAAATCACATGGGTGTTTGGAAAGCACCTCTGCTCATCTTGCTGCACCATGACCAGCTTTTGAGCTAGTGCTCAGCTGCTCATGAGGAGGTGTGCCTGGGCAGGTGCTGTACTATGCCTAGGGAGCATGGGCACCCCTGCTTCTCACTGCTAGGGGATGTGGGAGGCACCCCACAGTGACTCTCAACTGCACTCACTGTCACCGAGAGTCAAATCAGTTTGACTGCCCCACTGGGGTGTGGGGCAGGTAAGCCCAGTGTGTTTGACAGCGCCAGTACCTTGAGACCACCGCAGTGGGGGCTTCCCAGAGGTTTGGTTCCTGAGGCCACAGCCTCTGGATAACTTCCACCCCAAATGTATATCACATTTCCTTCCAGCGAAAGCAAAATATTTAGACTAAGCCAGGGTCACCCAGCGGCCACTCCGCTATCACAAGCTGGAAACGGCTGCGGTACTGTAAACTGAGGGGCAGAAGGGTGGAGAGGATTAGGATGGGCCTCCAAAATAAATGATGGGGCTGGCTGGCGGCTGTTATGGGGAGTTGTAGTGGGTACTAGGGAGGTGGGTGCTGGATGGGTGCTCTCCTTATGGGGTGAGGATGAGCTAGCATCTGGGTTGGTGGCTAACCAGCCAGGCCAGGAGCTTGGGGCAGAGCAGTCCAGGGTGGTGATGGCAGGGTCGAGGGGAGGCAGGTTTGCAGAGCCCAGACAGCTGTGCCTGCCATCCCCACCAGCCAGCCTTCCCATGAGCACCCCCACATCCCCAGCATGGTCGGTACATGGAGCTATGTTGGGAATACTCCTGCTGTTCTGCAGGAAGTTGCTGGGCTAGGCTTGCTCTGTGGAAATGCACTGAATTCAGTGATTTAAACCCATAAGTTTGAACTACAGGACTCACAGTCCCTGTATTGACAGATACCCAAGAGAATGTGTGGCAGATTCCCATTGCAGTAGCTTGTACAAAAAAGATCTTCCTGTGACAGCTCTTTCCACCCCCTCACAGCCTGAATCTCACCCATATGCTGCCAAAATTTTCTTCGTTATCCCACATTGCACTGCTGATCAACACTTGAAACCTCTGCTGATGCACTGCAACACATGCATACTTGTTGCCAGATAGAGTGGCTGGCAGCCCCTGGCCACCTTCCCGGAAGATACCAACTTCTCCTCAGCTCCTGCTATCCTACTCCCTTCCACCTGTTTGCCTGAAGTGGTGACCCACGGCTGGGTTTCACATGCAATCATGGCATATGGACATTGGATAAACTCTGTCAGGCAGTAAGCAAAATGGTGCTTATTTTGTATGTCTTGAACCTACTGTGGGAGCAGGAGAACACTGAGCCTGGGATGCTTCAGAAAGCCTTCACCCACCTGCTGAGATAGTCATGAAAGTCAGGCAGGAGCCACAGTGGAGATGGAGGTGTTTCCATCTCCAGCCCTTCTAATCAAACGAGCCCATAAAGAGCAGCAGGTTGATTTGAATGATCCCACAATCTGTTCTGCTTTTGATACACTGCTGCCACTCCCCCAGCAAGGTTCATGTGAAAGCATGTGGAGCAACCAAAATGTTAAAAGGGCATTCCAGTTATTCTTGGCTGTTTAAGGGAGATGTAACTGTACTTTTTGTATCCAGTCATTTCCTACTGGCACTTCTCATAATGATTATCACGGTGTCAATATCCGAGATGTCAGTATGGGGCCAAAGCTGAAGAGGGTGGCATTTGGCTACTCTCTACCACTTGGGTTATAGGGTTTTCCCCATTTTTTTGCAGAGAAGTTGTTTTATGCTGATTACTAAGCTATTAGGTATGCAAGGCATAGCTATAGCAGACGGGGATTTCTGTGTGGGAGGAACAGTATGATTCAGATTGTCTCATCAGCCTTGCGAAACAAAATGTCCAGTCAACAGAATACTCTTTTGCGATGTAGTCACTCATTTCTCTGCTTTTATTTTGTACACTTAGCCATAACCCCAGTGCACTGGGATCTGGGAATCAGCCCAGCAAGCTACAGGAGGATCAGTCAAGAAAAAGGGACTTTACAGAAGTACCAAGATGACCTAATACTCTAATAGCATTTTCCTCACTGACAGAGATATCTGGAGCATGGCAAGGGGAAGTAGGGAGCAAAAGCTCTCCTCAAACACCTGATTACTACCTCTTGTAACAGCTCCTTTAGACAGCTGGCACGGAAAGGTGGTAACAGGAATGCTATCCCACCTTTGGAGACTTGTCTGCTTCACAGCTAACCCAGTATCTGGAGCACAGACGTGGCTGAATATTGCTTACATAAGCACCTACTGTGTTGCACTGGTTGTTTGAAGGGGTTCATCAATGCAGCTGAGGTAAGAAGTTGGCCATTGCTGAATGATTATTTTAGAGCATCCTTCAGGAATATACCATCCCATATGTTCTAGGATTGCAAGGGAGGGTGGTAAGGGTAGAGGAAAAGCACTGATTTCAACAAAAGTATTCTAAATGGAACATCTACTTGAGAGTGGCAATTGCTATCTTACAGGTGAGAATACTTCTTCGAATACTGCACTTGTGCATTAAAAATATAATTATATCAGGACCCTTTTCCTCCCCAGAAAACTCAAATTGAAGGTAAAACAATAGAATTCCTGATGGTTTAAGATATGGAAGTACAAAGCATAGGTATCACCCTGTCCTTCCCAGTGATGCCCCTGAGAACAATCCAAGCCACCATAACAGTCAGTTCCACCTTATCAGGGACCACAAAAAGCAGAATTACTTAATCTCATTCACATGGGGACTGGGACAATTCCAGCCCTCACTAGGGTATGCAGTGATTTGTTTTTAGCACATTCCTGATGAGACAAATGGCATACAGGAGGCAAATGCTCTTCAGCCTTCTTCTTAAAGGCTGCTTCAGAAAGCCAGAAGCTTGGGTGCTACAGGGTGGTGTGCCAGCCTCCTAGCTCAGTATCGTTAAACACAGAACTAGCATGAGTCTTTGCATACTTTCCTAGTCTTCACACATTCTTTTCACATGTGTTACTAAAGTAAAGATTACACTATAGTAGATACGTTTTTGTGAAGCCAGCTAAAAGGCAGTATGCATATGTCATGTTTTCAGTACTTTAGCCACTCTCAAGAAAGGAGTCAGGAAGAGGACAGGCTGCAGCTTGCTTTCTTAATAACATGCAAAACCTTTAAAGCTCAGGTTACAGTAAGTATTCTGGCTCTAACCTGCAGGTAGGAAGCAAATAGCCCAAAGACTCTCCCTAGAACTGTACTGGCAAACTATTGATGTCTGAAATCCAATGGTGAGGAGCATCTGTGCCAAACAAATCTGCTTGCTATAAGATACCAAAAAAAATGCTTTTTAAATAATTTTTAAGATCTCCTGTCTCAAGAGCAATGTCATCAGCAGGCACCACCCACCTCTTTCTGGAAGTGAGACTTACCTTGAAGCTGAGACTTACCCATTCCCTAGTTGCAGCATACAGGTTATGCTATATGGAGATTAGGAAAAGGTTCTTCATTCAGATGGTAGTTGGGATCTGGAACAGCCTCCCCAGGGAAGTTGTCTCAGCACCAAGCCTGACAGAGTTCAAGAAGCATTTAGATAATGCTCTCAGGCACATGGTGTCATTCTTGGGGTGTCCTGCATGCGTGTAAGAGCTGGACTCAATGATCCTATTGGGACCCTTCCAGCTCAGTCAATACTATAATACAAAAAAAGTTCCTGCCTGATCATGGCTTTTGTGCTATCCTCTCATGCAGACTAGCCCTGTGTGACAGGCTGGCCCTAGTGTGAACTGAGCCTTTGGTAAGCCTTCTGCCCACCCCTGCAGCCCAAGGGAGTGCAGTCTGACCAATTCTGGGGTCTGACCCAGTACAGTATGAGAAAGCTCTTGCCATGTCTTAGCAAAGGGACTGAATTCTTACAAAAGACCATGAAAAATGTAACTCCAAAGGAAAGACAAGAACATGTGATACATGATAAACCCAAAAAAAACCAGGTCTGTGTGCGTCAAGGTTTTTTCTACCAAGTTTCATAGAAGGGTGCCATTAGGCCTTATATAGTCTGTCCTTGGCCATGCTGCAAGTGGTTTAATGGGGCAATGTCCAGTAAATGGAGAAATTGAATTATGCCAGCATGAAAGGGTCATCCTCTTCAGAGCCCCTAAACTCTCCTCCAAATGGCAGCACTTCCTTTTTTCAGATCTGAACCATCAACATGATGGTTCAGGGCATTCCTAGAAATGAAAAGGCCCATTCTTCCTCACCTTCCTCTTTCTGTGAAAACATATATGATGAGAAACCACATGCACACACACGTGGGTTGGCGTGAGCCCCAGTGTGGGCACAGATGGTGTGTCTGAATGAATGGACACACAGAGGTCTCTGTGTAGCTAGGAATGTTTACCACGTGCAGTGCTGGGAAGCGCATGCCTGATTCCAACTAAAAGCCACAAGATTGGCTGTAAGATGTTGTAATGCTTCTCATATGTCAGAGCCTTAAAGTTTTGTGCCACTGGGATGGTGTCAGCTGGAGTTCAAAGATGAGACACACTGCAGGTAGGAAACAATTTCTACATCAATCTGTGCAGTGTATTTCTGCAAATATGATTAAGATGCTTGCAGCAGACAAGGCTATCAGATCTAAGTGAGTCCTTTTTTATCTGATTTTCCTAATTAATGCCTATTTTACAGAGTGGTAGACAGATCATCAGCTTGCTCTGCTTGGGTATGAGCCCCATGTCCTTGTTTTGCCCAAGGCAAAATGTCTTAATTGCAATTTCAGTTAGGCAGAGTCAACTCTGGAAGTATTTGGCACCTTACACCAAACTACATACTGGCCACAGGGTTCAACATGTTTTCTATAAAATGAGGATCAGCAGAGCTCTGTTGTCTCAGTGCTGTCTGTTGGGAGCATGCTTGCAGAAATCACACACAGGATTGTGTGGGTCATTTCCCCAACAGTAAAAAAGCAATGCAGGCCAGGGAAGGTGAGCTGTATATGAAAAGGAACCTAAGGGTGCATATCACAAAGGGATATAGAGTCTCAAAGTGACTTCACCTCCAATATTCTGCAGTTGTTTAAGGAGGAACCAAAAGAAGATTTGCCACTAATATGAGTGAAATGTTATTTTAGAACTTTTGTTTGAGAAAAAAAGTCTTTTTGAAAACATCTGAATTTAAAAAATCATTTAACATCAGCAAAAGTAAGTAAATTTTGCTTCATGTGTGGTCCTTTCTCCTACACTATTCCCACTCAGGGAAAATATATTTTTGATGGGCAAGTAATCATTCTTTCCACTTTTTTCCTTCTCTGCTGGCCTCTTTTAGGTCTTCCATTCTAGATTTGCATCAGATTACTATCATGGTAATTTCTAGCTTAAGTAAAATTAACAAACTCCCTTTGTTTTCTTCCCTTCTGGTCTTCAAGGCATTCTAGGAAGTCCTGGTAGGCAGCCCCTTGCTCTGTCTCCCAAAATGCCTTTCTTCATTTATTTGTTGTTAGCTTTGTCCAAGGATTTTTGCCTGCAGTCCTCTGAGTATAAGTTGATAATTCTTGGTTCTTCCCAATCATTTTGTTCCCTCTGCTCCTGTGATTAAGGTGAAGTTGGAAGGCTGCAGGTGGAGGTGAGATCCTTCCCAACTTTCCCTTTGACAGGTTTTGCTGCCTTTCAGGATGCTGCTGGTCTTTGCCATGGGGATGGACTCTTGGAGTAAGGCTTAGAGGGATGTTCTCCAAACTTGACCTGAATAGGGAAATACAATGCCCTCAGAGAGCTTTCTTTTTACAGTACTGCAGGCCTAGCTTTTGTCCAGATTTCTTGCTGCTGTATAGTTCGTGCGCATTTATAAATTGTTGGTTATGTATAAAACTCTACTTTTTCTGAAGTCCAGGTGACATTTGCTGTTTAACTCCCCTCCTGAACTCTTATAGTGGGGAGAAAAAGAGTCTAACAACCCACAAATCCATGCCAGTTTCAGCACCTTTGCCCTTATGATTGACACCTTCCCTCCACTGCTGGGTTAAGACTGCTGCAAGTGAGAATTCATTCTCCTTAATTAATTAACTCTCTATTTTTATTGCCTTTGATCTACTGCCATAGGAACAGGCATTGGAAAACCTCCATTTGTGTGCATTTCTTATGCAAATAGCTCTGGACAGAATATTAAAAGGATCATTTAGAAGATGGTGGGCAGAAATTGTCCCCTCCCAGAAGCTGCCCATGAGACTGGCACTGGCTGTGGAACCTTCATGGGAATGGTTACAGACCTCTAGTGGCTCTGTTTATATAGCTCATCTCACTTCCTAATTGCTCACCAGCACAGTATTTTGGAAAGCCATATAGACATTTCCCATAAGGATTACAACACTGTGTCATTTCATCTCCTCTGCATTTCCCATCCCATTGTCTGTTTTATTTTCCTCACCATAACAGCTGTCCCACATCGCTGAGAGATTTCACAACTGGAAACCTGCTATAAATTATGGCACGGAGTTAAAGGACTTCAGTATCTGCTCTCTACTATTTTTTTCAAGGGACATTGGGTTAACCACCTTTTTAAAACAGGACTTTTTTTTTTTCTATTTATATACTGATGTTTGTAAAAGCTTCCTTTAGAAATTGGGAGAAAAAAAAGTATTTTTGTCCTTCCTGCTTGTACCCTCTTCCACATAACTTCCATTGAATTCCTAGAGAAACACTGATTTCTGGAATTGCATGCAGAAAATAATCTTCAGCAAGCTCTGTCCCTAATGGCCCATGGGGATTCCAGAAAAAAAACCACAATTGCTCACATTTCTGTCCCCCAGCATCTGATAGAGACTGCGGCAGTTTTAGCACGCATAGCGCTAGCCTGTGTCACTGGTGCCAGGGCCATGGGCTGAGCTGGCCACTGGTTCCCACCAAAATGGAAGCAAGCAGTCTTGAATTACATAGAGCAGAACAACCAGCTCTGCTTGGCTCTGAAGGAGGCTGCAATAAGCATGCGATCCTAGGAACAGTCAGTGACAGAGTTTCAGCAAAACAGACTGTTCTATACTGATCAGTGCTTTCCAGATTGGTATCACCTATCATCACCACGTAAGGACCAGAGATATTTAAACATGAAATAAAACACACAAGACTATATTCTCATAATCCAAGGATGTCTTGGTCTTTGGTGACTTTACCTGCCACTCCAACTTTTTTTCTCCAAACTAGAAAGCAGCACATACAGCTCCTGCAGGACTGCTCTTGGCTCTCACTCACAAATGAGAGCATTACAAACCACAAATATGGAGCACTTGCAGCGCTCCACAGTGTCAGCCTTGCTTGCTCCAGCAGCCAGGAGAGAATCAGAGACTTATACAGCTGGAAGGGATCTCAGAAGATCACTTAGCCCAGACTCATGTCTCAAGACACGATTGTTATACTTATGTCACTCTTGGCAAATGCTTGTCTAACCTCTCCTAAACGCAGGATGGCGATTCCACATCCTCCTCAGATAGTTCTGTGTGTCATTATCCTTACTGCTTGCTGCCTTCTAACATCCAACCTCAGTCTCCTTTTCTGTAATTTAAGCTCATTACTTGTCTTATCCTTCATGGACACAGAGAACAATTTATTCCCCTTTTCTTCCCAGGCACCTTTCACATATTTGACAGTGGTAAACCTATGTCCCTCAACCTTCTCTAGACTAAAGAAAGTTGATTTGTTAATTCTTCCTTCCTAGTTTTCAAGACCTCTGATTATCCCCCAGCTGTCCTGTGGGCCTTGTCTTGAGCACAGCACCCACAGCTGGGCAACCACACTCTCAGTGCAGCCTCACAGAGCAGAAGGATTATTTGTAGGGCACTTGTCTATGCACACATGGTAGTAGGGCATTTCCTCTTTTTTGCATTAGCAATTAACTCATATTTGGATTGTGACTTAGAACATCTCTTAGATGTTTTTATGCAGAGTTGCTACTCGGGCAAAAATACCCCATCCTATATATATATAATTAATTATTCCTGGTGATGCCCATATATAGAAACTAAGAACCACCCTTACTGAAATGAATTCTATTTTTAAAACCATTTGTCTAAATATTTTATAATGATAGCTTTTTATTTTAGTATACCCATAGTCCCCTTCCAGCCTTGTGGTAGCCATGAATATGATAATTTATATTCCATTGTCCAAGCTGTTCATATTTCCCTTAAATCAGACTGACACAGCAACTATTCTTGATCCTCCTTTCCTTTTTTAAAGTATAGCTAATAACTATTTTGTCTATGCATTTTCCCAATCTGTGTTGCATCATCCTAGACCAGCTTCATCTAACACAGGTTCCCTTAGTTTGTTTAGGAGTTACACTGTGATGAAAGCCTCACCAACATCCAAATTATAGGATTACTGTTTCTTCTCCCTTATCAATGAGGTTTTTTTACTCTGTCATGAAAGGAAATTTGACCTATGCTGGCCATTATTCATCTCTTTGTTTTGTTTTAGGTGCTTACCAAAGTTTGATTGCTTGTTCCATTATTTTTCCGGGAATTGAAGTTAAACTGAACAATCTGTAATCCCTGGCTCCTCCTTTTTTCCCTTTTAAAGACAGGAACTACGTCTGCACTTTTCTAGGCTTCCAAGTAAGATCCCTGGGCTCGTAATATCCCACAAGCTAGGCAAGGTTATGCCTGAAGCTTTTGTGATTAATTAGCTGTCTGGAGCAATTACCCAAGGATGAAATTCATCTAGCCCAACTGATTTGAACAATATCAGAAGATCTTCTGATCTAGTCTTTGTTCTAGTTTTGACATCTCAGTGCCTGCTGTCATTGACATTGATTGCAATATTTGTCTGAAGCAGTAACAAATGCAGAAAAGGTAGGAACTACCGTGGGACTCTAGCCACGTACTGTCCATAGCCTTTCTTCTGGGCTGGAGACTGCGTTTTCAGTTGCCTGGGTCTTCTTCTTGCTGCTAAAGCAGTGATGGAAAAACTGCTCTTTGTCTTAAAGTCTCTTGCTAATTGGATCTCATTTTGTTGCTTGATCTTTATACTTTTATCCTCACATACCTAGCCTGCCTTCTGCACAATTTTATCCCCTGAGGCTGAGATCAAAGAAGAGTTGATGATTTCTCCAAGCTGATCTACTGCTATATCTCCTATGAAGTCTCTAGGTTTTGGATAACCAGTGCTTGTTGCTGTTCTCTCCAGGGTGCTTTCATTAAAACTTCTGACTTGCCCAAGGGCCATAATGACATGCCTGCACTTGCTAAGTAAGTGGCTTTAATGGAATCACTGCTGGTTTATCTTGGTCAAGGAAAGATCAGAAGCCTGAACTTTATTTCCACCTCTTCCCAACTGGGAACATCCAGCCTCTGCTGGTAAGGTTTTGTTTAACCTCCTGTCCTTCCCATAAGTGATGGGTGCAAACCACAAAATCTTCTAGCCCATATCTGAATTCTACATAGTCCTAAATGCTAGAAATGCTTACAACCAGAAGTATTATTCAAGTTCTTCTCAACTGCTTATTAAAAAAACATCTCTTCTCATTTGGGTACCTCTGGGGTTTTTTTCCTTTTTTTTGCTGGCTTCTCTCTCAGCTGGCATGCTGAGCTTGAAGGCAGAACAGACTAGGCTGATGGAGTGGGGAACATGGTTTTGTTTTCATATGTATGAAAACCTCAAAATTCACTAGTAACACAATCACACTAAACTCCTGCCTGCACAGAAACTCTAGCTTGCCTTCCATCATCACATATTCTTCTCATTAGTAAAGATACTCAAACACTCGGTGCTTGAGGAAGCTGAAGCTGTAACAGCAATGCTGTAAATGCAGCAGTGTTACATGGCTATAATGGTGCTCTTTCAAAAGAGCAGTGTAAGCAGCCAGAAGGGGAAGGAGTTCAGACAGTCTTTCTGTTGCCCAAGAGGAAGCGAATTTCAGATAGTTCTTTGGTTCCCTTTAGTTGAGATTCACCATAAATGAACAGCTAAAACATCAGTTGATAGCAAGGCCATGCAAGCAGGGACTTCCACAAGTGGAGACTCAAAGGAAAAAGCAGAGAAATCTGGCCCCTTGCCTAGCTGTGAGTCGCCTTCCTTCCCATCCTGCTGCTTTTGTTTTTAGGGTTCCTGTGTGTTTTGCAGTGTCAGCCAGTTGCCAGAGAGTAGAAGACAGCCTTCCATAAGTTTTACTTAAGACTGGGACCCCAGGCATCTCCTAGACCCTAGATTGGGACAAGTTTGCTACTGCTAACTGCTGTTAAACCAAAGCAATGACCTTCATAAGACGAGAATACCCTGCTGGTAAACTGCGATACATGGAACCTTACGTAATACTTATGGATTGTTAGAGGTTAAAAGGAGAAGGAGCAAACAATAATGGCTGTGTTGGCCTCCTCTAACAATGTTTTTATCCAACCTTAGCATGACAATTTTGCATGGTAGAAAAATGACCTCTTTCTTAGCCTAGGCAAATTACATGCATAGCACAGTATCCCCCTATTCAGCCACTCTTAATATGCCTTCTGGTCTGAATTTGTTGTGTTTTCAGCCACTGGATCTTGTTTTGTCTTGTCTTACTTCTTCCCCATGTCAATATGCATAAATCATGTGTGACCCATGTGTGAAGACACCGATGCACAGAGGCACATAACGTATCACATCTAAAAAGCAAAAGAGAATGAGAGAGTCATTTTCAGCATTTATAAGGAGTCATCAGAGACTAATTGTCAAAAAAACCCCAAAACTCACACTTGAAGAGAAAGGAGGTGTATTGTCAAGCTAGCAAAATGACAGAGGGGCCTTAAATTCCCCAAACAGCAGACAAGTTCTCCACTGTCCTGCACATGTTATCACTGTTAACACCAGGTACAAAATGGGTATAAAATGACATTAAACCAGATAGTGGTGTAGGGTAATGGATGAGATTTCTTCTGCCAGAACACTGCAATGGTTTATCTCTCCATCTCTTTTTCACAATTCCCTATCACACTGAACAAACAATGCCTCACTGAACTTGCATTTGCCTGCTCTGGATGAGACCCTAAATAAGTGGCAATAGGTGTAATGAAGGAAGGAGCAGTGTGCTACCATTTGTGCACTCACACAGGAATAGATGGGGACTGACATTATGTTTCTGACAAAGTTTCTACCTACCAGTACATCTCACTCTCTAAAGCTGTGTTTATGTGAGGAATGCATTTGCTGATTCAGATTATATTAGCAAAATAGCCTGCTTGCTAGCATGGCTCAGCTAGGAAAAGAGACAACTATGAAATCCCTTCACCCCACCGTGTATCACTGTACCTTTGGCTACAGTCCTGCTAGCAAAAGCCGTGATAGAAAGACTGGAGAATGGAGAAATGAGAGTGGGGGAAGTGCTAGAAGCCAAACACACAATCCCTTCTCAGAGGGAATTCCTCGGCAAAAAAAGGGATTGTCTTACAATAGCCTGCAGAAGGATGGGCTGATACCTGAAAGAGATTAAAACAGTAAAGCTGTACTCAGGCTGAGCTGCCATGTGGAAAATCTCCATGCAGCAAGGGTCCCTGTGTGCTCCCGTAGCTGGAAGGGAGGGGAAACTACTAGAAGTAGGAGGAGAGATTAATAAAAAAAAGTATTAACACATTTAAAGGCTGACCATATCTTTGGAAATAGCTCACTTTATCCCTTGCAGTAGAAGTGAGCAGGCCATGTGCCTTACCTGCACAGCAAGAGGGGAATTCTTGTCCAGAGGGAGGTATTAAGGTGGGAGGAAGGACCTCCAGGCAAGGGAGGTTGACGTAATTATTTACAATTACGCATTGCTTTTTAATAAGAACTATGAGGTGGTTTTCAGAAACACCCCAGCCTCCTTTAGGGCCTATGGAGGAAAGGATCAAGTGAAACCAGCAAATTTTCTTTCTAGCTAAGGCTGGCAGCATTCTGCAGAGAAAAAGTGAAGTTTGCCACCACTGCAGCCTCCCCCCCAGCCCAGAGCTGTGCTGGGTGCCAGGACTGCAGTCATGCCACCCCTTTCTGTCCCTGCAAGAAGAGATCCCTCACATTGTCTCATGACTCTTCAAGAACAAGAAAATGTGTAGGACAGGTGCTGGCTTCTGTTTTTTGATTCATTGTTCATGCAGACTCTCAAAATACAGCTCCGATAAGCAATCTGGCTAATTTTCAGATTAAAGGGAAGAATGCACTGTCAATCACTGCACTGTGCCACTGTCCTTGTTACCAGTGAGGGATTAAGCCCTACCCTGGTTTCTTCTTCTGAACATAGACCTTCTAGGAAGCTTCCCTTCCAGCCTACAGCCTCTTACCTTCTCTAGCTCTTCCAAATATCTGTGCTCACTGAGACATGCTGTGGTGGGATGTCTGTTCTCCCAAGGCAGCAAACACTGGCAGCAATCAGGAGAAAGGCAGTTGCCAGAGATCCCAAGGGAAGAGCTGTGTTAGATTTTACTAGGCAGTACTTTGTTTCAATGCATGAATCTTTTCAAATCATATGCTCATTTTGGTTTTGTAAGAGCTGATGCTGATCAAACAAAGTAAGCAACAAACAGTGTCTAAGGCAAACATTTCATGTTTGCATTCAGATCCCTGAGATGGACCTCAGTAAGTGTCCTACTTAACTTTTATCTTGCTGTTTCTTGGGAGGCCAGATGAGCTGAGAGGAGGAAACAGCAATGGGCTATGGGACCTCTGGGACCTCTCTCACATGCAGCCTACACTTCTGTCAAGCAGCACCCTTTGCAGAGGCTCCAGCTTTCTTTACAAATGTCTGAAGGGTTGAGGTACAAAAGCTCTGAGGAAAACAACTATATTTCTATCAAACATTTTGCAAGGATGTGATCCTGCCCTCCCCCCTTTGATAAGAGTTCTGCATCACAGGGGTGGCAAGAGAAAGAGAGTGAAATAAGATTACTCTGCTCAGCTTGCCTCAATTTAATGAGATCCTTTAGGCCTTATCGTTCACCCTGTGGTTTCCCCCATTGTGAACTTCTGAGCCTTATGAAAAAGAGCCTCTTTTCTTCCACTTCCCTCTATTTTTTTTCTTTTTTTTTATACTCAGGCTCTGTTTGATCAGCTCTTTCCCCTTTCTTTCCACAATCCCCCACATCACACTGGAACTGGTACCAGTGAAGCATGTCAGCATGCCCTAGCAACGGAGAGATTAAGGGAACTACTAGCTCTGGAGGACAGGCTTGCTTGGACTTTCTAATTAACTGCAGTGAAAGAAGTGAATGAGAACAGCCCTTTCTTTGGGGCAGAGGTTGCACTGGAGGCGGATGAAGGAGTTCAGCTAAAAGAAGGCTTCCCTTCCCAAAAACGTGTCAACTTTCAGGCCAGTCCGTTCTTGGTAAGACTTTGTGTACATACGGGGTTTGTATGGATGGGAAAAAGCTGACAGCAGTCAAGCCTGATGCAGAAAAACATGGGTGGGACTGAAGTCAAACCACTGGGACTCATGCATTGGGTGCTGGTCACTCTGGAGAGGAAAGTCCCCATGTGGCTTCACAGGGTGTGTGTGTCTCAGGCTATACGCTTCTGGCACTGCTCTCCCCAGTCACAATGGGGATGGTGGGAGGGTGGCTTCAGCAGGCTCCAAGCTGTGACCCTCAGGACTACATAATGCTGGGCCATGAGAGGGCTAAGGGGGAAGTGGATAGGTCTGCAAACATGCCATAGAAGCAGGGCTCCCATATAGGGAGAGGGGCTAGACCCTCCAGGGATTTGTAACCAAACACGAGCAGTCCTCCTGTCCCCTTCAGAACCTGCTACCCTCCTGGAGTCCACATTTACTGACCATACCCAGGAACGACAGACTACAGGTTCCATTCACACCAAATCCCAGTCAGAGCCTGTACATTTTTGGTCAGCTGTAGCCTCTGCTGGTAAATCTTCTCTGGATTATGAAATACTTCTGTGACATCTCTTTTTTTTTTAAACCGTTACTTTTTGTTCTTGCTGCTTACGGGTGTTTTGCCCTGGGCTGGGTGTGGAAGTGAAACTGCTGAAATTCCCATGAGCAAGGCAGGGCGGCTGGTGTTCCTGGACCCAGCAGGATGCACCAGACATGATGACAGGCAGCAACTTCTGGTAATTATCCAGCCCCTTTCTCTAATCCATAAAGGCTTAGCCAAACTGGGCAAGTTTTTAAAACTCTTCGCAGCTTGGTGGTTTATCCAAACCGAACAAGCACCTCCTCACACATGCTCCAGTAAGGCAGATGGGATGGAGCCCCGCTTGTGCCCTGTGCTGCTAGCAAGACAGGCAGAAAGGGGAAGCCTGGCTGCTGGGGATACCCTGCTGCAGGATGGCTGCTGAGTCAGCCTCCAGCCCTGCTCTGGTCCCCATTTCACTCAGCAAATCCTGTACCCCCTACTGCAGAGAGCACCCCCCAAGAAGCCAGCAAAACCATCCCAGGGGAGGCAAATTTTGAGCCCAGGAGCTTTATTTCCCAGTCAAACACAAGAAATGCCAACCTACCAGTCAGGATCCCCATCCCACACTGATGCATGCCAAGCCCTGTGGGGCTGGAGGCACCAAGCATGGTTTCCTCCACCAGCACGTGGTGCCTGAAACAGGCATGTGGCCACAGCGGTGTGTGACTTGCAGGAGGATGGGGTGGGTTCATGGTCCCCTCAGAGACATGCTGTATCCCGTGTTGAGTATCAGGAGGTGCAACACAGTGTGCACTGTGTTACTGACCTGGAGAAGGGTTAGATGACCACTTAGCTCTTTTCCATTTTTGCTGTTAGCAATAAAGGAGCCTCCTCAAATACACCAAAGTCACTGAAAACACTTCTGAAATAAAATGCCACTGAAAAGGGAACTGTAAAATCATATGCCTCACTCTGAAAGTGTACTGTTTTCTCTGTGAAAAGGCTGTGGAATAATGGTACTATCTTACAAAACAGAACTCTGCTTTTGCATATTTAGTTTTGGATCAGCTGGTATTAGAGACAAAGTCAGATTTTACTACTTCTTTTTCCCCCCCAGCCCTGCATCACCATCACAGGCAAGCCATACAATGAACTGCAAAACCTTTTCTTTCTTGAGCACAAGAAGTGAATTATTTATATTTTTTTTTTACTGTTCACCCCTAACTTTTCTAACACACTGTAAGCCATATATAGCATTTTGTGGCTCCATAAAACTTGCAGGTTTTTGTTGTTATCCTCTTAAATTCTGTGGGACCTTGCCTTATGTGTTTGTACATAATCATTTTTCAGCACAGACCTGGACTTGAAATCCGCTATTGCCTTCAATGTTCTGGTGCCTGGGAAGGAAGTGCTCCAGAGCTTCTGGTCCCCAGTGGAAACACAAAAAGGGTAACAAGCTGCACAGACTATTTCATGGGACTGAAAATGCTGAGAAGGGGTATGAAACAATCTCCTAGAGAACATGCTAAATAACTCAAGGCTAATTAAGAAAATAAAAACAACTTTACAATATTTTGTTGTAAGAGTTTGGCCTTTCTTAATATAGCTTGGAGGAGGAGGCTATCTGGCTGCTGTCTGAAAGTCCTTGGTTATGGTACTTGATGAACCTTTGGGATCATCACACTGTAAATATGCATCCTGTTTATACAGATGAATTGGGCAACCTATCACCATGCTACGGGGTTAAAAGTAATTTCCATGGATTTCCAACCAAGATAAACTCATCCACACCCCCCGAGGTGAATAGTATTTAAGCTTGTGACTGTATAAAGAAGGCAGTCAGGCTTTCCAGCACCTGGAAAATGGGTAGGCTTATCTATTAGTTATCTCTCACGCTCGGCTTTTGTATGTAAATGTTTCTGCAGGAGCAGTAATCGCAACTCAATGTCCTTTCTGTCTGAGGGCTGGTCACTATAGGCTAACATCTCCTCCCCTTGCAGACAGCAGCAGCCCTGCAGCCAGAGGAGATCCCAGACCGGCCCTCCCTCTCCTCGGAGGGGGAAACAGGCTGGGAGCAACAGACATCTCATCCTGTGTCACTTGAGTACCTCTTTGGATGGGTTCTCTTCAAGCCACTGGGATCTGCCAGCAAGAGCTGGGCAAGAGAGGTAAACTCCTTCCAGGCAGCATATGCACAGACGGTTAAGGTCCATTTTAAACTGCTGCTTGGCTCAACTAAACTAATATCCAGGTAATGGAATATTCTAATAACACCTGAATTACGCAGGATATTTTTAAAACACATATGCCTGTATAAACAAACCCACCCGCCTACGGCAATGTAGCTGGGGTGACTGTTTTCTGAGAAAAGGCCTGTGGGTTGAGCCCAAATGCAGAAAACATTACCCAGAAAGGGTTGGAGAAAAAAGGAACAAAAAACCCCCTGAGCCTTATGTGCAGTAAAAGTGGCTGCTATGTCCGTTTCAGGCATGCAAACAGGAACAGTTTCCCTGGTCGTGCCTCCCAGACACGGCTGGGGAGAAACACCATGCCTCACAAGACTGAAAAAACACTGCAGTGGGATTTCACACAGGAACCCAATAACCTTGTATCAACCTGCTGCAACAGACAGGGCGACAAAAGCTACCTGCTAACGGCCAGCACAGCAGGGCAACAAACAGCCCTACTGAGAGAAAGTTGAGTTGGAACCGTTGCAAGAGCTCAGGCCGACTCATTTAAATCTGTACCGTGCAGTATAATATCTACGAACTTCAGGCTGCTTTTCCTCCTTGACAGAACAAGCTGCTTCTTGCTTCCATCTTCTCGTATTTCCACATAGCCCACAGGCAAATTAGAGTGCCTTTGGTTGGGAAAACAGAGCATTCCTTCCCAGCATCAAAGGGGCACAAGAGCGTGCAGTGATCACACACACATACACTCCGAAATTAATTTCTTGCTAGAGGCTTCCAGAGCTGCCTGTGCGGCTACTTGCCCCTGCCTGCTCTGCTGTCAGCACCCAGAGGTGTGTACGGCTGTTAAACTAACATTACATCACTTGGGATGCTGGAAGTCAGCTGCCCTGTTCCTCACACGGGGGATGGAAGGCTCTGCCAAGCTCCTTGGGCGTTACTTTTCTTTCTTCCTTTTTTCATAGGTTGTGTTGGGGTTTGGGTTTTTTCCTCTTTCAATATTTGCTTCCAAGAAGGGATTAGGTGTGATTGGTGTAGGGTGGATTGCACTGGCACTGCTGCAAGGAGGAAAGGGATCCATCCGTAGGAAAGATGTGGATGTTTATTAGCAGCTTGCGTGACTCTGGAAATCCCAAAGCAATGTGCTGGACACCAGCAGCACAATGACTGCATAGAATTACCCTCCATGCAATGGCAGAGCAGACCCATCTTCTGCATTAACATGGATTTGAGGACACTTCTCATCTCCAGTGGAGAGCTTTGTAAAACATACCCACATGGGATTAGAATAATAATAATAATAATGATAATCTCCTGCACCTGCATCTAAAAAAAAAAAAAAAGCCAAAACCAAGTGTGAATCGAAGCAGCTGATAAGTGGTCACAACTATTACTACACTGAGTGCTCAGCTGCTTTATTCCATTCAGCAAACTCAAATATTTTGATGCAGCCCCTACAACACCAGGAACAGAGTGCTTCATCTTGTTTTTACCCACAGGAAATGTGGAACGTCAACAAAAACAACTTTTTTCTGTCACAGATGTGTGGAAACTGATTGCCTGGGCATAGAGAGGTGCTAAAGGAAACTGAAACCTCCCCAGCCCCTGGCCTCAAGCTGTGCCTGGAGCAGAGTGCAACTCACCTACAGCAAGCTGGGGAGTTCTGTAGGGCTCGCAGGAGCAAATAGCTGCAAAAACTCTTTTTTGCCACTGAACTCAACACTTGCACCTCTAAGTACACAGCTCTGACCTATTTCACTAGCCACACACACCAGTTCTACACTGGCGTCAGCCCAGTGACGTCAGTGGGATTACTCCATCACTGCATTAGATGAAACTCAGGCATAAAGAAGATACCCTGAGGACAAAGATGCTCTTTTGACATATTTTCTAGCCCAGACACCCTTACAGGAGACAAAACTCAGGTTTTGCTACATGTTTGTTAATTTTATACATCAAAATATTTGTCTTTTGGGAGCTCTCAGCACCAAGCCAGCATACTGCCTCTCAGTGTGTGTATTTACTGCGCCTCCTACTAATAGAGCCCCACCAACAAGTGACTGATTTCCGATTTCTAATGTTTTCTTTCTGCTCTGGTCATTCTCTTTCCTCCTGACCCTCTAGAGCCTTTGCAGTTCTTTTACTCCCCTGCCTCTCTCCCTACGCTTCCTGCCACTATCAAGGTCACATGTGTGCTTTCCCTTCTAAGCTCACCCTGTTCCCATCTTCCGTTTTTCACTGCTTAAAAATTTCCTTCCAGACTTTTCCTGCATTCAAGTCTCCCATTTGTCAGAGGGTGTAAGGATTTTCAGACAGCCGTTTAGCTACTAGTAGGGGATGCTTGAAGTCAGGGTGGCAGAGCATCCGCAGCACATTAAATGAAGTAGAAGGTGAGATTGCAAAGATGGCCAGAAGCAGAGCAAGCCTGTGGTGTCAGATCAAGGAGATAAAACATTTTGTTTTAACAGATACTGCTGCCAACAACAATCTGGTCTCCTGCTGCCAGCAGATAGGTGTGCCACCATGCCTCGGCCTGCAAGCCAAAGGATCTTCATACCTCCTGCAGGGAAGATCTGGAAAGGCTGTATAGGCACTTTAGACCTAAAGCCATCATTGCTGTTCACTACCTCTTACATAAAGCTGTGCTCAGAGCTTAGTAAGATTGCAAAATCGAGCTCCTATATTTAGAAAAAGCCAGGCTTTTGTTGCTCGCAAAACCTTAACACAGCCACTGCCAGACACACGTTACAGTGCTTTCTTGCCCAAGACCCCACTGGAAGCCTGTTGCAGAGTGGTGACCCCGTACACAGGACAACACCATGGGGGCCAGAGAGAGCCCTTCTTCCCTTACCTCCCACCCTGTGCTTCAAATGAGGGGGGTCGTCTTGCAGAGCAAGTAGTATGTGATTGGGTAATTACAGACTGTGCCATAATTCATGCTCACAAAAGAGCTGAATTAAGACTGAACAGGCAGTTACAAGCACCATTGCATCATTAGACTAATCTCTCCTTGGCCAGCCATGATCTTCCCACTGAAGCCAAAAGACCATACCTCTACTGACTGGAGTGGAAGCTGGCTTGCTCTTCGCCCCAAGGCTCATTCATTGCAGTTAGCTGCTAGTTGAGGCTGTACCCTTGAACACATTAAACTTTTAATGCATAACTCATACACCACACCCAACACTTACACTTTCATTCAAGTAGAGACTTCAGCCTGGCTGCTGTGGGTGGTGCAGTGTAAGGGGAACTCGCTCTGCTGCCATACTCACCCTACCTGTTTGGCCTGTTGAGTTGTTCATTGCCCTCAGCGGCTGCTCACAGCTGAGCAGGAGGCTCAGAAGGGCTGCTCCTGCCCTGCAGAGCCTGCAGCCAAAGCACTCCCAGCCACAGTGAGCTGATTAAGTCTGTTTTCCCAGCCTGGTGCACACAGGAGAGTGGGGCAGAGGTGACTGGGCAGTCGGAGTGGGGATGTGGTGGCAGGTGCATCCACTGCACTCACCAAGCCTTGCTTCCCTAGCACAGCCAGCAGCCTTGGAGCAGCCAGGGGATGGCAGAGACAGAGGTTGAACAGAGACGTGCTGTCTCAGCATCATGTTGTAAGGCCAATGCCATGCTCCTTTGGCCTAAATCGCTGCTGCACTGGGGGTTAGTTTCCCAGAGCAGATCTCTTTACTTTTACCACTTCCTCAACTTATCTGGTTTTCCTTGCAGGACACTTGCCTAAATACATGAGGGTTTTTTTCCGTTTCTGCATCCTGCATTTTAACCCCAACATGTAATTTCTGAAGTGTCTGAATGTCTCAGATCTACAGAGGAGCCTCCAGTGGGAGATAACCTGAAGGTGAGCAATCTTCACATGTGAATGTGTCTTAACTTCAACCCTTGTAAGTTTCTTCCAAATATTGCACAAAATCATAGGAGTTTTTTCTTCACAACAAACTCAGAGGTGGCCTTTCTATCACCTCAGGAAACCTTTCAGCATTTCTGACATCTGTGCTGTTGTGACTTCCCATGTTGCTGATTTCAGAGTTGCACACATCAAAGTAATGAAGACACACCTCACTCTGGGGACAGAGCAGCATTACCACTCCCCAGAAAACCACATGCGAACTGCCCAGTTCAGCCACTGCCCTTGAGAAACAAATTATTCTTCAATCTGACAGACTGAGGATGCTTTTCCTCTTATTTCAACTAGGGTTTTGCTTTGTTTTATTTAAACTGATCTGGTTTAACTCTCTTTTCTTCTATTATATGAAGGACTTCATCACTGTCTTCTGTTTATCCCTGAAGGAATGGATGAGGTCATTTTCTATTACTCTTCATACTGATGTGCGGAAGCAAACTTTACCTTGTTTTCTCATATCAATACCATCACTTTGAAAGATCAATGAAAGTGTTCATGGACCTGCATTTTACACATGGAGAAGACAAGGGGAGATGGACAAATGAAAAACAAATAGAAGAAACCAGAAGGAAAATGAGTGCAAAGGGTAAAAGAGAAACTCAAATTGAAAACAGGCAAAGCATATGTACACACATGTACAAGTTCACCTTCACCAGCATACTCAGGCGTGCTCTCACCGTCACCCAAGAAGCCTGATATTAAGGTAGTCATTCAGCTGTTTCTAATACATAGTATAGAAAAACTCTAGCTGGAGAAACATTTAACAGTGAGTCATCCATGAGAAAAATGTGGGTGTAGCTTTCAGGGAAGCGACTGGGGGAGGTTTTATGAAGTCTAATTTTGCAAACCCCTATAGAGGAAGACGCATGAAGCTGATGAAGACACAAAGCAAGTCCCTCCCTCCCTCACAGACATGATGGAGGGTAATCAGCTCCCATTGAAAGCCTGATTGCACCACTTGTCCTGTGCTGGGTCTGCCCTACCCTCCAGGAACCCCCAAAGAGAAGGGGTGGGAAAGATCTGGATTGGTCTCAGAAGAGTAGACCAGGTATGGCCACTGCCACCACTGGTACCAGCCTTGAGCAAAGCCTAATGCAAGGATCAACCTGTACCTGGCCTCACCTTGGACTACCCTGGTCACTTGGAAAGTTTTCCAACACTTCTGTGACTAAGTTTTTATACAGATCTGACACATCAGTGCCTACACTCATGTTTTACTTGAGCATCAGCTGGTCTTGAGGGCCAGGCTTCTGCTGTTGGATGGATGACTTTAAATCTGGAGTAGTTCAGATGTACTTTGGTGACAATGAGACCTGCTTATTGAGTCCAGGCCCCTAAGCCTGAGTATTTCCTTCCAGTCCGTTCATCAGCACAAGTACCAAACATGTAACAGGAGCCATTATCCCAGCACATCTGTAGGCAGAGCCTGGGAACTGTGAGCACCTTGCCAGGCTGTGAAATGCTCATTGATTCTCCCAGAGTATAAACTCCATGGGAAGCTATTTCTTGGGAGTAGCAGACTGAAGATCGGGCTTTCTCCCTTGGCCATCCTGTCGCCTTTCTATGGGAGTTTAAATTAATTACAGAATCACAGAATATTCCGAGCTGATGGGGACCCACAAGGATCATCTAGTCCAGCTCCCTACCCTGTGCAGAACACCCCAAGAATCTCACCATACGCCTGAGAATGATGTCCAAGGGCCTCTTGAACTCCATCAGGCTTGATTGTATGACCACCTCCCTGGAGAGGTTGTTCCAGAGCCCAGTCACCCCCTGGGTAAAAATCCTTTTCCTGATGTCTAACCTAAATCCCCCCTGACTCAGCTTCATACCATTACCTCTAGTCCTGTCACTGTCCACAAGGGATGTTGCCCCTCTGCAACCCCTTGTGAGGATGTTGAGGACAGCAATGTCTCCCCTCAGTCTTCTCTTTTCCAGGCTGAACAAGCCAAGTGACCTCAGCCTCTCTTCATAAGGCTTCCCCTCGTAGTCCCTTCACGATCTTTGTAGCCCTCCTCTGGACGCTATCTAGTAGCTTAATATCCTTTCTATACTGTAGCACCCAAAACTGCACACAGTACTCAAGGTGTGGCCACACCAGCATAGAGTAGAGCAGGACAACTACCTCTTTTGACAGGCATGTCATTAGGATGTCTCAGTTTTCTCACCACTTAACTGGAGTGACTAATACAGACTAGAATTGGGAAGAGCTGAACATTATTCATGGGTGCTGCACAAAGCACCCTTGATGGCTAACATTGTTCTGGTGGGCAAACCTGCTGAGACCCAGAGTTGCCTTACTGTTAATGATTCCTTCATGTGATTCAAGGCGGCACTGACAAGAATAGCAGTAAAGTAAGGACATAAATCATAGTGGCAAAATCTGTAAGAGTGTCAAAGTGTCTTCTGGGGAAAAGGTAAGGGCTCTGTTCCTTGGGCTAATTAAAAAAGGACTGACTGACATGCACCACCAACAATATTTTGTAGGCGATAATTATTTTTGGCTTGTTTAAGATGGGCTGTCTAAAGGGAAGGCTGACTCCTGTAGCTCTGTTATACCCGTGTGACTGTAAAGAAGTGCTTTTTATCTAACTACATTATTCCTTACATACATCAGGGTTAATCAGAGAGAATTTGTCTCTGGGTCTTTTCTGTCTGTTAAGTTCTATGGTTTGTGATTCACTCTAGAAAAACAAGGGTGGTTAAAAAAAAAACACAGTTGTTTTCAGTTGTGTAGTGATGAAATACAGTAACTGAAAATGCTGTGGGTTTTGAGGTTGGATTTTGTGATTAAAATATTGTTAGGTTCAGGATAGGATTGGTTGGTAAAATGAGTTACAGTAAGACATTGTGCTTTCACCTCTAGAAAGCTGAGTTCAAGCCCTCTTTAAGATCACAAAACCAGTAAATAGTTCAGAGTGATTAACAGTTTCTGAACGGTTGTGAACCAGAACAGGGGCACCCAGGGGCCAAGGAGGTAAGATTTGATACCCACCACCAGCACCACGGCTTTCAACCCTGGGGGACTGCAGGCAGTGGACAACTCTTGGTGCGGAGACAAGGTGGGCAAAGATCAGCACTACAGGAGATGGTGTGGGTCTGGATAAGGGTGACATGAAGCACATACTTTGCACAGACCACCCACACCAACAGCAGAGGTGTGGCCCTTTTTTGTCCTAGCTACCTCAGTCAGTCTATAATAAGCAGGCATGGTCCTGCTACTTCTGAAAAACAGTGCAACATCAGAGACTCTTGGGCATTCCTTCCTACCTGAGGTATCCAGTTCTACCCTTAAAGCAAGAACCTTTCTCAACACCATTTTGCAATTTGTTTACCTTAAGCATCAGAAGCTGCTGATTCAAACAGTCAAGTTGCAGCAGAAATGCTGCCAGGAACACGCTCGAGTTCATTTTCCCCACACACTTTCAGTTTTAGCCTATCTTAACAAGATACGTGCTCTCATCAAATACACAGCTTACACACGTGGAGGCCAGACTGCTGCAATTGGCTTCTGAGCCTTCCAAACTGCTAAATGCAAAGCAGTGCTGCAGCAGATTTGTACCTCTGCTGTTGAGCTGCCAAGGCCAACCCACTAGCTGAATACCACTTGCACTTGAAATAAAGAATATGTAGGGTGTAAGAGGTGCATCATCTCTGGTCTTCTGCTCTGCAGTTACCCTAAGTGCAGTTAATGTGGTTACTCTTAGCAGAGGGTTACATATCTACCCATGAGTTAATAGCGGTATTCAGAGCATCTTATCTAGTTAACTGGAAATAAAACTGAACTGTCTTCATAGCATATTATTGGGTATTTTCTGGTACTTCTGGGATTTTGTAAAGTACTGTCAAAGTCCAATTTGAATCTGAGCACCCTTTTGAACTAAAATGTTTTATCACTCAAAGACATTACCTCAGTTTCTACAGTTTATCTGCAAGCTTGGCTTACACAGAGAGCTACAAACTCATTCAAAATAACATTTCTAAAGTGCTTTGGAGAGCTGGTTATTATTTCATCAATTTTTGTACTGGTCCCCACTACTACATATTGCTAAGCCTGGCTCTAGCCCCGTCTCCTTTACAGTAACCGCCAGCCCACATCACCATTCATAAGAACTTCTGTCAGCTTATCTTAGCTAGTCAGTGGTGCAGATGAACTGTACTTATTTACTTTTTCTAGAGTAAAAAATAACCCATTCAAGGCTCTGGATAACCCAAAATTCAATTAACAAGTCTGATCAATTTCTGCAATAAGAAAATACTGTGTTCAGCAGGACACCAGTCAGGTGGCACTGCCTGAAATCCCTTTCAGTGCTTCCCTCTTCCTGAGGAGAGAACTCATTTCCCTCACAAAACTTCAGTCTCTCCAAAATGTGACTTTAGGAGCAGCCCCAGAAAAACAGCAAATTCAGACCAATCCTGTCAGAGGCAGGGTTTCCAGCATCCCAATGTGTCCCATTTGCCCTATAGAAACCTCCTCTTTTCTAGGAGGGGGCTCCAGTGCAGAAACTCCTACCGCAAACTGCAGTGACAGTACAGAGAGGGAGAGTCAGATCCTCATAAAAAACAATTGTGGGCCATTCAGTTTTTTATAGGAAACAACCAAGACCCCAAACCACCATCAGAATATCTCCTGAAGGGACATGGGCATCATGTGCTTCCAAGGAGATGATTGAACAAATGCACCACTGTGCTTCTGCAGTAGTTGTCATCTCTGAGAGTGTTTAAGATGTGACCCTAAGAAGAAGCATTGAAGCAGTCTAGTCTGCCAGCTCCAAAAATATGGATGTATTTCTGCAATATGCCCTGTTGAAAGGCAGCATTGCAAAACTGTGGCATCACAGGGCCCTTTCCACCAGAAAGGTTCCCAGAGCATTGTTAGTTAGATTTCTGCGTCACTTTTCCTTGCACTCTTCTAGGTTAAATCACTGTTTTCCCAGCACTTTCTGTGGGATAAAGTTGCACAACTCCAGGGAGGCTTAAAGCATTCTTGGGAAGTACCTGGGCTTGGCTACTGGCAGATGAGGATTCCCAGTATAGATAGCCTGTGGTTCTAACCCAGTACAACCTTGGCTCTGCCTGGTACAGAAGCCCTGCTTTCCTCCCAAATATCTTTGGCTTGAAATGGAAAAGAAGGCAGGGTGTGCACAACTGCTGAGGCAGCACAGCCCACTCACACTGCAGAAAGATTAGACATTGGGAAAAACATCTTCACCAAGAGGGTTATCAAGCACTGGAACAGGCTGCCCAGGAGAGTGGTGGAGTCTCCATCCATGGAGACTTATCCATGGAGACATCCATGGAGACATGTTCAAAAAACATATGGATGTGGTACTTGGAGACATGGTTTAGTGATGAGCTTGGTAGTGTTATGTTAATGGTTCAACTCAGTGATCTCAGAGGTCTTTTCCAAATGTATAGATTCTGTGATTCTACTATACAGTGTCCCTGGCAGTGTCACAACTCCTCCCCTTGCAGCAGAGAAACAAAATAAGCAGTGAGAGGTGGCATGGATACGAACACCCAGAACATCCCATTCCAGATGGCCTGGTCAGCACTGAGGGAAGGAAAGTGAAAGCAGGCTGTCGTGGGCAGGCATCCTGCACCCTGCTGCCAGGTCCCATTTGACACTGACACAAGGAACAGCTTCTGTGGTAGACACAACCAGCTCTTCCAGGGCAGTCTCATGCCTGCTGACATGGGAAGGACCAACAGACTGGCTCACCTTAGTATGACCTTCTCCCTTCCTGCCTCTGCTTGGAGTGTCCCAGGTGCTGCCACTGCCTACAGCCACGTGCGATAACTGCCAAGTGAGCTGGGACTGCACTCCAGGGGCACAGAGCAGTGCAGATCGTAAAACCGTGCAGATCGTAAAACCTCAACGCAAGGAGAAGTGGGGCAATGACTGAGGTGTCACCAGTCCTTCCCATTACAGACATTACAGGACATAGGCAAGGTCCCACCATACTGACACTTTCCCCAATGCCTGCAGCTAAAATGGTCTCCAGTGTGCAGGTCATGAATGCATTTCCCGCAGGGGAGAACTGTCAGAGGCTATTACATTTTCTCCCTTCATTTTAAAAGTAGGAGTGAGGGCCAGACCAACATGAGATGGGGCCATATGAACTCACAGTTCCCAGTCCTCTCTCTTTATTGCTTTGCTGTTGCTGCCAGACATAATAATTCCTATTATAGCTCTCACTTCTATCCCCCTTTGTTTGATTTTTAAGTGCATCACCGCAACCTCACATCACAGGCATGTGAGCTGAGAAACCTCTAATTGGTGCTGAGTCACAAACAGCAGCTCAGCCATAACTCAGCACTTCAGACCCTGGCACTGTGGATCCTGTCACGGCACAAGAGGCAGGACAAATTCCAGTGCTGAAGACATGATTGTTGAAGCCACGTCCAGCCATTGCACTGCAACTCTGAGTGACATTGGTATTTTGCATGAAATGTCCTGGCTGGTGCTGTGGAGGGGAGAATGATTTCCAATGTGTGTGAATGGCATTGGCAGGGATGGACATAGGAGGAGGGAAGGAGGCAGGTGCTGTGGATGGCCATGACTCACCTGCATGGATCCCACACATCTATGGAGCGGCCTGTGTCAGAAGGGCTGTGCTGTGGCCAGGTGCACTGTCTGCTGGGTGCAGGGCTAACAAAAGAAGGAAAGCTCCTGCCTGGTGTTCAGGCAGGTCTCACGCTTTTTCTCCCACTATGCAACCAGTATTAAGAAAACAATTCCGTTAAACTTTCTAAACTCACACATTTCTTTTTTTTTTTTTCACTTGAGAAGACCTCAAGAGAAGTTCTGAACACATCCCTGTTTGGATTTGTTGGTGTTTATATCTCAGCTGTGGTAGCAGAGCTCTGTGAACAATTGATTAATGTTCCAGGCGGATCTCAAATAAAAAGAACTGAGTTTCCCCCTCAAATAGTAATTCTGTATTCAGGAAAGCACCCAGTCCTTAATCTGTTTTTTTATTTCTCTTTCGTTTTCTTTTTTCTTCTTTTATTTCCCCAAGAGGGTTGTTTCATTTAAAAATTATTAAAACGTAACCAAATTCAATTTCAAAAAATCATTCTAAAATTAAAACCAGCATTTAGACACTGCTGCACCCAAGCATGACAATGGATTTGAGCATTTTCTGCTAAAACTATTGGCAAATATGATAATTTTTTGCAGGCCTGAAGTAGCACAGAATCAATTATCTACACAAAATAACATGCCTAGTGCTGCTTGAGATTGTTCTTTTAGTATGACATTGTTCAGTTAACATTCATGAAAAATGTTGGCTTGACGTCTGTGGAAGCAGAAGAGCTTTGTTTGACCAATGCTTTACAGCATGAAAAAAAACAGGGCTGACTCTCCTCTGTTGTCGATGGAGCTCACTGGGAGGCAGCCAGGGTAAAGGGGGTTCAGATTCCATGAGTCATCCATTCCTGTGTTCCGGAGACAGCCAGCAAGTGGTCAATCGGTGGCAATTGTCATGGGGAGAGGGGTTATTTCACAAGAGTCATTCAAAGGCCCTTGCTCTTCAGGAATGCTCCACCAGAAACTCTCTAAACCTGAAAATCTTCACCTGTATTTCATACCAACCCCCTGTCTCAACCACCTTCCTCTGTGTCGTTTATTTAAGCGTGCTTTATATTTTTAGCAATAGTCAGAATAAAGAAACCAAAGCACTAACTGAATAATATAGTAGGACCAGGTAAAGTAGCAGGGATGTAGACATCAGGCAGAGAAAAACCAAGTATGCTTCAGAGGAGGAATATTTTAGAGAGTATTGAGGAGAAAGAATGTATTTTAAAGTCAAGCCATATTCTAATAAAGTCTGTAAGCCTTCATCCTATGGCACATTGTGTTCTCAGTTATCCTCAAAGTTCATAAAGATCAAGAAATATGTTCACAAAATAGAGAATAACAATATGCCTCAAAACCCCACTTTAATCTCCCTACACTTGTTCTGGAAGACTCCCCCACAGCTGGCTTTATCTAATGCTCTACCTGAAGGAGCAAGTCTTACTTCCATCAGACCTTTTCTAGGCCTTCCCTTCAGCTAGGCCTTCGCAGAGTCAGTAAAAATAATTTTTTTATTCTTTTGTTGGGTAGTTTTTAATCTTTTGGCAACAGAAAAGATGTGCAGCACTTTAAAGGGCCAAGTATTCAGAGTATCTCTTCCTTCAAGTTCCAGCTTTGCTTTTGGAGTGCCTCGGAGACATCTTTGATAAGCTTTGACTAACTCATGTTTTGTATTTGCATTCAGAAGCATGGAAAAAAGTGGACATATGCCAGGTAATTCCCATGCATTTGTTCTCTGCATGCTGCATACTGTGACAACAACAAAACCTTTATACATTGCTGAACTAGCTCACACTCATAATGTGGTTGGTTAACCACATCATCCCTACTACTTCTGTAGATAAGCAGGTGTGATGGGAAGGTAAGAAACCTGCATTTATGAGTGCAGGGAGAACACCGTGAGGATGTGATTGCTGTCCTGGAAAGTGGAAGCCTCTTTTGCAAGCCAGCTCCTGTGGGGCTCCCAGGTAGTGGCCTGCCTGCAGCTTTACAGACCAGCAACCATCCTGAGCATCCGGGCCAGGGGGAGAGGATAGCAAACAAGCACCCACTCGACACATCAGCTTGAACTAATCTTCTCAGATATTTTCTTTCAGGGGATTCATTTTGTTCTGGCACATACGTAGATAAGACTGGGGGGGTACACTGCAGGTCCCAGTTGACAAAGTCACTGTGCCACCTCACTTTCCGTGCGGGGAGAGGGGATGTGGTAACACCCAACTCATGCCAGCCCTCCACAGCCCACCCTCTTCAGTTCCCCAAATCCATGTACAGATGCAGACATCTCAAAATACTTCAGAGCACAGCAGGGAGTAGGGAAGGGGTGATGGGTGCTCCTCCTCTCCCAGAGGCACGGCAGGGCAGCGTGATCCACCATGCCATGCATCGCCCCGGGGATGTGGGCGCTGGCTCTGAATGGGGGCTGTAAAAGGACACTTAGCATCCATGTGCTTGATGGCCCTCCTCTTGTTGCTATGCATGCACTCAGCATTTAAATCCGGCTTCATTTCCCTCTGAAAACTATTAAAGAAAACACCACCAAACACTAAAAGCCCGGTGTTTTTAAGTACAGCAAACTCCAAGCAGTAGTAGGCTCACTTTGTGATAGGTGCTGTACAAACAAGTAGTTCCCAAATGGATATGGCTCCATATGATCACCTTTTGTCCAAGACGTAAAGTGGCAGCTCTCAAAGGCTGGTAATCTTTTTTCCACGGTGCTATCCAGGTCTGAAATAAGTGGGGTGTGGTAAATCTATGCTGACGTAAATGAGAGAAGGTGTTTTGAAGAACCCAGGACAGGGAGAGCAAATTAAAACCAGAGTAGTCTGGTGAACATTACACAAGAAAAGCCTACTCTATTTTCTGCTTCTTATTTTTGTGACTGCAGAAATTCCCCTCATCTGAAATGAGAGAAAAGAGGCCAGGACGCCAGAGCCTGCACACTTTGCCAGAGCAAACCGGCAGTAACCAAACAAGGAGACTGGCAATGTGATCGTGAACCAGCCATCCTGAAGCTTAGGAACTGGAGATTCAGAGCTCCAGCTGGATCAACAGCTGACCCCTATCTCTGATATAGGATGAACTCAAACTTCAGAGCCACATAAAACTGTGTAAGTCAGCCGGGAATGGGACTCTGTACCAAGTCACCAGTGGCACCATTTCTCTCCTCTAAGCAGTGACAGTGTTTCAGTTTGGGGGTTTTTTTTTCCACCTTCACAAAGCTGCAGAAAGCTGCGGAGCAGATTTTTTTCCACTCACTGAGGACAAAAACCTCCTCTGCTTGCCTCAGTTTTTTGCTAAATATCATGATAGCCTGTAAGAAACATTCTGAAAGAGTTGTTTGGGCTTGATTTTTATATTCCTCTTCCTCTAGCAAAGTGTCTGCAAGTTCAATACAAACAGATCAACAGTCAAGCACAGCTTGTAGCCTAGCTACATACTTCAGCTTTTGCTCTGAAGTACTGAGGTTTTGGATGATGTCAGTCTGGTCTCCTGAGGGCTGCCGCTGTCATCAGATAGTGAGGTTGATAAGGCACATGCTATGATGAGGCATGCTGTTGGGTTTAACCATGGTATCGTGCATGAAGCACCCAAGAGCACAGTGTGTTTCCTGGTACAGTGCCTTGATAAGGCTCTCGCTGTTTCATAGGTATTTCCACTACACTGTCCTCTATGCTCAGCACGCAACAGATTGCTGACAACCTGAAAGGCCAAACAGTGCCAGGTTTTAAAAATCCAGTTCCTTTCTCAAAACCATGTTTAAGGGGGAACTTTTTGTTTCTTTTCCTGATCTCAGTTTCACCCTCCCTTTTTTAATACATACATATTTATTTTATTTAACCTCTTACAAAGTGGGTAAAAGCAGGACCCAACACAGCCGTTCAGAGTTGGACAAAATACAGTCGGTTTCTAGAGCAAGTTTTTTTCCTGGTTCCTCCTCTAATGCTCTCCTAATGCATTTGGGAAGCACTTGAAATCTAGCACAGCCTGCAAGTTAGGGGCCCTTGGTTTCATCTGAAGGCTCCAGCCCCCAACAGCACTTGTTTTCTCACTGCTCAGTCCTGAATTCTTTTCCTCATCTCTTCCTGCTTTACTTTATATTGAATATTTTTATTTGTTTTATTAACAGACAAAATGATAACAGTTCAGGAGCACCTCAGTGTGTCAGTCAGTACTGAAAAGGAGTTTTTATATTGCCTTTCCCTGGAGCTGGGTTTTAGTTTTTTAGCATTCTTGTTTCTTGCTCACTTTTTCTGTTTTACTTAGAAGGATCAGGATCCCTGGTCAGCACCCCTCATGGCTGGCCACAGGAAAGAGTCACGGCAGTCTTACCAGCAGGCTCACACAGAATAGATGTACAAAAGTTGAAATAATCCACACTTCTGCCAGCTCTGGTCCTTTCACAGTTAACCAGAAAAAGGGGAATAATGTAGTTTTCAAATATCCTAATTATACAAATTATCATTTTGAATCTCAATGCCTACCAGTTCCTCCTCTGAAAGCCCATCTTGTGTTCCCTGTAGCCTGCAGTGCTACAGAGAAAGCACTGAGTGCACTTTGTATCTGAACTGAACCAAAACTGCAGTCTCATGTCTTCTGACTTCACTCATCTATGTCTCAGGCCCTCCTTTGCTCATTTTCCTGGGGTGCTCAAGGCTTAATTGCTTCTAGGACACAGGGTTATGGTCTTATCAGTGGTTTTGATTGCTAATCATGTTGCTTGTGATGACATAGTCATACACTGAATAAGAAAAAAACAGAGGAAGAACAGATAAAGGAGTCTTAATAAGCATGCTGTGGGTCAACCATATTTTTACATCAATTGTGATAAGGCCTCTCATAAAGATTGTTGGAGAAAATAAATAGCATGACCCAAAGGGAGAAGCTTTTTATGGACAATAAACCAGTGACATGATAGGAAAGAGCATTACAGGTTTCCCCTCCCTCTTGGAGTCAGGATTAAGAAAGATCCAAGAACCTCTGCTATCCCATCCAAGCTGCTGACAGAAATAAAATCCAGGTACCGTTGCTGGAAAAGTGTCCATCTGATATTGCTGGTTGTCCAGCTCATCTACTCCTTATGGGTATTTAGAGTCATAGTTTCTGTTTTTAGCAACTCAAATAAGATTTTATTGTTTTTTTTTTCCCTTTGGATACATTAGGCATCTAATCTGTACTCTTTCTTTACCACAATTGGAAACCAGATTCTCATTGCTTGAAATCCTAACAGAGGTCAAGATGGATTCGTAATAACAGACAGCCTGCCTTCCAGCTCCCAGAAGCGGCAGATTTTAGAGAAAATATTTTACTTGCTGTACACCCAGAGGTGATCCAACATCCCTGAATGAGGATCATCACTTCTTTGTCAAGGAGTCTTCTTTTCAGGGCAGAACTTAACTCTAAAATATTAGTGACTCAATGGCTGCTGGTGAAGGATGCTGGATGAGTTAGTTCATTTAAATAACTTGACAGAATTATTCAAAATGGTGAAACAGCACATGGTGGAAGGCTTGCTGTACTTTTCCAAACTGATCAACACTAGGAAACCAGGAAAGCTGGCTGCTGATATAAAAGACAAACATTTGTGATGAACAAGGATTGTTTCTTTTCCCACTGCACATTTGCCCATTGGAAATAAGCAGATCAGAGAGATCACAGAGCCAAACTCTACAGCTGAATTTTTTTTAAGGCTGGGTGATTTTATGACCGCTGTTAAGTGCAGTAATTTATGTAAGCCAAGATAATGATAAGTGGAAACAAACTAACTCATGTTTCAAAGCTTATGTTCTCTGGGGACAGGGATGAGCAGCTCTCCTTCAGGAAGACAAACCAAAGGGCAGCAGCACGGCTTCCTCTGAGCCTGCCAGTGGGGCAAATGCCCAAGGATCCTGGATACTGTGGAGCACAGGACTGATATCAAAGTATTATGCATGCTCAGGTATTATGCATGTGTCCATATTCATACATGCAACCCCGTGGGGATGAAGTCCCCAGAACTAGGCACGCTCCACCATCAGGATGTGAGGGGAGCCAGGATGCCCCACAGTAACAGGGTGCCTCTGATCAGCAACACAATCGTGTGACAAAAGGTCAAACTCTGTATCCCATTGTATTCCTAACAGAACCAATAATTTGATATAGACCTTTCCTTCTGTCCTCGTCACAGATTAGGCCAGGAAGGTTGAATTTGCCTCAACAAGAATCAAAGGCAGGACAACAGCAGTGAAACCAGAACTAGGCTGAAAATTAAAGTCTAAGGTGTGTTTAGGGCATCCTATTTTTGTGCAGGCATAGGGAGAGGAGTGGAAATGTTTGGAAAAGCAGATCCCCCAAGAATAGCCTCAAGAACAGCACAGCTTCCAGGAAAGCTGATACCATACATGTCATTCTGCAAGGATTTCACCTGGAAGTTGAGCTCCAGGCTCGAAGGGGATGGGACACGAAGTTAATGGCCACAAAGCTCATAGGAGACATTCAGGTTTAAGTATTAGGCTACACATAGAGATGTTAGAATAGCCTGAGTGTTGAAACTCCCTAACAAGAGAATGCCATGGTCCCATTCGTGCTGGAGACGTTCAAGGCTATGGTCAGACAACTATGTGTGCCTGAGAGGTGGTTTGGGGATAATGAGATCAGTCCGGTGACAGTTAAGAGTGAAGGTCTGGATGACTCACTAGAAGTCCCTGCCAACCTGGATGATACACTGATAACCCCATGGACTGCCTATCTCCAGCTTCCATCACAAGGCTGCTGGACTCCCCCAGCTGCCTGCCCTCAAGTTCTTCCAAACCGCTTGCTTTTCAAACAAGCTTTCCAATGTTTCTGAAACATCTCCAGTTCTGTTTTCATCTATACTGAAAGTGGCTTTTTGGTCAGAAAAGTGCTGGAAGATGGAAAGTATCTTGGTCAGCAGATTAGGTCTATGAATCCAAAGCCACATCAACTAAGCTCAGACGAAGATTATTTTCAGCAGCTCCCTCAGCTCTTTTGGCTGGGCAACCTCAAGAATTAGGTTTCTGGCTTTTCAATCCCATGATAAATATATAAGTCTAATCATGGGGAAAATTGGGTTATTTGTAAATACAGCACAAAAGATCTGAGGCTGAGAGAAAATAAACAGGGAGTCTCTTTGCACATTTTCAGTGCTGTTCCTTTTCCAAGTGAAAGTGCACCTTTTACACTCTAATGTTGGCCTTGAACAAAACCTTTTATCATTTATTGTGACTCCTAACTTCTTAGTAAACCAGAACTTTTCTAGGGCCCAAAAACTGTTGCAGCATCTCCAGAGCTTGGAAACCCAGTATATTCTCTCCATGTAGCTGTAATCAAGGTAAATCATGATTGCTACCACGTAAGACTGCTCAAGAAACCTCTTTATAGCAAACAAAGCAAGGGCTTCAAGAAATAACTTAACTGGCGTTTGTTCCATATTGCTTAATGTCTCCTCAGGGGCTGTGGCTACCATCCCAAACAACATTTCTATGGCTTGCATGGCTACATCCTTTTCCTGTGAATCAACGTTGGCATGTGCTCATCCAGAGTATTCAGGAGAAATATTTGCTGTTGCCTGGAGACTGAGACAGAATAAAAAGTATCAGGAATCCTGAATTATTTTTGCAGCTCTTTCTCTGATACCGTGCCACTGCTGGACAATCCCCTTCACTTAGCAGTTGTATATCTGATGGTGTTTTAAAATCTCTGGAATAGATACAGTTATATTTGCCAAGTGCCCAAAATACCTGTAAAGTTCTCCCAGGCCCATACATGAAAGGCATCATGTAGAAGCACAAAGTGCATCTACCACATAGGCCAAGCAGACTCCATCCATCGTTGTCAGCATTGTCATCGCTTTCAATTTCTGTCCTTGCTGGGAGGGAGATAAACCCTGCAGAGACAGAACGATTCCACTGGCAAATGTTCGACTGGCTCATTTGCCAAACAGAGCTCTGGTAGCACCAGATGTACTGCAAACATACCATAGCCATGGCTTTGCCTCCACCCAGCCAGTGTGGTAGGACTTTAAATACACAGAGAGATGCTGAACCCCAAAATGTTTCCACTGTCTCCAATTGTTAAAACTTTTCACATCACACGGACAACCACTCACATATGTGGGGGATGAGGAAACTTCCACCCAGAGGTACAAGAAAACTCTGGAGCTGGCAGTCACGTGCTCCACACAGCCTTAAAACCCGCAGGATCCTGCATGGAAAAATTTCACTTCCGTGTGTTGACTAAGTTAATGTGGTGAGGATAGTGGGCGGACATAAAATGAAACTATGAACAGAGATTAATTTGCAGCTGGAGCACAGGCAGGGAGAACTCAGGTCCTCTGTTTGCTCAGAAAACAGCAGCTTTGACCAAAACCTGGTTAAAGAGAAGAGGTTACGGCAGGGGGAGGAAAAAAAAAAAAAAAAAAAAAAAAAAAAAATCAAAACCAGGGGGGAAAAAAGCAGCAAAAGTAAAGCAAAACCTCTCTGGAAATTAAGATGTGGAATTCAAAACATTTGCAGTATAATAAACCCAGGCGAGCCCATAAAGCTACACCAGCCAAAAAGAGCTCTGTTCTGCCTACGAGGAAACCCGAACCGGCGTCATGCCTGGCAGCAGCCGCCCCACAGCCCCGCTTCCTCCCCACCTCACTGCTGAGTTGTCTTGCTCGCTGCCCTCGGCTATGTTTAACACGGTGTCTGTTTCCACTCTAACCCCTTCAGTTTGGAGGGGGAGGATATAAATCAGCTGCGGAGCTGCCCACAGGGCTTAGTCACAGCAGGTATTGGTTTAGGGTGTCTTAGAGGAACTATTTTTTTTCTTCTTGCTGGAAGTATTCTAGGGAATAAGGATCGGCTTTGTGAGGAACAGGCATTGCTTAACAGGCCAGAAAGTCTTCAAACAAAGGACACTTTACATCACCAAGCAGAATCATCTTCTAATGTTTGGGCTGAACTCGTCCTCAAGCATAAGGGCTGTTCCACACATTCCCAGCAGCTGCTTGCAGCATCCCTGCCGAGCCAGTCTCGCCATGTCTCCCAGCCCCAGAGAAACCCTCCACAATGGATGTCACCCCTTCCTCCCAGCTGAACTTCCTCCCAACACTAGGTTTGCTATTTTCCTCCTGCTTGTGGCTGGTTCATACCCCTCAAACTGGGGTTCTGCTTTTGTGTCACCCCTGCCCCTGGACACGTCTGCAGCCTCCAGCCCCGACAACCCTTCCAGAACTGAAGCCAGTACCCTCTTCGCTCACACACTGACCACTGTACCTTCTCCCAAAGCTGTGTTTTTTTCCCAGACTCAAGCACATGCTGAGCTTTCCCCAACAGAGGCCACACAAATTGCAGCAATTAGCAAGTGTAAAGGTCATGTTGTGGTTTTTGCATGTATTACTGCATCTTGATACTCCTTCCTATCCTTGGGCATCATCATCAGATAGTATCCAGCAGGCTACATTATCCAGACCTTCCCTTCAATGCCGCTGCTCCTGAGCCCCACTGGAGGGACCCAGTTCATTGCCTTCATGCATCCTAACACCATGAGTTAAGAAATCTTCAGACCCAAGACAACATGGTTTCTCTCTTACCCTTGCTATCCCCATGCTATGTGGAACTGATCTCTATGGAGCTCTTGCCTTGCTCCCCATCTCTAACAGTGACCCCACCATTTCCTGCCTCATTGCCACCTCCTCTCTGCTGTGCAATGCCTGGCAGATCGTGGCCTTCTCCACATGATTTAGAACAGCAGCTCCAAGTCCCATTCACAGGCGATTGTCCTTCCTGGCCAGGAACCCTATAGACTGAAAATTCAAGCCAGATTGCAACTGTCCTCCAGGCATATTTCTACTATTCCCCACTTCTCTAAGTTCTTTCACACTCTGCCTCCCAATTTCATGACTATGCTAATGAAGCAAATTCTGTCAGGACCAGGAACTTGGAGCATTTCAGGATTCTTTTTAAATGTTTTTTTTTTTTTTTACTTGCAATCTGGCACACCATGGCTATGTACAAGCGATGTTGAACAAAAGTTGGCCTTTGCTAAACAAAGATAGTAAATTTCCCAACTGCCCAAAACCAACAACAGCAACAACAACAAAGAAACCCTATTTGACTTTGCAGCCATTACCTACAGAGAAGTTTGGGCAATGAATAAGCTGACCTCTTTCTACAGCTCCTGACTGTGGAACTGAAAGAGTTTTTTTAGTACAAAAGCCATACCTAGCTCATAGTAATGGAGTAGCCCGTAAAGTCACTGGGGCACTTAGAGCTGTTGTAGGAATTAGGAAAGGGGGAGGCAGCTACCGGAGTGGGATCTGAGCCACCTGCAGCTCTGCAGATCGAAGCAATCATGTTGCTACTTATCAAGAGGCAACCGGCACAGCCAGCCATACACACTGGCTGTGATTTCCAAAGACAAATAGACATATTGAAGTCAGGTGACATATAAAGTCACCTGACTTCAAAGCGAAAAAAAAAAGTGACTGCTAATGCCTGCAGCCCAGAGGCATGGACCCCATCTTCTTACAAGCAGCCCACAGCAAGCATTCATGACTATAACAAAAAGTACATGAGGAGCAGTGAGAGCCACCACAGGTATCCCCCTGTCCCAGAGTAAGACTGTAAGTGCAACCTGCAAAGTGCACTGTGGCACACATGGCCATGCCACCTTACACAGGATGACAGGTATCTTGCCCTTATGGGTGCTTCTCTGTGCCCTGGCACACCAGGTTTGTCAGGAGCAACTGTGCCAGTGTACAGGCCAGCCCTTTCTTCCTAACCACTCTGAGAGTCCCGTGCACTAAATCAGTGAGTCAGAGCCTAAAGGAGCCCTGAAGTCAGAGGAATGTGTGTCTCAAAACTGTCATGCCAGGAAAGACTATTTACCTTTCTGAGCCTCAGCTTGGCTATGACCAACCATGGAAAACTGCCGGGGGACACAGATGCTAAACCTATGAGAAACAGCATGGACAATTCATCCATGGTAAATCCACGGAAGGAGAAGTCCCTCCAGACTAGCTGCTGTGATGTGCCCAAGCTGCAATGAATGCTTATGATATTAGATCAGGCAAATCTCTTCACTGCTGGAGGCTCTTGCATGCCCTCTCTCTCTCTCTCAAACTATTACAGAAAGTAAACTTCTCATACTGCCTGTTCTGCTTTTCTCTACCCCCTGTGTGACCTAGCTCAAGGTTAGTTTCAAAATCCAGAACACTGAGTGATGGAGCATTTATCATTAATAAACCCATAGGAGAAAAATGGTACTGGCTTCCCAGAACCAGTGCACTAGAAGGACAAGGGAAGTACACAAACACCATGAGCAAAGACCTACTTTCAGCGCAGCTTTCCAGTTGTTTGTCATACCAATAGCACTGTGCAACTAATACAGTTATTTTCTTCATCAATTATTAACTGGGCAAAGACTACTTGTTTGAAGACCTGCACAGAAAGTCCAGAGAGGAAGTAAGCAGTTTCTAGCTCCACATGCACGTCCTGCAATAGGCTTAGGATCCTTTCCAGATCAGATATGTCTTGCTCTTCAGGGGTAGACAAGCTTGGCTTTCAGCAGCAGGGAAGGAGGCAGGCCTGGATGCTTGCTGCAGCTGCACACGGGTCTTCTAAGCAGAAGCCCATCTCTCATATAGGCCCCATCACCTTTGTGCCCAGGGGCAAGGCTGTGGCCAGCAGCAGATGCCTGAAGGCCACTGAGCAGTACTGGGGCTGTACCTGAGGTTCTTCTCTCACGGATCAGCATGCAGATCGCACAGTGTGCGAGTTACACACCTGTGCTAGTTAGCACCTGCTAAGCAAACTCCCCTTGCAACTTTTCCATTGTTCATAGGAACCAGCTTCTACCAGCCATATCCCTCTTCCACCATCTTTCCTCCACCTGGCTCACCTTTTTTCCAAGACCACACAAAAGAAAGCATGTTGCACAAATGTGTAAGCCTTGAGATATCCTGTAGCTTTTGTTTGGTAGGAACTTTTTGAACATGAATAAGGAAATGTCTCCTGAGCATAGAGACATGTCAGGACAGCTGAAGGATCAGTGGCTTGGCAGCAGTATTCCACTCTCAATTTGTAAGTGAGCTGGAACAATTTCAAATGAAGAACACCAAGCTTGCTTGAGAGGAGAGCTCAAAGGTGAAAACACATGCCTTGCACCCTGAACAGTTCTAGCAAAGAAGTGTCAGGTTTCTGGGATTGCTGACTGATACCTCCAAGGGGGCATAAGGGTTTGAACATGACAGAAGGGTAGGGTGATCTGTGCATACACTGAGACTTTGCTGCAGGTTCATGTTGCTCTCCCACACAAAACACTGAAGAGCCACTCTGTCAAAGCAGACCAGTGCCACTAAGAAGTCAGGCCAGAGATTAGGGAAATCTGTACCACTTCAGCCTCACTCACACATAGGTTCTCATGGAGGGAGAAGGAGCTGTGTAGGAAGAGAGAGCACACAAGGAACAAAAGCCAATGCAAGGTTAAGTTACACTTTTCAGAAAGTGGTTTGCAGAAAGAGATTGAGCAACTCAAAAAAAGGAGCAGGACTATGTAAGAGACAGGTTAGAGGCCACGGGGGTAGGCGACATTAGGTATTTGCTGCCACTGATCTGTGCACCCACATGCTTGCACGGCTGACCGACTGAACCATGGGAGTGATGCCTTAACACACGGTGGGCACTTCAGGGGTCAAGAGGAGGGAAGTTATCTGCTTGAGTGGTTGCCTAAAACCAGCCCCTCAATCTTTCCAAGTAAAACCAGCTCCATTGTCAGTTTCTTGAAAAAACTTGGGGTTTATTGATTTCAACTGCAAACAGTCGTTACAAAAGAGATTCTCTTTTAAATAAACTCACACAAAGAGGAAGAAAAAGCAATGTAGTGAACAGTAACAGGGGGAAAAGAATACATTCATTATTCTCTTTGTGCCAGTCCCAATCACCTCAGCAAGGAAAAACTCCAAACTTGGAATACAGAAATGCAAAGACAAACTGTATTTGGAATGTCTTCAGATAGGCACTTTGAGCCAAAGGCTTTTCTCCTGGAAGAATCTTTACAAAAAGAGGAAGGAAAAGTTCTTCCTTCCATGCTGTCTCACAACAGAGCTCAGGTATGTACATTCTACAGCTCAGGTAGGCAAGACCCATGGGAGGGCAAGAGGAGGAGAAAAGGAAAGGTAAAGAAGCACATTAACTCAATTTGCAGTCCAACACAAAAAAAGGGGGAGGGGGAAATTCTAAAATAAATAATCCAAACACAGTTTTTGCATTTTTTAAATTAATTTTTCATTTTTTTAAAATAAAATAACCAAAAAAGTGTAAAGTTACAAAAAATGTCATTGTAGTATAATATATTAAACTGTGGGGAAAAAAGGAAAAAAGACACTTCACAATCTTAAGATTAATATGGAAGATCATAATTTAAACATAAAAGAATATATTCTATGGATTCATCATCCCGATAAATATGAACAAAATTAACAAAAAAGCATAGGTTTCGGCAATAAATACGTTTTGATAAGTTAAATAAGCTTTTTTTATATTGTTGTGCAGTGACAAGCAAAATTTGCTCTCCAATTTCTGAAAAGTTATACAAAATTAAAAACCCAGAAAAAATAATAAAAAGCTTGGCGTGAGTGCTCTAAGATAGGTCTAAAGTACTCTAGAGCAAAACCATTAAAGCTATGTCTACTGGAACTTTGTTTACACGAACTTTGTGTGTGTGGAATGACTTCTGTCGGCCCCACCCCCTCTATTTCTTTATTTGCTTTAAGATGTCACATGAATACACGGGGAACTTTTAGCACCAAAATCAAGTCTCTCATAGTCCATCTGGTTTTTGTTTTTGTTTGTTTTGTTTTCTTTCTCCCAGTCGAAGTCCCACTCATGTTACAATCTTTGTCCGTTCTCAGCTTTTCTTCCCATAGACCTGAGCGGATCCAGGCAAGATTAGTCTTTTAGGGGAGGGTAGAAAGAAGACTGGATGTTAATGCTTGCCCACATGCCTGCAGCCCAGCAGAAACTGGCCAGTCGGGAAAGGCCTGGGAGAGGGTGATGCAGTACGTGGCCAGTGGAGGGAGCTGGATCCGGACATTTCCTGCACATCTGGAAGTGCACAGAGCTGCTGGTGCCCTCTGCAGCTGGAGAGGTAATACAGTCACAGTGAAAGTGTTAAAGGCACTAATTTTGTAAACGTTATTGCTTTTCATCGTAATTTGGCACTTAAGGTTTAAGCCAGTGGGTCTACGGCAGGCAGGTGGACATGTTAACATCCAGTTCAGACTACTGGGGATAGGGTAGGGGGAGTTCAGCTTAACATCGTAATAGAGGTGGGGGGGGAACAAGAGGAAACCCCAGATTAGTCATCGGAGATGGAGAGTCTGCTGAAGATGGGAAGACGTCTTGAGGTGTCCAGGATAGGGGAATCTGAGCCGCTGTGGCTGCTGCTGGAGCTGCTCAGATAGCCCTCCTGGTCAGAGAGGGAGTCCTGAGGACTGGGTGGCGAGTCAAACATGTTGGGGGACTCGGACATAGGCCTGAACAAGAAGGTGGTGGGGGAGTTCCCGCTGGGCACCTGCACCCCCATGCTGGGGGTGAAGAGACTGACCAGCTCCTGGCTGGAGAAGGTGAAGGGGTTGCTGGCGCAGTCAGGCAAGGTGGGGGAGCCCAGCAGGTCGTCGGCGCTCAGCATGGGCGGCGGGGTGATGGAGGTGGGGCTGTCCAGCAGCCCGCTGGCAGCAGTGCTGGGAAAGCCGGCGAAGCTGAAGCTGTGCTGCAGGCGGGGTCTGTCGGTGACGGCGGGCTCCCGGCTGCCCGCCACAGCGCGGCGCTCCTCCGCGTTGTGAATGAAGTGGCAGCGCGGCCCGTAGGGGCAAAAGCCGATGGTGTGGAAGGTGCGGCAGAGCTCGGTCTTGTACTTGGGATGGCGGGTGAGGCTCCGCAGCTCGTGGATGCCGTGGGCGAACTGGCACTTGTCGCCGTACTTGCAGGCGCCGTTCTCCTCGAAGGGGCGGCACAGCTCTGTCTTGTAGCGGCTGGAGTTGACCTGTCCCCCTGGCTGCTTCTGCTGCAGCAGGCGCTCACCGCCCTCGGAGAAGGAGCGGTCCCGGAAGCGGCTTTCCCGTGGGCCAAGCATGGGAGCCGGCTCCCCTTTCAGGCTGCTGAGGAGCTGGTTCTGGTGAAACTTGGAGTTGGGCAGGGTGACAGAGTGCCTCCTAGGGAAGCCCCCGCCGGCCGGAGTGCCCACCGCCTTCCTGTCCAGCAGGCACCCACCGACACCCGAGGGGCTGTAATTTAACATCTTGTTGCTCTGCGGGGAGAAAGCAAGGGCCGGTCACTGACACCGCCTCCTCCGGCTTCCCCACGAAGCCCCGAGAGCCTCCCGTGGCGCGGCATGGCATGGCACGGCACCCTGGCGGCTCCCACCGCCGGGCAAACGAGCAGGCCGGCCGGCGGAGCGCCGACTGCCCTGCCTCGACGAGACCCCCTTCTGCAGCGACATCTGCTTCGGCCCCTTTTGCCGCTCCGCCCGAAGGCCCCGGGGCCGCCCCTCCCCGTCCCCCAGTGCAGTTAACTAATTCAGCCAAGCGTCAAATGCGGGGCAGCCGCCGCCTGCATCCAAAAAAAAAAAAAAAATTCAATCCAAAACTCCTGAGGCCGGAACTCTTTTCTAGGAAAGCTCCCCGGGGGTCGGCGGCCAGGGTCCGCCTCGCCGCTCCCCCTGCACAGCGGCGGCGAAAACTCCCGGACAGCCCCCGCCCCGTTCCCCTCTCCCCTCTTCGTCGGGGCTGGGCCAGAGGAGGCCGAACTCCGCGGGGACGGAGTCCGCCCGGCCCCGCGGGAAGCGCCGCCGCCCGCCCCACCGCGCCCAGGCGTGTTGCACCGCGGCGACACCACGGGCAAGGGGAACGATCCGGTACTAGCTCGCCGGGAGCAGGGGGTGGTACCCGACCCCCTCCCCCATCTCCCGGCTCTTCGGCGGGAAGCGAGGGCAGCGGTGGCCAGGGACCTCGCGCCACGGGACGGGGTGGTTGCGCTCGGCCCCTACCCTCCACCACAGACTTTGCTGCCGGCGATAAAACAGATAAAAGAAAAAAAAAATCAACACAAAAAATCCCAACACAAGCCCCAAAGCAGCTAAGGAGCCCCGAACGCGGAGAAGCAGCCCCCTGCAGCGCCCTTACCTTGCATAAAACTTCGCTCAGGTCGAAAATGGTGGGCGACACCAGGGCTGTGGACATCTTCGGCGAGCGAGGGGGAGAAGCGGGTGGGGCAGCGGCAGGCAGACACCAGGAGTCACGGCGTGGGGTACAGCACAGCCTCCAGCGCCCCGGCTCGCAGCCGCCTCCTCCTCCCCCCGCTGCTGCCGATGCGATGCCACCCCAGCACCACCGCGCCCGCTCGCTGCTTCCAGCAAGCTCTGGGAAAGCTCAACTTATATAAAGTTTCGGAGTTGGGAGGAGAAGCGGAGCCGGCGACGGGAGGAAAGGGGAGGGGGGGCG